>LR738712.1:115721358-115987204 GCA_902687465.1 Secale cereale | reverse complement strand
CATAATCAAGCCACACTCACATAGTCAAGCCACACACATATTCACCATCAAGTCACATAGTCAAGCCACACACATAATCAAGCCACACACATAATCAAGCCACACTCACATAGTCAAGCCACACACATATTCACCATCAAGTCACATAGAGTCACACACACAGAATGGAGCGCTTGCACACAAGAAATATGCATAGATAGGGGCACAAAGAGAAAGCTAATACATGCACGACTGAAGTAAACTCAGAAAACTATAAAGAAACTCTAGAACTTGAATGAGTAAACTGATTTTTCTAGAGGGGTGAGGGTGATTCAGATCTTCGTTCCTGAAAGGGAATAATAATATGTTCCACTGAGACTACACCGGCAAGTTAACAAAGAATCATACAAGGCAGAACATTAAAAGGGAGTAAATTGCAGAAGAGAGAAAAAATCTACAACTAAATGGAGTAATCCTTACTCATCCCTAATTTGGCGTTGCTCAATTTGAGAGATACCATAGTATCGAAGTGCAGCTTCCAAGAATTTACGCTTTAGATATAAAATTTTCGCATAGCATACCTACGAGAGATATAAGAAGGGAACTAATTTTTTATCCTTAGTTGTGGACAGATAGATTATTAAACTGCTTCTGAACCAACAAACCTTGTATTGTAAGTTCAGAACTTCCTAGCTGTTGTTTGTGACCAAAAACGAGGCTTTGTTGATAAAAGCTTCAGCATTCATTCACTGCATCATCATCCTACAAAATGAAGAACTGCATTAGTCCAGCTGACAATGCAATGACGACAAAGGTTAAAAACAGGACTAACCTCCAAATAGAGTCATGCAATCTGGACACACTTGGATAATTTGTTTGTGTCATTAAGCATCCTGGTTTTTAAGAAGATGGTCAGATTTCCCAGACATAGAAAATCCAATGACATGTAAAGAGAGAGAGGCTTGTTTCAACCTGATTCATGAGTCCAAGTCAATGCCACTAAGCATTTGTGCTGCTCTCAACCATTGTTGTTCAGATTCATAAAGTCCTGCGAGCTTCTCTCTAATCACTACAACCTGCATATAGATAACCAGCACGGTTATAGATCAAGAATGTTGCAACACTTTTTTACATAATAACAACAAGGTCAATTACAAAGTCACCGAAGAAGATACAGTGAATAGTCAAAAAGCCACAGAAACAGATATTATGTCAGTTATTTGTGGTAGTGAAACAAATCTAGAGATAAACATTCTCTATGAGATTTACATGAAGACACTGGAATAGCAGTAAATTCAGTGAATGATTTCTTTCACAAGATGACAAGCATGATGCAGGCATTCTTTGTACATGTTTCTGCATAGGTATAAATTAACTAGCTTCGATCTACACAATTTTTCAATACTAGGTCTTGTATAAAATTAAAATGAGCACACTTATTCTATCTTTGTTTACTTTGATGGTGGCTAATACCTAGAAATATGAATAGCCAAGACCTTTTGACATGATTGCGATAAATAGAAATCATACTACTCATTAATGGCTAATTTTAGTGACTGTTTTCAGCAGCTTAATAAAGTTTAAACCCATGAGACATTATAAATTGCAACTTCAGCAAGAACTCTCAAATAGTAACTCTAAAGAAGACCTAGATATTTAGATTTCTGAAATATGGTGCATAAGAGGGACATGATGCACGAAGCTATACATAGATATTTAGGTTTCTGCAATGCAACCCATGTGAGCATGAAATGAGTGGCAACCGTAATTCCCGATATTGCATTATTTTCTCTACTCACAAACAAGATCATGAGGTATTATAAAACTATAGTCCTTGAACAATAATTAGTGCTTGATAATTGAATAGATATAACTCGGTCTGTGATAAGCTACCTTTCCACTCTTCAGTGTCTTCCATGCATAATCTTTAAGTTGGTCGGTCGTAATGTTACTCCCAGTCTCTTCCATTACAGATTTGATCCATAGCAACACTTCCTACAGTATATGGTGATCATTCTCAGTTTATGCGCATCAGAACAGTAAATACACCATTTTAAAATAACATGGTGTATGTTTTTCTTCTTCCTCTTAACAACATGTGCAAAAGCAAGTCTGTAAATAGCACAACCACAAGTTCTTCAATTTGTTCATTTGTTACGAACAATTTGTTCCAGGAGATCCATTTGGCAAGCACAAGTTGAACATGATGTGGCAAAGAACATCAATTACACATAAAATCAAGTGTACCTGATTAGCCAGGCCATGCAGTGGCCCAGTCAGACCGTTCAGTGTCCTTAGCAACACAATAAAGAGCAAATGTGACATGTCCAGATCCACACGTTTGTACCTTAAATACTTAGAAAAGCATTAGGATATGATATCCACATAACACATATATCACAAAAAAGTTCACACAAAAAGAATAGTCAGTTGTCTGCATTGAACCAGTACTGGTGTGTTACCTATGATCAGGAACTACCAATACCAAGTTAACATAAATGATTATATTCGTCAGGACATCAATCACTCCTGTCATATAAACATGTACCATCTCAAGGAAAATTTGTAAGATATGTGGTTAATAACTTGGATAAAACACACCATATCCAGTATACTAGCACATAAGTGATATCAATATTTCTACGTTCCACATCTATAAAATACACCATAGATAGTATAAAACAGACCACAGCCTACACGGTTTGCACCTCTGAACACATCCCCGTATATGAAAAAACAAACATTGGGAACATAAGCAACCATCAGAAGAACCATAACGAATCACCCCATCTCTGTGTATAAGATGGGGTTATTCAAGAACATAAGAACAACCGTAACGACCAGCGAGCCAAACTAGAGTATCACACGGGCGCATGCGTTTGAGGTCTGGAAATCGCCGACGAACAACACAGCGATGGAACCGATCTGAAACTGACCTTGCTTTGGCCTCTCCCTACCTCTGTAATCCCTCAAAACCAGAACGGCGAACACGAAACGCAGTAACACAAAACGTCGTTCATCGCTCCGCCGCAAACATGAAACACAAGATCGTGAGTGTCTCTCAGATAACAGAAGCGCACGCAGAAGTTCAATGATCTAACAAACTCAGAATCAATATTAATTACTCAATGGTCCAACAAACATTACAACAGAATTTTACGCAATGGGATGTCAGAAAGCTCAATGATCAATGATCAATGATCGCACTATAAATTAATTGTCACAAAGTCTAGGCAAATGAAGAAAAGCATTATTCCAGTGACTGGACATGAGTAATACAAAAAAAAGAATATACTATCAACATAGACATAACAAAACACGCATATCACTAAAAATTTAAGAAAAAAGAAGTTAGCTTTCTACACTAAACAAATACTATGCAATCTTCTTGTCCAAAGGAAAGGGACATGACAGAATTTAGCATCATTGATAAAATAACATGTGGTGAACGTGCTTTCATGGATAAATAAATTCTGGAGTTATGCTCACAACAGAAATATATGCCCAGGTGTGCAATGACAAAATTCTGGAGTTATGCTATGCAATCTAGAACAAAGTCTAAGGAGAACTAACTAGCAGCACCTCATCTAGTACTCCTACGATGAGTAGTTACATGGAAATAGCAACATCGGAAAGAAAAAAAGGAACTTTGTCCAACAGGTGCAGCAACAAGTGTTCAATTAGTCAAGCAGGCCACATGGTTTGCACTCTTGTAAAAGTATTCATCTCAGAACACATAAGCAAAGCATGGTAAAAAGAAACAAATTGGAAATAACATAAATAGTATACACCATCAGAACAAGCGTCTCTGCACCTAGGATGACTGCACACACGCCTAGCCGGACCGATACAACAAGAACTCAAGAATTAACGGACCCTGGAACTCAACAATTGACAGAGGGCCACATGGTTTGCACTCTTGTAAAAAAATCGACTTGGGACACATAAGCAAAGCATGGTAAAAATAAACAAATTGGAAATAACATAGACAGTATACACCATGAGAACAAGCCTCTCTGTACCTAGGATGACTGCACACACGCCTAGCCGGTACAGCAAGAACTCAATAATTAACACACCCTGGAACTCAAGAATTGACAAAGGGCCACATGGTTTGCACTCTTGTGAAAAAAATTCAACTCGGAACACATAAGCAAAGCATGGTAAAAAGAAACAAACTGGAAATAACATAAACAGTATACACCATCAGAACAAGCGTCTCTGCACCTAGGATGACTACACACACACCTTGCCGGTACAACAAGAACTCGAGAATTAACAGACCCTGGAACTCAAGAATTGACAGAGGGCCAACAAGAACTGACAGAGGGCCAACAAGAACCGACAGAGTATCACAAGAGAGCATGCGTTTGAGTTCTGAAAACGGTCAAGAGCTACACAGGTGACGGAACCAATCTCAACTAGCACGATTAACTAATCTAATTTCGAAACCATACCCGTTCGTTCTTGCAACTGACGCGAATACAAAAGCGCACGCAGAAAGAATTGCCAGTTCGCAAACGAGACGGAGAACCCCGACGAGAGGAGGAGACGATCAAAGAACATGCGAGCGCACGCGTCGGGACAACGGCGAGGACGAGCGAAATCGAATCGGGTGCGACTCTAGACGGACGACGACGAGGACGAACGAAATCGAATCGGGCGCGACTCTACATGGACGACGGCGAGGACGAGCGAAATCGAACCGGACGCGACTCAACACGGACGATGGCGAGGGACGAGCAAAATCAAACCAGGCGCGGCCCCGAACGGGCGAAGGCGAGGACCGAGAAAAACCAAACCAGGCGCGACTTGTGGACCGAAGAATCGAGCACGAGCAAAATCAAATCGGGCGCTCTAAGCCTAAGTGGGCGGACGACGAACTGAGGAGGAGTGAAACCAAACCAGACGCGAGGAGGTGACCCGTGGCCCCGGACGAAGAGAGGAGGAGCCACGGCCGGAGCACGGGGAGGGAGGAAAGGGCGCGCCTGGCCGCGGGTGGGCCGCCGGGGAAGAGGCGGTGTCACTGGCCGGGTCCTCGCCGCAGACGGCTTCGGCGGGCGGCGGGAAGCAAAGGGAAGTGTGGAGCTGGTGGTGGTGGGCTGGGGGTTGGGGTTGAATCCGGACCGGGTGCCGGGTGGGCAGGACAGGAGAGGTCGGTCGGTCGGTCGATATTTTATTACCGTTGGGAGCCTCGGACTGGGATTGGGATTTGGGTGCTCCAGGGCGAGGTGGACCGGGAAAATTCTAGCGCTAGAGGCGGTTGCGTGCGTCCGAGCACACGGGCTATCCGACCGGCACGGGGTGGGCAGACCGGCCCATTTGGTCATGTTTGGTCGTGTGTCATGTCTTAGAAAAATGTGTTGGATCACCTCAAAAACAAATTGGTGGTGTTAGAAAAACGTTGCTACTACTGCGGAGAAAAAAATGTCACGTTCATAGAGGTTAGGGAAAAAAACATCATACTCCTTGTGTTCCTAAATATATATTGTAGTCCATATAGAAATCACTAAACATGCTATATTTAGGAATGGGGGGAGTATGATGTTCGGGCATCTCCAACGTCCACCCTCAAACCGCATGTATATGTTCGGACCGCATAAACCATCCAACATGGTCTTGCATTGGTCGGATGGGCGGTCTGGACGCACTTTCTCCCGCAAAGTCGAGGCAGAGTGGGTGGAGGGTTGTGGGAGTCCGGACAGTAGCCACGTTGAACTCCGACACCCCATGCCCACTAAATCCGCCCTACCGGCCTCATTTTCTTTCACTTCGCCACTTCTCCTCCATGCTTTGCATTCGCACCCTCCACCTCCATCGACTCTGTTGTACCTCTCCAGCCGCCAGACAGGCATTGTCAGATGTTCGCAACTAGCACCGACGCGCCCGCTCGCCTTTTACAATGGCGTTGTCCATCCTGCTGCAGTTTGTACCCAGGTACACCCCCACCCCCGTCAGAGACCTCCATGACAGCAACCACGGCTGGCAGGTGTTCGGTCAAATACCATTGAGCTTATTTTCGGATGCCATGTCGTTTTTTGAGAGTAAAAAGGACGGCGGGGTACTCGACCATGGAGGACGGGTTGTTGTGCGATTGTTGTATCTGCATATTTCATAGGCAGGAGCAGAGGGAGGACCTTCTGGCAGCAAGTGCATGAATCATTTCACGCATGAAAGCACATTGTGTCCTACTCCTACAACATGCACATCATCCATGATCGCAATGTGAGATCGTTATCGTGTCGATGGTATGCCATCCAGACCATCGTCAGCAAGTTTTGTCATGTCGTTGCTCAGCTGGAGGCAGGGAGGCCATTGCACGCGGCAGATGAGGAGATCATAAGTTTTGCTTCTCCTTCATCAACTTGTTGATTGAATCATTCATTCACTCAATGTGGATCTACACATTGTGTAGCCCGTACGCGCTGAAGTGATGTACCACAGGAAAGAGGGATGGCCCTTTACATACACACAGTGTTGGATGAAGCCGAAGGGGCAATATGTGTGGGATGACATGATCTGTTATTGAAAAAATTGATGGACAGTTGTGTATGGATGATTTGTGATATTTTCTATCCAAATTTTAATGAATATCAGCCGTTTTGCATAAATTATGTTTGCTATGTCGAAACCCGGCTTGAAATGTATGTGGCCATTGTTGGATGGCCGGCTCCGGCATCCATGTCTGCGGACTAGTACCCCTGTCTAAAAGAACATGCGGTGCCCCCATGTTTGGTTTTGGTAATTGATGACAATCTCTATGGACCAATGGTTGCCTTGGGTTATATTTGAAGGGTTAGTCCATAGGGTTTTCTTGGAGTCCATTTGTTGGTTTCAAGGAGAGTTTGTGATGACCAATGTGCTATTAAGGAATTATCCAAAGATTGGTCTTGTGAGTGTTGAGCTTATTGGAAGCATGTCTTGAAGAAGAAAAGTGTGTGATCATTCTTTACCTTCAAGACATCATCCAAATGAAGAGAGTTGGAAAGATTTAAGGTTGATCAAGACTAAGTCAAAGAGTGAATCAAGTTGATCAACACACCAAGCATAGAAGATGTACCGAGAGGGATCAAGCGATCCCATGGTATGGTTAGCATTGTCAATTACGCTTTGTGTACTAACCCATGGTCTTCGTGAGAGTTCTTTGTGGGGTTAGGTTGCGGTGTGCAAGTTCAAGTGATGCATCACGAGGAGATCAAGTGCTTGAAGCTTGCCGTCCATTGTGGTGACAATGGACTTGTGAAGATATGCCGAAGAGTAGCTCACCCATAGTGGAGTATGGGGGAGCAATCTACTAGTCTTCACCGAGCCAACGCAATCAAGAAAGGTGGTCCAACTTGAGGAAGTCAAGATCGTCTACATCTAGCTCAAGTGGACTTTGTGCAAGGCCAAGGTTTGCCCTTGATAGGTTCTCTATTTTACTGGCCTCATGGTGGTAGTTTGGAGACCGGGTTATAGTATTGATTGCCGTACTATCAAGGGGGGCTCTCAATGAGTAGCTTGATCGTATCGTTCGTAGAGAGCTCAAACCATTGCATGCTTGCATCATCTTTCTTGGTTCTTGTTTGGTTCTTCTCCTTGTGAGATTTGGAGCTTATGGTCATTTTCATGACAAGTTCGGGTTCATCGAAAATAGAGTTCACATGCATCCACTATGATGTTTTCGATGTTGGGGGTTTTTGTCGGTTCTCTTTGTGAGTCTTAGAGCTTATGGTCATCTTGATGACAAGCTCGAGTTCATCGAAAACGGAGTTCACATGCATCTTCTATGACGTTTTCGATGTTGGAGGTTATGCCGGTTCTTCTTTGATAGAGTGTTCACTCCTCTATATCTTAGGCATACCTCCCTGCCTCTTCTTAGTATAACCAGTTGCTGTTTTGTTGCTACACGTCTTCCTCTATCCAACAAGCTTGAGTTTGCTCAATTCAGAGCTCATTTGCAGAAGTTATGACAGTTTTGGTTTTATTGCATCCTTCTGTGTCTTTAGCTGCGATATGAAGGTGTCCAAGTGCTAAAGCCTCAGTGGTGTGCGGTAGTACCGCTCAAGGGAGCGGTAGTACCGCTCCTAGTGAGCGGTAGTACCTCTGCCCCCAGCCCTGGCGCAAACGCATGCGGTAGTAGGCGCGGATGTAATTTTTTACATCCGCCCCATGCGGTAGTACCGCGACTCCTGTCCGGTACTACCGTGCCGGACTTTCATCAGCTCCAATCTCAGCGGAAGTAGGCGCGGATGTAATTTATTACTTCCGCGCATTTGCAGTACTAGTTGATGCCTACCTTATGGTAGTACCGCAAGGGCACGCGGTAGTACCGCTCCGGCGGTTCTACCGTTCGTTGCCATGTGCGACACGCCCTCATCTGGTCACTGCCGCGCGAGCGGTAGTACCGCACCGCCTTGCGGTAGTACCGCATGGCCTTGCGGTAGTACTGCATGTTTGGTGCGGTAGTACCGCGCCGCGCGGGCTGTGAGAGGGGATAACGGTTGGATTCTTTCCCCTCCTATAAAAGGGGGTCTTCTTCCCCAATGGATCTAATCTTTTGAGCTCGTGTTCTTCCCCCATTGTTGACCTTCTTCGAGCTTTCTATCTCTCAATCCCTCCATGGATTCTTGCTAGTTTTGGGGGGGAAAGAGAGAGGAGATCTGGATCCACACTTCCACCAATCACTTTCTCCTCTTTGTGAGGGGAACCCTTTGGATCTAGTTCTTGGAGTTCTTCGTGTTCTCTTCTCCGTTCTTCCTCTCATTTCCTTCCCTAGCATTAGTTGCTTTGGTGGGATTTGGGAGAGAAGGACTTGGGCACTCCGTGTGCCCTTGCCATTGCATTTGGTGCATCGGTTTGAGTTCTCCATGGTGATATGTGGAAGTGAAGTTGAGAAGCTTAGTACTCTTGGGTGCTTGGTACCCTTGAGCTTGTTCCTCTTGGGTGCTTGGGCGCCCTAGACGGTTGTGGTCACCTCAGAGCCATATTCCATTGTGGTGAAGCTTCATGGTGTCGTTGGGGAGATAGCCCCAACCTTGGTGTTCGGAGCTCAATCATTGTGGTGTAAAGCTCCGGGAAAGTGTCGGGGTCTCCAATTAGGTTGTGGAGATCGCCCTGAGCAATTTGTACGAGTTCGGTAACCGCCCCCAAAGGTTGCCATTTTTACGGGCTCGATGACCGCCCTCAAGGGTCCCTTAGTGGAATCACGGCATCTTGCATTGTGCGAGGGCGTGAGGAGATTATGGTGGCCCTAGTGGCTTCTTGGGGAGCATTGTGCCTCCACACCGCTCCAAACGGAGATTAGAATCCGCAAGGGTGTGAACTTCAGGATACATCGTCGTCTCTGCGTGCCTCGGTTATCTCTTACCCGAGCCATTTACTTATGCACTATACTTTGTGATAGCCATATTGTTTCTTGTCATATATCTTGCTTTCACCTAGTTGTTTATCTTGCTTAGCATAAGTTGTTGGTGCACATAGGTGAGCCTAGTTGTTGTAGGTTTTGTGATTGACAAATTAACTGCTAGGTTTATTCCGCATTTGTTCAAGCCTAAACCGTAATTATTTTAAAGCGCCTATTCACCCCCCTCTAGGCGACATCCACGCTCTTTCACCCTCTAATTGTCAACCTCGAGCTCGAAAGAGCCGAAGGCAGAAGTCTGGTCCAACATGAAGTAGGCGAGCATGTATAACGATTTGATCTAGGTTCGTTCTCTGACTAGTGTAGCCCATGCCTTCCGCGCCAACTGATGGTTCGTAAAGTCGTTAATACCCTCGGAAGGGTGGCGGGCGTGGCCGGAAGTACCAGATCGGAGATCACACGAGGAAGTTACACCTAGCCCCCACCTTATAATAGATGACGGGGGCTAGGGTTTTACAGGAGATCGATCTATTCTAAGTTGCTGCCACCTTGACTTGCTCCCCAAGATGACCCTTTGTCATCTCTGTGGGCTCTGAGGATCCCTCTCGCGGCTAGTTCTTCGCCTATCTTCACGAGCTCCAAAGTGGGCCTGCTGCCGGGCTCCCCACCGAGCAGCCACCCCCGGTGTGTTACACCGTCACCGACGTCTATTACTCTTGGATCCGGTGAGATGCCAAACCTGAGAATAGCATCTCTCTGCGGTGGTCCGCGGTGTACTCCATGTTGCCAAATCTTATGATCTGGCCTAGACCGAAGGTCTCGACCTAGCCGAGGTGGGCAGCCGAGTCAGTGACGAAGGTGGCGACACCGAAGACGAACATCTGCCCTGGCATGAAGAACATGCCAGAACCGATCCCAGTGTTGATCTGAACTCCCATCACGCTGCGATGTTCACTCAGGAGGAGCTATATGGGCCACCACTATCAAAACTAAACCTGGCAGATCCCTCGGTAGGGTATCCTAGCTAGGCTACTTGGCAAGATGGTAATAGAGAGAAGGGGTTTTACCGAGGTTCGGGCTCTCACGCTGAAGATAATACCCTATGTACTGCTCTTTGCTTTATTGCATTTGGGTGTATATACAAATTACAAATTACCGAGAGATTATAATGTGTTCTACGAATGAGCCCGATCCTGGCTTATATAGCATACCAGGGGTCATAGGGTTTAAACAACTAGGTCGGCCACATCTAGGAAGGTAGGATCATCCACGACTCTGTCTTCCTGTCTTGTACGTCAAGCCTTGCGAAGTCATCATGTATTGCTCCATGGACTATCCAAGGTGGCAGAGGACATAACTAACAAGGGGTCCTCAGCCTAGCCCACCTAACTGGATATAGTCATCGTGATTCATCACCCGCTGCCACAACCACGTAACTAGAGGTCATCTGCACTCCTCGTTGGTACATGGCCACATTGGCGGATCTAGGACCTAGCCGGGAGGCTGGGCCCTGGGCGTGAAGTATTGACACTACCTTTAGTATAGCATCTTGAACATTGTAGCTGCACTGAGTGGACTGTAGCTGGCCTAGGGCCTGGGGCTTGGCTTGTTCTTGGGTCCACCCCTGCATGGCCATTCCCATTGCATCGGCACTTCACCATCCTCATCACGGTATTAGGTACTCCCTACGTAAAGTTCACTACTTTAGTGATCTAATAATTCTTATACTTCCTCCATCCCAAAATAAATGGTCAACTTTGTATTAACTTGAGTACAAAGTTGAGTCACTTATTTTGGGACGGAGGAAGTATTTCTTTACAAGGAATATATGGCCATAGGTTATATATATATATATATTCACTTGGTACACGTAGCTTTGACATAATTCAACTACGTGACCATAAGTTATATATATACTATTCACTTGGTACTCGCATCTTTGACATAATTCAGCGACAACACAACGGATTTTTGGTTAACAAAATGCAATTAATGGAAAATGTAGAAGTTGGGAAAGAAGGTAGGGCACAAAATGCAAAATGCAATCCATGGAAAATGCAGAAGCTAGGAAAGAAGGTAGTGCACAATTAATGAATCATGGGAATTGCTTTCCCGTAACACCCTGGAAGCCCGGAACCCTAGTGCCAGTTTGGAGCCCCTTTTATTTGCACTTTTTACAAACCCATGAATAGGAAAACACAGAAATAGAGTGGCATTGATTGTGCAAGGGAAAAACAAAGGATTCTTTCAAAGAGGCTGAAGTGGATGAAAAAATTCCTATGATATCTAGTGCAAATGAATCGTAATGAAAATTTCCTTCGGTCTGCGATCCTATGATCGAACAAGCCACATTGGAAAAATTCCTATGGATCAGAATCCTCCAAAATTCCTTCACAATCCTTTGAATCAAAGAAGCCCATTTCAACCTGGTCAGAGCATGCATCGACAATTCAACAACAATAACACATCCAGCATCTGAAGAATTTCTGTTAACAGTTCCATGCGCCATTAATCCAATGAAATGGAACTGACATCAGGTCATAATACACAACACAGTATACAAGGTCTTAATCATATTCCAACACATTACCACCTAACCGAACTCTAAACTGTTCGCCTGAGTTGTACTAAACAGAGATCACAACCAAATTCCCAGAGGAGATGACCAAAAGATAGGAAAATGAGATATTAAACACACTGATAACGGAAAACAACACCACCATTACAGCCGCTGTCGATAAACACAAAAGCATAGGACAACAAGGCGAACCAAACACATGGGTTTGCTGCCCATCAGTGGTCGGAGGTGTTGCATTTGGTGGTGCATTAGACGGAAGCAACTACAACCCATCAAACCTGAAAACTGCACAAGCATGAAAAGGCACAATAAGTTTAGTTTGGATATCTTCATTGATGCAGACTGGAAGTGCTTTTCCACAATTTGAAATATGGGAATTATACTCTAATTAACAAGCAGCATATTGCCATTTCGTTATTTATTGTGACCGGCTCACAAACAGGACTTGAAAGTCGTTGAGCAAAGTATTTTTATCAATAATTAGTGAGTAAAATGATTATAAGAAAATCAGACAGATGTTTGGCATCAATGGGTAGAGCTTTCTAGGCACCATGACTGGAGTAGGGCGTTTTGGAGCTCGGCCTCCATGGAGGCCGGATTTTTTGAAAAATTCAAAATTCGCACGTTTCAGTTTCAAAAAAATCTCAAAAAAATCATACAAGTAAACAAGGATGTTATGTGTATGTATGTAAAATGTGAGGATGAAATACCCTAAAATGCGATCCGTGCAAAAAAGACAAATTCATGGACTTTGATGATGAATAGTGCATCTACTAAAAAGCCTTAGATTTGTTCTTTTTATGTAGCACTCATTTTAAGGTGTTTCGTCCTGAAAATTTACACACATATGCTTTATGTCTCTAAGTATGTGTGTATTTTTTTCAAGATTTTTTGAAACGTAAAAATTTGAATTTTGATCAAATCAAACTCGGGCTCCATGGAGCCCGAGCTCTAAACAGCATTTTCGCCATGACTGTATATAAATATTTTTTTGGTAAAACATAATGGCCATTTCAATCTCCACCAGCTTGCAATCAAGTTATACACCTAAGAGAATGAAGATTTCATATGGATGCATATGTGCAGGGTATCACATACTATAGCTGATGTGTACTTACAACACATCCTAGAACAAGATTATTAGAACATGGTTTCCTATTTTGATTTAAACAAGGACTATAGTGACTGCAAAATGATACCAAGCATGCATGAAGAAATAACCACAGTTAACTTACGGTAAAAGCCTGAATGATTGATCTTGATGTTAATTTTCTCAGGATGTACGCCACATGTCCGCAAAATATTCCGAATTTTGTGAACCTTCCCATCGAGCTCTTGACATTCAATGTTGGCTACCTTATGTTGCGTGCATACAAATGATAGTTCTGCTGGAACATGGTTTCTGTCGGCGTACTGGGAACCAGGGTACCTAGACTTGCCTGTCTGCGGGCCGCGACTCGCTCCTTCATGCGGCCTCGTACGGCCCAGCTGGTCGACCAACTGCTCAAGACCCTCGCGAGGATCCAGGCCTCGCGAGGAGAACGACATCAAGACCTCCTCAGGAGCGTCCTCGGCAAGGCATTCCGGAGGGGTGGAGAATCCAAGGCCAAGCCTGCCTCAGGAGGAGGCAGTGACGTCAGCAGTGACGCACCGCGTCAGAAGGTGCCAGCGCCCGCCAGCGGCGCAGTTACCATTTCGGTGCAAGGGGGACAGCGCAGCCGCAAGTTCTCGAGGAGCGGGGCAAAGGTTTCCTCATTGGTGCAACGCGACCGAAGACCGCAAGGACGACAAGGAGGATGTCATCGTCGAACCCACCACCGTGTCATCGCCTGATCCTTTTGCAGGCGAAGACTGCTTTTGTCAGGGTAGGAACGTCCTTATGTTCCCGCTCCAAAATGGTCGTTGTGGAATCCATTCCCGCCTAAACATTTCGGGGCAAGAGGACCGTGGCCGCCTATATAAGTAGCTAGGATTCCCACTGAGAAAGGGATCGACACACACTTGACCACTGCACAAGGAGCAAGAACACTAGCCTCCTGACCCTCCTGAGCTCGCCTCCTGAGCTCAGGAACCCTTGTACCAGTTCATACTCTAGCTCACCCGGAGCCAATCCACCAAAGCAGGAAGTAGGGTCTTACACCTCGCGGTGGCCCGAACCTGGATAAACTCTTGTGTGTTTGTTCGTTGTTTGCTTGAATCCTTCCACCGAGACGAGAGCGAGGCGTTAGGTAGACGTGAGTGGGAGAGATCTTCGTTCACGCCCCTGTGTTCGAACTTAACGGGTTTCGCGGAGGCATGAATCCGACATTTGGCGCGCCAGGTAGGGGGCGTGTCGAAATCTCGCCTCTCCGACGACCTCGCTTCCCCTCTCCGGTGCGGCGCCTCTACGATGGCTGCAGCCAGCCACAGCCGTGCGGGGGCTGACTCCTCCCCCACCGACCCGGCGGCATCAGTGGACTGCGCCACCAATGCATGCCCCTCCTCCTTCTTCCACGACGCTTCTGCCGGCCAGGCCACTGGAGGACAGCCTGCACCGCCACTCCCGCTTCTTGTGGCCTTGCCGGTCGCGCTCTTGGTGGGGCGGCGGCGGGCCCAATACCGGCCGCCCGCCGAGACCCACACCACGCGGACGGCCCACAGCTGCGAGCTGTGGGGCGTCAGCTGCGAGAGGCGGCCTTGCCGTGGGGTCGCCTGCATCCTTGGTGGGTCCCAAGCACCGGCGTCTGCTCGGCACGCCAAGTCGCACTTTCGGTAGGTTGGAGCTGCTGCCCAGCCGCGAGAGGCCTTGCGGGCGCAGGACGGGCCGGGGCTCGCCATCACCTTTGGCCCCGGCGATCTCGCCCCCGGAGTGGCCGGCGCTGGCGCTCTCCCCACGGTATGCACGCCTACCATCTGCGGGGTGGCCGTGACAAGAACCCTCATCGACGGCGGTGCCAGCCTCAACATCCTCTCTCCCGAAGCCTTCGGTCACCTGCCTCTGTCCTACATGCAGCTCCTTCCCACCAAGCCCTTCTCGGGAGCCGCGGGCTCGGCCGTCCCACTCGGCCAGATCCGCCTCCCGGTCACCTTCGGTATCCCGGCTAACTACCGGATTGAGCTTGTCGATTTTGACGTCGCACCCATCCGCCTACCTTACAATGCCGTCCTCGGCTTCCCTGCCTTGGCAAAGTTCATGGCGGCAACTCACCCGGGCTACAACGCCGTCAAGATGCCCGGGAGCAGCGGCGTCATCACCGTCAAAGGGGACCCTAGGGACGCCCTTCAGGTTCTCGGGCGAGCGTACAAGGCCGCCGCTGCCGCAGCTCGCCCGACGACGAAGGAGGCTCCGGAGCCTCCGGAGGCCGTGCCTGCCAAGAAGAAGCAGCTCTTTTCTCAGGACCCCGTTGAGACGAAGCAAGTGCCTGCCGACGAAGAAGGCTCAGGAGCCACCTTCACCATCGGCACGGGCATGGATCCAGAACAAGAGGCGGCGCTAGTTGGCTTCCTCAGAGCCAACAAGGACGTGTTCATCTGGAAGGCGCATATTTGGACAGGGTGCCAAGGCATGTCATTGAGCATCACCTCATGGTGTGCCCCAATGCGCGCCCCATCAAGCAGAAGGCACGTAGTCAAGCCCCGGAGAAGCAGGCCTTCATTGTCCAGGAGGTTAGGAAGCTGGAGGAAGCTGGTGTCGTGCGGGAGGTACGGCACCCAGAGTGGCTGGCCAACCCTGTCATCATCCCGAAGAAAGGAGGCAAAGAGCGCATGTGCGTCGACTTCACGAGCCTCAACAACTTCTGCCCTCAAGACCCTTTCCCTCTTCCGCGCATCGACCAAATCGTGGATTCGATGGCTGAGTGCGACCTGCTCTGCTTCCTTGACGCATTCTCGGGCTACCACCAAATCAAGATGGCGGTGGAAGACGTGGAGAAGACGGCGTTCCTGACCCCATGCGGGGTCTACTGCTACACCTGCATGCCCTTCGGGCTGAGGAACGCGGGCACTACCTTCCAGCGCCTGATGCACATCACCCTCGGCCCTCAGCTCGGGAGGAATGCGGAGGCCTACATTGACGACATAGTGGTTAAGACCAAAGAGGCCACGACCCTCATCCAGGACTTGGAAGAAACATTCGCCAACCTGCGCAAGGTGAAGCTGTGCCTCAACCCGGAGAAGTGCGTGTTCGGCGTACCCTCCGGCAAGTTGCCAGGGTTCCTGGTTTCGCACCGAGGCATTGAGGCCAACCCGGAGAAGATCAAGGCCATCGAGAAGATGAGGCTGCCCACAAACCTGAAGGAAATGCAGAAGCTCACTTGGTGTGTGACATCCCTGGGGCGCTTCATCTCTAAGCTCGGGGAACGCGCCCTCCTATTCTTCAAGCTCATGAAGAAGAAGGGGCCCTTTGAGTAGACTCCGGAAGCCAGCGCCGCTTTTCAGGACCTCAAGAAGTACCTCACCAGCTCGCCGGTCGTGGTAGCACCACGACCCCTTGAGCCCATGATGCTCTACCTCGCCGCAACGCCTCATTCCGCTAGCGCAGCGCTGGTCGTGGAGCGCGAGGAAAAGCTCCGGATCCCAAGGCCACTAGGCGGCTCAGCACCCTCAGGGCCCGCGCCGCCCCCTGACACGGCCTCAGAGGCATACTCGACCATGGGCACCGACGGCCCCGCCGCTCAGCAAGAGGCTCCTGAGGCTCCAAAGGCACCAGCGGACCCTGCTGCGCCGACCCTGAAAGTGCAACTAATCCCCGGGTGGTTTTGGCAATTAATAACAACATATATATCATTGAACTAATAATTACTTGAGAATCATTTCAGAGAAGTTCAGTGATATGGGTATGGCAATGACTGAAGAAGTGGACCCCTCAAAATGCTAAGGCAAGCATTGGCAAAAGCTCAAGACTCCATTTTTGGTTTAGTGATCCAAGATCACATTGAGGTCATAGGAAAAGCCAATACTATTAAAAGGGGATGAGGTTGTGTTGATGATCTGGTTGCTCAAGTGCTTAGTGATATATCTCCTTCAACTATCAGCAACTTTCACTACAATACACACTCATAAGTAATCTCGGACCAACCGATTTTCCAACTCAGTCACACCGAGATGAACCACCTCAGCCATAAGCCAAACCCTAGAAAAATCGGTCATTCCGAGTTTGAGATCGGTCTCACCGAAACACGGGCTGCCAAGCTTCTGTAACCGTTTGTCATCAAATCGGTGTCACCGAGTTGATGAAATCGGTCCCACCGAAATTGGCATGCTCCTGTCTTTGATCAAATCGGACTAACCGAGATGGTATTTTCGGTCCCACCGAAAACCCCAACGTTCACTATATTTGAACTTTCGGTCTGACCGAGTTGTCCACTTCGGTCTCACCGAGATTGCTCAATTATGTGTGTAACGGTTGGATTTTTGTGTGGAGGCTATATATACCCCTCCACCCCCTCTTCATTCGTGGAGAGAGCCATCAGAAAGAACTACCACTCCTACCTTACACTTTCTGAGAAGAGAACTACCTACCCTTGTGTTGAGATAAAGTTGCTCCACTCCCACCATATGAAACTTGATTTCTAACCTTCCCAAGTTGCTTTCCACTCAATCCTTTCTTCCACCACAGCCAAATCAGTGAGGAGAGTTGAGTGTTGGGGAGATTATCATTTGAAGCACAAGAGCAAGGTGTTCATCATCATCTACAACATCTATTACCTTTTGGAGGGTGGTGCCTCCTAGATTGGTTAGGTGTCGCTTGGGAGCCTCCGTCATCGAGATGTGGAGTTGAACCAAGAAGTTTGTAAGGGCAAGGAGATCGCCTACTTCGTGAAGATCTACCCCGAGTAAGGCTAGCCCTCCGTGGGCGTAGGCCATGATGGAATAGACAAGGTTGCTTCTTCGTGGACCCTTCGTGGGTGGAGCCCTCCGTGGACTCGCGCAGCCGTTACCCTCCGTGGGTTGAAGTCTCCATCAACGTGGATGTACGATAGCACCACCTATCAGAACCACGGGAAAAATCACCGCGTCTCCAAATTGCGTTTGCTCTTCTCCACCTCCCTTTACTACATGTGCAATTTACTTTCCGCTGCTTATACTCTAGAATTGCATGTGTAGGGTGATGCTTGAATTGATCATAATTGATAATCTGCCAAAAACTATTCATGATCTAAAGGCAGAATTTTTATAATTACAAGTAGTCTAATCAACCCCCCTCTAGACATACTTTCGATCCTACAAGTGGTATCAGAGCTTTAGTCTCCATTGTATTGGTTTCCATTGCATTGGACTTCATAAGCTTGGTTTCACAACCTAGGAGAGTATGGCGTCTAGTGAGGGTAATTATCGTAGAGGTCCTTACTTTGATGGTACAAATTTTGCTAGTTGGAAGCATAAAATGAAAATACATATTCTTGGTCATAACCCAGCCGCATGGGGCATTATTTGTGTTGGCATGCAAGGTGAATTCTTCGAGGAAGGAAAAGTTCCGGATCGCGAAGCTACACCGGAAGAGTTGCGGATGTTGCAAAACAATGCTCAAGCTTGTGACATTCTCTTCAATGCTTTGTGTCCCGAGGAGTTCAACAAAATCAGTCGTCTTGAGAATGCTAAAGAGATTTGGGCTACTTTGGTTGAAATGCACGAAGGTACCGAATCTGTGAAGGAATCAAAGCTAGATATTCTTCAAGGTCAACTTGACAAGTTCAAGATGAAGGATGGTGAAGGAGTCGCTGAAATGTACTCTAGGCTTGCTCTCATCACAAATGAGATTGCCGGCTTAGGAAGCGAAGAAATGACCGACCGATTCATCATCAAGAAGATTCTAAGAGCTTTGGATGGAAAGTATGACACCGTGTGCACTTTGATCCAAATGATGCCAAACTACAAGACTCTCAAGCCAACTGAAGTCATTGGAAGAATTGTTGCTCATGAGATGACACTTAAGGATGAGGAAGAGCTTCACAACAAGTCAAGTGGTGCTTACAAAGCTACAAGTGATGCTCCCACAACCTCAAGTGACAAGTTAATTTCCAATGAAGAGATAAGCCTAATGGTTAAGAACTTCAACAAATTCTACAAGAATAGAGGCAAAGAGAGAAGCTCAAAGTCTAGATCATATGATGAAAAGAGATCTTCTAGTCGTGATCGAAACTGCTACAATTGTGGAAGACCCGGACACTTCTCAAATGAGTGTACGGCTCCCCACAAGAGAAGAGAAGAATCTCCAAGAAGAAGATCAAGAGATGAGTCACCTCGAAAAGAGAGAAGGAGTAGAGATGATCGTTATGAACGAAGACCCTCTCGGAGAAGCAAGGATTTGGAGAGGAAAGACAAGTCATCAAGGAGCTACACAAGAAGAAGACATCAAGCTCATGTAGGTGAATGGGTCTCCGGCTCCGACTCCGACAATCAATCCGATGGAAGCTATCACTCCGACTCCGACTACAGTCAAGATGAAGGTGTTGCCGGTCTTGCACTCGTATCCTCCAACTCCAACTCCTACGACTTATTTGATTCACCAAATGAGGGAATTGGAAGATGCTTCATGGCTAAAGGCCCCAAGGTAACACACCCTGAATTCATTGACTTTGATAGTGATGAGGATGACTTGCTTGGTGAAGATGAGCTCTTGCATGATAAATCTAGTGAGCTTAGTAACGATGAAAATGCTAGTAGTCTTTATAGTCGAGAAGAGTCGAATGACAATGCTATGAAGGAGATTGAGCGTCTAACTAAAGAACTAAACACTCTTAAGTTAGCTCATGAAACAACTCAAGAAGATCATAGAGAGCTCCTAAGATCTCATGAGAAGCTACGCTTCGAGAAGCTCACTCTAGAGCAAGAACATGAGTTTCTAAAAGCGATCAATGACGATCTTCGAAAGAAGAGTTCTTCATATCTTGCCAATCAATCCGATGGAAGCTATCACTCCGACTCCGACTACAGTCAAGATGAAGGTGTTGCCGGTCTTGCACTCGTATCCTCCAACTCCAACTCCTACGACTTATTTGATTCACCAAATGAGGGAATTGGAAGATGCTTCATGGCTAAAGGCCCCAAGGTAACACACCCTGAATTCATTGACTTTGATAGTGATGAGGATGACTTGCTTGGTGAAGATGAGCTCTTGCATGATAAATCTAGTGAGCTTAGTAACGATGAAAATGCTAGTAGTCTTTATAGTCGAGAAGAGTCGAATGACAATGCTATGAAGGAGATTGAGCGTCTAACTAAAGAACTAAACACTCTTAAGTTAGCTCATGAAACAACTCAAGAAGATCATAGAGAGCTCCTAAGATCTCATGAGAAGCTACGCTTCAAGAAGCTCACTCTAGAGCAAGAACATGAGTTTCTAAAAGCGATCAATGACGATCTTCGAAAGAAGAGTTCTTCATATCTTGCCAAACGACTTCTCTTGTCTAATTTCTTGCCACCTATTAAGACTAAGCATGACAAGCATAAGAAAAATTCTTCCTCTAGTAGTAACAATAACCATGTTAAATCTAATGTTGTTGCTTCTAGTAGTTCTCTTGATTCCACTAACAATGTTTCAAGCCAAGTTACACTTGAGCAAGAGAATAGCTTATTGAAGGAAATCATAGAGAAAGGTGTCTACAAGAGTCTTGCCGGAAGCAAGAACTTTGAGGAAATTGTTCGCAAACAAGGAAGGCACCGGAAGAATCAAGGAATTGGTTTTGAGCGAAAGTTCAACGCCGAAGGTGTTGAGTGGGAAGAAGGTCAATATCCTACTCCATAGTTTGTTTCTCAAAAGGAGAAGTATGATCCTACTTCTTCCAATGTGGAACAAGCTCAAGATGATCTTCCACCACAAGACCACAAGCTAAAAGCCAAGGACAAGCTTCAAGAGGAGATTGATGCATTCATTGAAGCACCTCAAGCCATGGTCAAGTGGGTTCCCAAGGACACGTCAAGTTCTACTTCGTCAAGCTCAACTACAACCCCAAGGATTCCCATCAAGATGATGTGGATCCCGAAGAAGAAGAACTAGAAGGTTCTTGAGGGTGACTCCGCCAACATACTTCACTCACATTCATTTTGGCAAGAACTTGTGCAATCAACTTCCACATCATGCACTAGTTCATGGAGTCACAAACCCTCTTGTTGGTAAGTCAAGGGACAAGGTAATCATTGCTTTCATGGACATCATCTGTTGTGAACTTCAATCTATGTCTATGGATATCCTTGTTTGTTCCTTGTGGGACTAACCCATGTAGGTATTGAAAGTGCCCTAATCCAAAGGATAGCTCCCAACTCTTGATGATCTACATCAACATTGAGCATCCACATCCTCAACATCTACATGAAGTCTTCTACGACAACCCAAGGTTAGTTTGACCCTTTAAAAGGGGTTCTCACATCTAGGGGGAGCTTTGCTCTAAAAAATTGAGCTAAAGCATCTCCAAATGATGTGAACACATCAATGCTTTATGTAAAAGTGGTAACCCCACTTGTGCTTAAACGATGAGTTTGACCTATGATCAAATGTTCTCATTTGGCTCCTAAGTCAAAATACTCATATAAAGATGACCTAGTCATCGACAAATTGTGTGCTAGTAGCTAGAGTTTTGGTTGTGCATGTTTGACACATATTTCATTTGCTATGTTATTGTGTGAGCATGTTGAATGCATGATTTTATCCATTCGAGGACATCCATTTGTTGTTTTGGTTGTTTTGATTTTTCTGGCCAAATGGATGGACAAGAATGCCTAAGTACCTCCCCTAGCTATCTATGCTTTCTTGTCTCAAATTCTATTCATGCTTATATCACAAACTTTGAACAAGTCATTTTCGGACCCTCCGAGTGAGGAGCACTCGGAGCCACCGATCCGTCAAGGGCTGACTTCCAAAACCTTCTAAGTAAATTTCGGTCAGACCAACTCATTCCAACTCGGTCCAACCGAAAGCACTTAGACTGATCTAGGTTTCATCTCGGTGAAACCGAGTTCTAAATCTCGGCGTGACCGATATGCGTAACTTCATAACAGTTATCCATCTCGGTGTCACCGAGTTTTTCAACTCGGTCCCACCGACAGCAAAGGGGTATATATATTGAGGGCAGCGCGCGTTGATTATTCCTTCAAACGTTTTCGCTCCCACGTCCCCTGCTGCCGTCGCCCTGATCTCCGGATCGTCGCCGTCGTCGCCTGTGCGCCCTCGCCGCAGGTCTCCATCGCCGTCAACGGATTTCTCCTCCGCGCCGTTGCCGCCGTAGAGGGACTCCACCAAGTTAGGGTGAGTCTCGATCCCACTCGTGCTCCCATCCGATTCATTGCACGTTTGGTTTGCCCTACATCTGGCCACGTTTGAAAACTTCTTCCTTAACACTAGATCGGTTCTAGTTTCGAGTAAAATTCTTAGGGTTAGGTTTCCACGGAATACATCTCGGTGAAACCGAATTTAAATTTTCGGTGTGACCGATTCGGCCTCTGGCCATTGCACTGCACCTTTCGGTCCAACCGAGTCGTGCAAATCGGTGTGACCGAAGTAGAGTTTTAGTGAAACCCTAGTGTATCGGCAGGACCGAAACCCACTTCGGTCCAACCGAAAGTGGTGTGTAAAGCCTCTGTTAACACTTCGGATTCACCGAAACTGAAAATCGGTTTGACCGAAATGCATTCTGTGAAAACTTAAAACTAAGATTTGAACTCACTTTGTTTGCAAAAACCTCTGCAGTTTGTGATAACTCTTCTTTTCTGCCTATACCTTATCTATTCACAGGTTGTCAGCCATGTCAGATGCCAGTGACAGCCAGAATAGGTCTGAGTCACCTTTTGCGGACATTCCGGAAGCAGACACTAGTCCTGAGGCTAGCAGTCCAGTTGATGATGGTGAGAGGAGTACACCTAGTGGCTTGCCTCCTGCAGCCACCAGAGCTAGAAAGGAGAGGAATTCTGATGATGAGGATTCTGATTTCGTAGCTGAGGAAGAGGTGTCCTCCAAGCCTAAGAGAAAGGTTGTTGCCAAAGAGCAACAAGGTCAGCAGTCAAAGAAGGGCACCAGCAAAGTCAAGCAGTCAGCTGTTGCCAAGAAGCTGAACTTGGGAGAGCCAGCCCCCAAGCAAAGTGAAGAAAACCTCCAAGAGGAAGAGGGTAGTGTATACTGATCCTCATGCAGATGCAGCAGCCGAGGAAGAAGAAGAAGAAGAAGCACCCCAGCCTCCTCCTCAGAAGGCTAAGCTCATGGGTGATGCTATTAGGGCTGGAGCCACTTCAAAGCCCAAGAAATCTAATGAAGCCAAGGCAGCTCCAGCAAAGCCTACTGCCAAGCCCAAGAGGACTACCAGAAACATTCCAGCATCTGAGAAGAACAAGGGTGATGCGCCACCAGCTGATTCTGATGAGGAAGAACAGGTGTTGCTGAAACTCCATCCAAAACTGCCACTTCACAACGATGCTCATCCTCAAGCCGAGGATATGAAGGCAAGGAAAGATAGAGGTCTCAGGCTATGGAGACAAGCTGATCCATATGCCGTGAGGAGAAGGACTGCTGTGGATCCCAGATTTCACACCAGAGAGCAGCAGGACTTCTATGAGACTGTGCTGATGGACAAGAAGCCAATAGTTGCAGATATCAGATATGTCGACTGGGAATACATTGATAGTGAAGAGCACAGAGACTTCTTTCCCCATGTGCATGAGAGCTTCACTGCATGTGGAGTTGCTGAGTTTGTGGGTCAGAAACTGACAGATTGGAACGATGAGATGATTATGCAGTTCTATGCCACAGCTCATTTCTATCCTGATGGGAAGATCACCTGGATGACTGAAGGTCAAAGGTTTTCTTCTTCTGTTGAAGAATGGGCAGAACTTCTGAATGCTCCAGTGCAACGAGAAGATGACATTCATGTCTATGGGATTCCAAAGAAGAACCATGATTCCATGAAGAACATGTACAAGGAGATCCCCGCAGCAGATTTGGAAGTATGGAAGCTCGGCTCAGTTTACTATCTCCAGGCAGGTCTACCTACAACTAACACTATTCTGAGGCATACCTTGATGCCCAAGTCTGGAGATCATCGCATGATCAGAGGCTATTCTATCAACATGCTGCATATACTTGATGAGAAGGCACCTTTCAAGGTGATGGACTTAATGGTAGAGACCATTAAGAGGACTGCAGCTGACCAGAAGAGGTCATGTGGATTTGCCCCGCAGATTCAGATGCTTATCAATGCCAAGTTTGGCACGGGCAAATTCTTGTTGGATAGGAAACACTTACCACTGCAGCCAGAGCATGAAGACAATGTTGTTGTGATGGATGAGGAGGATCCAACATCTGTTGAAGGTCAAGCCAAGATTGAAGCTGCTAGGAAAGCCAAAGCTGATAAAGAGGCAGCAGCAGCAGCTAAACCAAAGAGCTTCGGAGAGCAGATTCTTGAAGCTACCCAAAGGATTGAACAACGCCTGGCCAGCATTGAACAATCTCAGGAGAGCCTAGAGAGGATTGTTGACGAGAAGATCCACGCTCTGGACGTGAAGCTGACTGAAATTCAGGTGACCGTCAACAAGCTTGAGGCAGACATGGAGGAAGCTAAGCAGGACAGGGCAGAGCTCATGCAGGATGACCTAGTCCAGGATTCTCAGCGACAGACTGCTCAGGTTCCCAGAGGATCCCGATCAGCAGCTATTCCAGTGACTGAGTCCAGGACTACCACTTCAGCACCTCCTACAGCTCCAGCAGTCACTCCAGCCACAGCTCCAGTATCCACTCCTCCAGCACAGACTTCAGCTGAAGTCTTCGCCGATGCCGTCATATCTACTCCGACATCAACCCAGACGGGAGCCGCCAGGAGAGCCCACAGTGACGTTTAGCTCTATGCTTTTTCAAACTTTTTGGTAACTTGTTGCCAAAGGGGGAGAAATTGTATAGATCATAGGGCTTCGAGAGAGAGAGTGCTCTTTCGTTCTTTTGCGGTTTCTTTGAGTTACTTTTGGTACTTTTGGTTTTTCGATACTTTCAGTGTGCTTGATACTACGTTTGATGCTACCTTTATGAGTGCTTGGTCGTACTATGCTTTAATGTGTGCTTAATGCTTATCATATGCTATTCCTATCTTGTATGATCATTTACTCATGTCTTGGTGATTGGGTGCATGTTATTCATTCTTATCATTTTGTGCGCTCCACCAATATGTATGTGAAATGGAAGAGTGACCCATGATCCTAATCGATTGTGCATTTGCATTCAAACGCAAATTTTAAATAATGCACAAATTTAGGGGGAGCTCTTGCTTATCACATACTTCTCAAAGCGACGATATTATTCATTGATTATATCCTTTGTCGAAACTTTGATCTATATGTTGTCATCAATTACCAAGAAGGGGGAGATTGAAAGTGCAACTAATCCCCGGGTGGTTTTGGCAATTAATAACAACATATATATCATTGAACTAATAACTACTTGAGAATCATTTCAGAGAAGTTCAGTGATATGGGTATGGCAATGACTGAAGAAGTGGACCCCTCAAAATGCTAAGGCAAGCATTGGCAAAAGCTCAAGACTCCATTTTTGGTTTAGTGATCCAAGATCACATTGAGTCCATAGGAAAAGCCAATACTATTAAAAGGGGATGAGGTTGTGTTGATGATCTGGTTGCTCAAGTGCTTAGTGATATATCTCCTTCAACTATCAGCAACTTTCACTACAATACACACTCATAAGTAATCTCGGACCAACCGATTTTCCAACTCAGTCACACCGAGATGAACCACCTCAGCCATAAGCCAAACCCTAGAAAAATCGGTCATTCCGAGTTTGAGATCGGTCTCACCGAAACACGGGCTGCCAAGCTTCTGTAACCGTTTGTCATCAAATCGGTGTCACCGAGTTGATGAAATCGATCCCACCGAAATTGGCATGCTCCTGTCTTTGATCAACTCGGACTAACCGAGATGGTATTTTCGGTCCCACCGAAAACCCCAACGTTAACTATATTTGAACTTTCGGTCTGACCGAGTTGTCCACTTCGGTCTCAATGAGATTGCTCAATTATGTGTGTAACGGTTGGATTTTTGTGTGGAGGCTATATATACCCCTCCACCCCCTCTTCATTCGTGGAGAGAGCCATCAGAAAGAACTACCACTCCTACCTTACACTTTCTGAGAAGAGAACTACCTACCCTTGTGTTGAGATCAAGTTGCTCCACTCCCACCATATGAAACTTGATTTCTAACCTTCCCAAGTTACTTTCCACTCAATCCTTTCTTCCACCACAGCCAAATCAGTGAGGAGAGTTGAGTGTTGGGGAGATTATCATTTGAAGCACAAGAGCAAGGAGTTCATCATCATCTACAACATCTATTACCTTTTGGAGGGTGGTGCCTCCTAGATTGGTTAGGTGTCGCTTGGGAGCCTCCGTCATCGAGATGTGGAGTTGAACCAAGAAGTTTGTAAGGGCAAGGAGATCGCCTACTTCGTGAAGATCTACCCCGAGTACGGCTAGCCCTCCGTGGGCGTAGGCCATGATTGAATAGACAAGGTTGCTTCTTCGTGGACCCTTCGTGGGTGGAGCCCTCCGTGGACTCGCGCAGCCGTTACCCTCCGTGGGTTGAAGTCTACATCAACGTGGATGTACGATAGCACCACCTATCGGAACCATGGGAAAAATCACCACGTCTCCAAATTGCGTTTGCTCTTCTCCACCTCCCTTTACTACATGTGCAATTTACTTTCCGCTGCTTGTACTCTAGAATTGCATGTGTAGGGTGATGCTTGAATTGATCATAATTGATAATCTGCCAAAAACTGTTCATGATCTAAAGGCAGAATTTTTATAATTACAAGTAGTCTAATCACCCCCCCTCTAGACATACTTTCGATCCTACAGACCCTCGTGGAGCACCCGGTATACTTCATCAGCACAGTACTGCGCGACACGCGTTCGCGCTACCCGATGCCCCAGAAGATGCTTCCGGCGCTCCTCGTCACCTCTAGGAAGTTGCGCCACTACATCCAAGGTCACCCCATCAAAGTCGTCTCATCATACCCCCTCGAGAAGGTGCTGCGGGGCCCGAATGTCGTCGGGAGGGTCGCCGAGTGGAACATCGAGCTTCAAGCATTCCTGCTGGAATTCAGCACCACGCGAGTGATCAAAGGAGCAGCTCTAGCAGACTTCATGGCGGAATGGACTGATGCACCCGAGCGGGGGGCCAACGAAGACCATTCGCCGGCCCCCGACGATGAAGCCCCAAACGGATGGGTGGTGTACTTTGACGGCGCCTTCTCACACATCGGCGCGGGGGCTGGCGCCGTGCTGATATCCCCCACTCAGGATAAGTTGTACTATGCTATGCAGCTCTGCTTCTAGCAGGGCGAGAAGGTCTCCAACAACATTGCCGAGTACGAGGGCCTGATTGCCGGGCTCAAGGCCGCCGCTGCGCTAGGGGTCAAGCGTTTCACCATCAGGGGCGATTCGCAGCTCCTCATGGATTTCTCCAACAAGAAGTACAAGCCCAAGGATGAGCACATGGGGGCATACCTGGAGGAAGTGCGCAGGATGGAGAAGCGGTTCCAAGGGCTGGAAGTGCAGCACGTGCCGCGAGGCACCAACAAAGAAGCGGATGACATCGCCAAGCGAGCCTCCAGGCGGGAACCCCAAAGGCCAGGCATCTTCGAGGAGCGACTACTCAAGCCATCAGCAGCACCATCAGTACTCGAGCCGGCCTCCCCTCGGCAGGGGCTACCAACAACGCCTCCAGACGGTGCCCCGCCCTGCGGACCACCATCCGGAGCCCGCCTGTTGCTCGCTGCGGAGCCTGAGGAGGGGTGCTGGACCCAAGAACTCAGGATGTACCTACAACACGATGCCCTACCAGACAAGGAAGAAGACGTAGAACGCGTGGTCTGACATGCCTCAGCCTACTTCATCCAAGACGGTGAACTCTACAGGAGGCGCCCCAACGACGTCTCGCTAAGGTGCATATCGAGGAAGCAAGGGCGCGAGCTGCTAGCTGATACCCACGGTGGGGACTATGGTCATCACTCATCGTCCCGCACCCTCGTGGGAAAGGCCTTCCGTAGCGGCTTCTATTGGCCCACGGCGCTCAATGACGCCACGGAGCTCGTGCAAGCCTGCGAGGCGTGCCAGTTTCACGCCAAGCAGATCCACCAGCCGGCGCAAGGCCTCCAGACGATTCCGCTCTCCCGGCCCTTCGTAGTATGGGGATTGGACATCCTAGGTCCTTTCCCTCGGGCCGCAGGGGGTTACCGCTTCCTGTACGTCGCCATCGACAAATTCACCAAGTGGGCAGAAGTGGAGCCTGTTCGCACAATCCCAGCCGGGTCAGCTATCGAATTCATCCAAGGCCTCGTGAGGCGATTCGGGGTCCCCAACCGCATCATCACGGATAAGGTTCGCAGTTCACAAGCAATCTCTTCAGGTCATATTGTGCTAACCTTGGAACACAGATCTGCTACGCTTCGTTGGCCCACCCCAGGCGCAACGGCCAGGCTGAGCGTGCCAACGTGGAAATCTTGCGTGGCCTCAAGACGCACAACTTCAAAAAGAAGCTCGAGGCTTGCGGCAGGGGCTGGATCGACGAACTCCAGTCCGTGCTGTGGTCAATCCGAACCACTGCCACCAAACCTACGGGGGATACTCACTTCTTTCTCGTCTATGGGGCGGAGGCGATCCTCCCTGACGAGGTCAAGCATCGCTCCCCACGGGTCTTGGCCTTGGATGAGGAATGCCAAGATGCCGCCTGGCGGATGGACCTCATGCTCGGCTAGGAGGGCCGCCGCCGGGCTGCCCTAAGGGCGGCACGTTACCACCAGGCGCTGCGGTGGTACCATTGCCGCAACATCCGCACAAGAACAATTGAAGTTGGTGATTTGGTCTTGAGGCGGGTCCTCTCTCGTGAAGGATTGCACAAGTTGTGACACCCCGAGACCGATGCACCAGGTGTCAGCCAGTTATTCATTGCCGTTGCCATGTCATCTGCTTGCGTGTTGCATTTTTCCATGTCATTGTGTGCATTGCATCAACATGTTTTCAAAACTTGCATCCGTCCGAGTCCGCCCGTCCTCTCCGTTGTCCGTTCTGAGCCCAGACACACTTGCACGTGCCCGCGACATCTCCGAATATTTATTTTATGAGTGGCCAGAAAACATTCTCGGAATGGGTTGAAACTTGGCGTGTGGTCTTATTATAGCATAGGTAGACCGCCTGTCAAGTTTCGTCGCATTTGGAGTTCGTTTGATAGCCCAACGGTTAACCGTGTTAACCGCCGGAAGCCTCTTCTCTTTTGGCCCAGCACCCCTTCACAACAGCCCACAAGCCCATCCTAATCCCCTCCATCCTCTCGGTCGTCGGATCAGGATCGCGTGGCCAAAAACCGCTCCTCATTTGGACAACCCTAGCTCCCTCTACCTATATAATAGTCTCCCCCGTCCAAAATTCACAGGCAAACCCTAGATCCCACCTCCTCCACGCCACCGGACGCGTCCGCACCGCCGTCGGACATGTCCGCCGCCCCTTCAGCCAATCCGGTGTCTCCACATCGCCCCGTGCCCACTTCGCCGCCGCGGCCCGTGGAGCCCATCCGGGGCCCGCGCGGGCCCGAGCTCGCCGCCGCCCGCTCTGCTCGCCTCCTCCCGCAGCTGCGCGCCCCGTCGCCGCGCCGGACCTGCACCGCCGCCTCACAGGAGGCCACCGGCTCCCCGAGCCCCGCCGCCGATGCTCCTCCGCCGGACCTCCTGAGCCGCCGACCGCGCCCTCGACGTCCGGCCCCGCCATCACCGGATCCGCGTGTCCCGTGCCCGGATCGACTCGTCCCCGACCTCCTCCGCCGGCGTCGACCCTGCCGCCTCGCCGGAGGCAGCCTCCATCGCCGGCAGCCTCGTCTGGATCGAGGAGGACGAGCGCCTCGCTCGCCTCGCCAGCGTGGGCCTCCTAGCCGCACGTGGGCCCCGCGTCAGCCACTGGCCGGCCGGCGTGCTCCTCCCCCGGCCCGCAGGCCACCTCCTCCCGCCGGTCCAGCCAGGCCCAGTCGGTCTGCTTCTCCCCACCTCGGCCCAACCTCCTCCTCGTCCTGGGCTCGGCCTGCTCTGGTGAGCCCATGGCCCAGCTCGCCCCGTGCCTCTATGAGATGCCATGTGCGTAGAATAGTAATCTTGCGCCCGTCAGTTTTTGTCTTAATTTGGCTAAGTCCTTCAGAGTTGTAAATTTATGTGCATGTTCATGTGGCTGTAACTTTTTGTGCGGTGATCCAAATGATGCATATAATATGTCAAAATGATCGTGGTGGTATGGTCTTCATTTTGTTCCACTTTGGCATGCTTATTTGAGTTCATCTTGATGCCCTAATCATCGTTGCAATAGTGCTTCATGTTTAAAACTGCTGGTAACTGTAATTTTGTTAGCATGTTTGAGATGTGATAACTTTGTGCATGTTTATCCAAATGGAGCATATGATATGTCAAAATGTTCATTGTGAGGTGTTCTACATGTTGGTTGCTGTAGCATTCATGTTAGGTGCCATATTGCCATGTTAATCTCTGTTGCAAAAGTGCATGTGGCTGTTAAGTGCTGAAACTTGTTATGAGATGCTGATTTCACTTGTTGATAGCTATTGGTGTGTTTGTCCTTCATGCCACATGTCAATATGTTTTAGAAGCACAATCATGCCATCTTTACTGTGGTGCAATCCACTTTCCATGATATACCCTGAGGTGACTTAAACAAGCTTGTAAACATGCCATGACAATGTTGCTGTTTTATACTTAGTGAAAAAACTACCAAATCTGGAATCTGTTAAACTTGATGCTATGTTTGCTTGATGCCCCACTCAGATCCATGCTTGTTTTGGCATGTCCAATGAGCATGTCTTGTTGTCCATGTTATGCTCTATCCATTCATGCCCTTTTTTGCACATATGGCCTGCTGTAGCTTATTTATTTCTTGCTCTCAAGTTGCTATAAATTTTACCTGTCAGATTTTTATCAGCATGATCAATTTGGTGAAGCTTGTTGTTATTGATCCATGCCTCCTATGGAGTTGCTCCAATGGAGTTGTTTGATGTATGCTATGTCTACTGCATGTCCATGATCTTTATATACTTAGTGGAGTTGATATGCTTGTTGTTTTGTGCCTTCGAAGGCAGCATCGTGATGATGTTTTTTCTTCCCAGATTTTGAATAAGTCTGGATAAATTTATTGCAACTTGCCATGCTTGGTTAATTGTGTTTCAGCAAGCTTCTGGGTGTGTTCTAAGTTCATGCTTGTTAAGTGTCATGTCTATTTCACATCCATGCCTCTTGTTATCATGTTTGGGTGCTGTAGCATATATTTACCTTGCTCCAAAGTAGCTATGTTGCTGATTTTAGATAGCTTGTTGTTTATCTTGTTTCATGTGTATGTGTTGAACCGTTGCTCCGTTTTGAGTGTGCCTTATATGAAAATTGTGTGATTCTGTAGATAGAAGCATAATATCATGTTGTTTTCATGTTTGGAGTGTGTTTGCTTGATGTTTGGGTGCGTCTTGCACCGATGACATGTTTGTCTTGTTTTGCTCATATCTTCTAGGTCGTAGCTCCGAATTAAACCAACTTTATATGAAACTTGACTAGATTTTCGTGTAGATCATCATGGTGCATGTTAACTTGCTGTTTAACAACTTGAACTTCAGGTTTGTTCAAATATGGACCAATTTCAAAATGTGCATATGAGGACTTACCGGAATTGTTATATGTTGATTCTGGCCTCATTTAAACTTGTTGGTTTGTGTTGTTCTTGAGTGCTTCATCCTTTGCCATGAAGTGCATCATATAGACTTGTCTTGCATCATACTTGGTTGAGCATCTTGTCATGTTCTTGTGTTGTGTGTTTACTTTGTTGTGTGCTTCTTCTCGCTAGTTCTTTTTCGTTGCGATCGTGAGGATTCGTTCGACTACACTTGGTTCGTCTTCGAGGCTTCTTCTTCGTCTTCTTCGTGGACTCATTCTTCTTCCTTGCGGGGTCTCAGGCAAGATGACCATCACCTTGGATACCTTTACTATCATTGCCATGCTAGATGTCTCGATGCTATCGTTATATGTCGCGCTACCCATCTTTTATTGTTAGCCTCTCTCCTTGTTGCCATGAAACCTCTAACCTTTGACACCTCTCCCAGCAAACCGTTGTTTGGCTATGTTACCTGCTTGCTCAGCCCCTCTTATAGCGTTGTTAGTTGCAGGTGAAGATGAAGATCGTTCCATGTTGGAACTTGTTGTTGGAATATCAAAATATATCTTATATATCTTAACACACCTATATACATGGCAATGGGTGGAAGGCTTGGCCTTTTGCTCGGTGTTTTGTTCCACTCATGCCGCCTTAGGAGCCCATAAACCGGCGTTACGTTCCTTGATTTTGCGTTCCTTACATGGTTGGGTCTATGGGGACCCCTTGACAGTTCGTCTTTGAATCAAACTCCTCCAGCAAGGCCCAACATTGGTTTTAGTTTGCCTCATAATAACAACTTAATCAATTAATTGCATAGGGGGTTGCGCCCTCGAGGATTCTTTCTACATAGCAAGGGGGCCAGTGCTGATGGTGTTAGTCCCAAACGGGCAGGCTGCGGGGCCACCTGGGGGAAACCCGAGGGCTGGTTTTACTCGTAGGATGTCCCATCCGGTTGTGGCGTGAGACGAGATACGCGCGGCTACTATCAGGGTGTCAGTACGCTGGGACGTCTTGCTGGACTTGTTTTACCATTGTCGAAATGTCTTGTGCACCAGGAATTCCGAGTCTGATCGGGCCATCCCTAAGATAAGGGGTAATATTATTATTATCTCTGCTGATCGTGAGAGCTTGTGATGGGCTAAGTTGGGACACCCCTGCAGGGTTATAATATTTCGAAAGTCGTGCCTGCGGCTATGTGGCAGATTGGAATTTGTTAATGTCCGGCTGTAGAAAACTTGACAGAGGATCCGCAATAAAACACACAACTGTGTGAGTAACCGTGACTGTCTCTTTTCATGTTGAGAAGAGAACACGGTGGGGTTATGTTTGACTCGTAGGTAGTTCAGGATCTTTAGCGATCACTACTAGTTTCCGACCGTCTGCGTAGTGGCTCATCTTACTCTTGTACTCATAAGTTAGCCACCATACTTTTGCTTAGCCGCTGCTGCAACCTCACCACTTTACCTCTTCCTACCCATTAAGCTTTGCTAGTCTTGTTACCCATGGTTATGGGATTGCTGAGTCCTCGTGGCTCATAGATACTACAACAACAATTGCAGGTGCAGGTTTCCGATGACTTGACGTGAGAGCGTTGATCCTTGAGTTGGAGTTCTTTCTTCTTCTTCTTCTTCTTCAGTCTTCGGTTAGGTTCCGGGTCGGCAGCCTGGGATAGCAGATGGATGTCGTTGTGCTTTCATGTTTGCATCTGTAGTCAGATGCCTTGTATTGATGTTGTTGTATTCATGTGAATTGTATGTATTGTTGTATCGCCCATGTATGTATGTACTGGTTCGATGTAATGATATCCATCTTGCTAAGCGCCCGTAATGCGGTTGTGCCCCAATCACGTAAGTGTCACGTGATCGGGATAGAATCGCATCTTGGGCCTGACAAGTTGGTATCAGAGCCTCGACCGACCATAGGAGCCCCCTTGATTGATCGTAGTTTGGCCGTTGTCGAGTCTAGAAGAAAAAAAATTCGGAGTCTAGTTATATCGGACAGTAGGAATTCTTTTTACTCCTCAGCCCCTTCGTCGCTCTGGTGAGGAATCTTGACGCAGGTGTTTTGAATTACCCCTCTTCCCCTTCAATTTTTTTAGGATCACGCGGTTAGTTTTCGTTCATTGCGTTGTCAGTTCTTTCATATGGTGCATCTCTCGTCAAGTGGATTCGACCCTCTTTTTCTTGCAAGTTCATCCCTCAGTTCTTTTCAACCAACCGGTGTTGTTTCCCCTTCCGAAGTTGTCTTTCTTTTTCCCACCCGCCCACCCTTTTCTTTTGGACCGGAGTCCATAATCGAGTATCCATCCTACTCGTGTGAATCCTTTGCATTCTTTCCCTAGTTATTTCAACTGGTGAATTCTCACCTAGTTCGTCATCATTCATCTCCTTTATTCTCCGATGAATTCTCCTCTCGATTCGATATTCTTCACCTCTATTCTTTTCCGGTGGATTCAATTCAAGTATTCGGTGTTCATCATATTCTTTTCCTCGGCTCAATTACTTCACTTTGCTCGTTCGTCTCTCGCCATTTAATTATTTCGGAGTTCCGAAGACATCTCAGGAGATTTGTCTGTGTTCCAATTAATTCGAGGTTCTCACCTCATTCGAGTCTTTGAATCAATTCCGGTGCATCATCTCCTTTCAATTCTTTACAACAGTGTTTTCTCTTCGGTGGGCTCATAACCCACAGGTCTTTTCCCAGGATCTTACCTGACTCTTCTAATTTTCCCGGAGTGTTCCGATATTCTTTTCAAGTGTGATGTAAGAATGGATTCCATCAGTCATATGCCTTCTCCAAGACCGCTTTCAAATTCTTTCATGTTGGTTCAACCTTTCCTCATTTCATTCGTCCGGAGTATTTCATCAATTCTTTTCATTGTGTTCCTCCGAAGGCCATCATTTAACAAGATTTCTTCGTTCTCAGTTTTCAACTTTGTCCTCCAAATATTCTTCGTTGCTGGCTCTTCCTTCGTCCCACATTTGTCCGGTGCTTCGTTCAAGTATTCTTTAATCAATTCACGATCTCTTCGTTCTCGTCATATAAATTCCCCAAGTGCTTTATTCTTCCCGGTGGTTCATCGTATTCACTCAATTTCAATTCTTTACGGTGGTTTGCTCTCTTTCATCATTCGGTTTTAATTCTTCCCGGTGGTTCGTTCCTTTTCTTCACTTGGCTTCAATTCTTACGGTGGTTCACTCAAGAGTTCTTTTTCCGGTGCTATCATATCAATCCATTCTTTTTATTCCAATCCTTCTGGTGTTTTATGAAGATTTTCGCAAGTTCGCGATATATCCCTCTTTAATCATTTCAATGAGAATAAGTAGTATGAGAATCCATTGCTTCTCATCAATTAAATTGATGGAGGATAAGCATAACGTAATTCTTATTCTTCAAGTTGTTCAATCCCTTCCTTCAGAGTTTATTCTCGAAGAATAAATTCTAGTTCCAAGTGCTTTCATCTTTTCTTTCCCGGAGTTCAAGTTTTCTCGGCTATCTCGTTGGAACCCCCTTCTAATCATCACAAGGCTTTCTTCTTATTCTTTTCATACTCAATTCCGATTCATCATCCTTTTCGTTATCGGAGTTCTTCATGGTGGTTCATCATGAGTTAATGCATTCTTCAAGTGTTCAATAATTCTTGTTGAGCAGCTCAAGCATTATTCTTTTCTGTCCCAAGATGCAAATAATTCTCCGTATTCGTTTGAAGTGGAGTTTTGCATTTCTTCATTCTCGTCTATTCAATCTTTTGGTTGCGGCATAATTCACCTCAACTTTTGAGATGTTTACATAAGTCCACAACAAGATAATTCTTTTGTTGTTGATTTCTCAACAACTCCGTTCAAGTCTTCTCTTGAAGATGCTCTTTCAATTCAATCGTGGTGAATTTTTTTCATCTTATTCTCCGTTCTTTCATTCCGTTCTTTCAAATTCTTCCGGAGGCATCGTGTTGTTCATCTCGTCGAGTATCATCCCATCTTCTCGAGGTTATGTTCTATTCCTTCCATTTTAGCCGGAGTGCTGCCCGAATTCCTTCGTTCAAATTTCTTTTCCATCTCTGTTAACCGGAGAGGTTTCGAATTCATTTTTGTTCATTCAGCTCTTGTTTCGTGCCTTTCAACCCCTGGGTTCTCGTGTGTTCCTTGTTCCTCTTTTGTAACGGAGCTTCCCAATCTTGTTCATCTCCGTTATATTCTTTCTTTCTAAGTGGCTCAACCTCTCAAGGTTCTTTGGTTTCACCTTCTTCCTTTTTCCCTCCCATCTCGTTCCTAAGATCTCGGGACGAGATCTCTTGTTAGTAGGGGACTGTTGTGACGCCCCGAGACCGATGCGCCAGGTGTCAGCCAGTTATTCGTTACTGTTGCCATGTCATCTGCTTGCGTGTTGCATTTTGCCATGTCATTGTGTGCATTGCATCAACATGTTTTCAAAACTTGCATCCGTCCGAGTCCGCCCGTCCTCTCCGTTGTCCGTTCTGAGCCCAGACACACTTGCACATGCCCGCGGCATCTCCAAATATTTATTTTATGAGTGGCCGAAAAATGTTCTCGGAATGGGTTGAAACTTGGCGTCTGGTCTTATTATAGCATAGGTAGACCGCCTGTCAAGTTTCGTCGCATTCGGAGTCCGTTTGATAGCCCAACGGTTAACCATGTTAACCGCCGGAAGCCTCTTCTCTTTTGGCCCAACACCCCTTCACAACAGCCCACAAGCCCATCCTAATCCCCTCCATCCTCTCGGTCGTCGGATCAGGATCGCGTGGCCGAAAACCGCTCCTCATTTGGACACTCCTAGCTCCCTCTAGTCTCCCTCCTCCAAAATTCGGAGCCAAACCCTAGATCACACCTCCTCCGCGCCACCGGACGCGTCCGCACCGCCGTCGGACATGTCCGCCGCCCCTTCAGCCAATCCGGTGTCTCCACGTCGCCCCCGCGCCCACTTCGCCGCCGCGGCCCGCGGAGCCCATCCGGGGCCCGCGCGGGTCCGAGCTCGCCGCCGCCCGCTCCGCTCGCCCCCTCCCGCAGTTGCGCGCCGCCGCCCCTCGTCTCTGTCGCCGGCGCGCGCCCCCGCCGCTGCGCCGGACCTGCACCGCCGCCTCACAAGAGGCCACCGGCTCCCCGAGCCCCGCCGTCGTTGCGCCCCGCCGCCGATGCTCCTCCGCCGGACCTCCTGCGCCGCCGACCGCGCCCTCGACATCCGGCCCCGCCATCACCGGATCCGGGGGTCCCGCGCCCGGATCGACTCGTCCCCGACCTCCTCCGCCGGCGCCGACCCCGCCGCCTCGCCGGAGGCAGCCTCCATCACCGGCGGCCTCGTCCAGATCGAGGAGGACGAGCGCCTCGCTCGCCTTGCCAGTGTGGGCCTCCTGGCCGCACGTGGGCCCCGCGTCAGCCACTAGCCGGCCGGCCTGCTCCGCCCCCGGCCCACAGGCCACCTCCTCCCGCCGGTCCAGCCGGGCCCAGTCTGCCTGCTTCTCCCCACCTCGGCCCAGCCTCCTCCTCGTCCTGGGCTCGGCCCGCTCTGGTGAGCTCCTGGCCCAGCTCGCCCCGTGCCTCTACGAGACGCCATGTGCGTAGAATAGTTATCTTGCGCCCGTCAGTTTTTGTCTTAATTTGGCTAAGTCCCTGAGAGTTGTAAATTTATGTGCATGTTCATGTGGTTGTAACTTTTTGTGTGGTGATCCAAATGATGCATATAATATGTCAAAATGATCGTGGTGGTATGCTCTTCATTTTGCTCCACTGTGGCATGCTTGTTTGAGTTCATCTTGATGCCCTAATCATCGTTGCTAGAGTGCTTCATGTTTAAAACTGCTGGTACTGTAATTTTGTTAGCATGTTTGAGATGTGATAACTTTGGGATGTGAGGCTGTTGCCTTGCAGTATATAGTCAAAAAAAAACTTTGTGCATGTTTATCCAAATGGAGCATATGATATGTCAAAATGTTCATTGTGAGGTGCTCCACATGTTGGTTGTTGTAGCATTCATGTTAGGTGCCATATTGCCATGTTAATCTCTATTGCAAAAGTGCATATGGCTGTTAAGTGCTGAAACTTGTTATGAGATGCTGATTTCACTTGTTCATAGCTATTGGTGTGTTTGTCCTTCATGCCACATGTCAATATGTTTTAGAAGCACAATCATGCCATATTTGTTGTGGTGCAATCCACTTTCCATGATATGCCCTGAGGTGACTTAAACAAGATTGTAAACATGCCATCCCAATGTTGCTGTTTTATACTTTGTGAAAAAACTACTAAGTCTGGAATCTGTTAAACCTGATGCTATGTTTGCTTGATGCCCCACTCAGATCCAGGCTTGTTCTTGGATGTCCAATGATCATGTCTTGTTGTCCATGTTATGCTCTCTCCATTCATGCCCTTGTTTGCACATATGGCCTTCTCTTGCTTATTTATTTCTTGCTCTCAAGTTGCTATAAATTTTACCTGTCAGATTTTTATCAGCATGATCAATTTGGTGAAGCTTGTAGTTATTGATCCATGCCTCCTATGGAGTTGCTCCAATGGAGTTGTTTGATGTATGTTATGTCTACTACATGTCCATGATCTTCATATACTTAGTGTAGTTGATATGCTTGTTGTTTTGTGCCTTCGAAGGCAGCATCGTGATGATGTTTTTGCCTTCCCAAATTTTGACCAAGTCTGGATGAATTTATTGCGACTTGCCATGCTTGGTTAATTGTGTTCCAGCAAGCTTTGGGTGTGTTCTAAGTTCATGCTTGTTAAGTATCATGTCTATTTCACATCCATGCCTCTTGTTATCATGTTTGGGTGCTGTAGCATATACTTACCTTGCTCCAAAGTTGCTATGTTGCTGATTTTGGACAGCTTGTTATTTATCTTGTTTCATGTGTATGTGTTGAACCGTTGCTCCGTTTTGAGTGTGCCCTATATGAAACTTGTGTGATTCTGCAGATAGAAGCATAATATCATGTGTTTTCATGTTTGGAGTGTGTTTGCTTGGTGTTTGGGTACATCTTGCACCGATGACATGTTTGTCTTGTTTTGCTCATATCTTCTAGGCCGTAGCTCTGAATTAAACAAACTTTATATGAAACTTGACTAGAATTTCATGTAGATCATCATGGTGCATGTTAACTTGCTGTTTAACAACTTGAACTTAAAGTTTGTTCAGATCTGGACCAATTTCAAAATGTGCATACGAGGACTTACCGGAATTGTTATATGTTGATTCCGGCCTCATTTAAACTTGTTGGTTTGTGTTGTTCTTGAGTGCTTCATCCTTTGCCATGAAGTGCATCATATAAACTTGTCTTGCATCATACTGGGTTGAGCATCTTGTCATGTTCTTGTGTTGTGTGTTTACTTTGTTGTGTGCTTATTCTCGCTAGTTCTTTTCCGTTGCGATCGTGAGGATTCATTCGACTACACTTGGTTCGTCTTCGAGGCTTCTTCTTCGTCTTGTTCATGGACTCATTATTATTTCTTGCGGGATCTCGGGCAAGATGACCATCACCTCAGATACCTTTACTATCATTGCCATGCTAGATGTCTCGATGCTATCGTTATATGTCGCGCTACCCATCTTTTATTGTCAGCCTCTCTCCTTGTTGCCATGAAACCTCTAACCTTTGACACCTCTCCCAGCAATGCTCAGCCCCTCTTATAGCGTTGTTAGTTGCAGGTGAAGATGAAGATCGTTCCATGTTGGAACTTGCTGTTGGAATATCACAATATATCTTATATATATCTTAACACACCTATATACTTGGCAATGGGTGGAAGGCTTGGCCTTTTGCTCGGTGTTTTGTTCCACTCATGCCGCCTTAGGAGCCGATAAACCGGCGTTATGTTCCTTGATTTTGCGTTCCTTACACGATTGGGTATATGGGGACCCCTTGACAGTTCGTCTTTGAATAAAACTCCTCCAGCAAGGCCCAACATTGGTTTTAATTTGCCTCATAATAATAACTTAATTAATTACTTAAATTGCATAGGGGGTCGCGCCCTCGAGGATTCTTTCTACATAGCAGGGGGGCTAGTGCTGATGGTGTTGGTCCCAAACGGGCAGGCTGCGGGGCCACCTGGGGGAAACCCGAGGGCTGGTTTTACTCGTAGGATGTCCCATCTGGTTGTGGCAGATTGGAATTTGTTAATGTCCGGTTGTAGAAAACTTGACAGAGGATCCGCAATAAAACACACAACTGTGTGAGTAACCGTGACTGTCTCTTTTCATGTTGAGAAGAGAACACGTTGGGGTTATGTTTGACTCGTAGGTACTTCAGGATCTTTAGCGATCACTGCTAGTTTGCGACCGTCTGCGTAGAGGCTCATCTTACTCTTGTACTCGTAAGCTAGCCACCATACTTTTGCTTAGCCGCTGCTGCAACCTCACCACTTTACCTCTTCCTACCCATTAAGCTTTGCTAGTCTTGTTACCCATGGTTATGGGATTGCTAAGTCCTCGTGGCTCACAGATACTACAACAACAGTTGCAGGTGTAGGTTTCCGATGACTTGACGTGAGAGCGTTGATCTTTGAGTTGGAGTTCTTTCTTCTTCTTCTTCTTCGGTCTTGGGTTAGGTTCCGGGTCGGCAGCCTGGGATAGCAGATTGATGTCGGTGTGCTTTCATGTTTGCATCCATAGTCGGATGCCTTGTATTGATGTTGTTGTATTCATGTGAATTGTATGTATTGTTGTATCCCCCATGTATGTATGTAATGGTTCAATGTAATGATATCCATCTTGCTAAGGGCCCGAAATGCGGTTGTGCCCCAATCACGTAAGTGTCACGTGATCAGGATAGAATCACATCTTGGGCCTGACACAAGCTCTCGCCCATGTGGGAGGGCCCATTCAGAATCGCCCGTGTCTCTAGGCCTGGTGCTGTGCGCCTGGAGACGCAGGATGGGATACCTATCCAGAATTCCTGGAACATCGAACACCTCAGGAGGTTCTATCCATAATCAAGGCTCCGTGCCCGTGAAGGTCTCCGCCCGTGACACTCTCACGTAATAATGAGTTGGGGCTTTACACGCCTCGGAGTCTCCTGTGCGTTGCCTACGGACCCTCAGATGGGGATCCCACCCACGCTCCAGTGGCAGTCCTTAGCTCCGCGCTGGGAAGAAGACGTTGTGTAGGGGTCGGACGCGACCTTTTTCCTTTTTGCTTGGTGTTTGGCTGTCAACCTTTTCTACTTCCTTGGCTATCAGCCCTTCCTCTACCCCAATGCTATGAAGTTCTCGTGTTTCTCGCGCTTCTTGTGTTTCGTTGAGAGTTTTGTGTTTGGATCTTTCTCATTGGCTTTAAGCTTAGCTATGCCACGCGCTCTCCTTCATGCGCCTCGCGCATGGGGGCTGGGGCACGGCCGGTCACCGGACCTCGTCCGTCATGGCCCCATGACCTCGCCTGCCCAAGCCTGCTCAGGCTCTGGCACAGGGCTGCTCAGCCCGTGCAGCCTACCGAGCCGCTCGGGCTTTGGTGCTCTAACCCGCGCTCGACACTCTCAGCAGATCTCAGCAATTGATCCCCGCTCGGGGGCTGTACGAGTCGGACCCGGCCACCTCCTCACGACCCGAAGGGGCTCATGACGCCAGAGTCGGGAGGACTCCGCCTCAGGATGGCAGGATGCATAAAAGCTAAGTGACTTCATTCAAGGAACAAAAGCATGACGACAAGTTTCCGCTTCTTACATACATCACAACCCATTACACGCCCCCTCAAGGCAACTTGAAATATTTATCCAGAAAAAAAAGTGAAGGAAAAGAAGGGAGAAGAAGCAGAAGCCGCTCCCGCTCAGTCAGAATCCTCCGGCTCCTCCGGCTTCACCGAGCCGCAGCGGCGCGGCGATTCCCTCCCCACGCCATACCGAGCTCGGCGGCGTGGTGGTTCGTCGCGGCCGCCACTGCTGGAGGAGCTGCTGCTGCCACAGAGGGGGCCTCACGGCGCCTAGGACTGAGGCCGTCTCCGGAGGAGGAACCACTCCCCTAGACGTCTTCGCCCTCCTCGTCGTCAGCTTCGGGACATCACCCAAGGCGCCTCCCTTCCTCTGAGAAGACCCTGACGAACAGCGTGGAGATGCCATCATATCTGAAGTGGAGCGCACACCTCCCCTGCAGCCGGCGCGCGCGGGCAAACTACTGCCAGCCATGCTCCAAGAACACATCGCCCGAGGGAGCCACCTCGACCTCCACCCAGGATGCGCCGCTGCAACAACCGTCGGCCTGCAGCCATATGCCCCCAAGGCTTCCGGCCGGGAGCACGTCGCCAAATGAGCGGGGAAGCCTGAGCCACGAGCCACCGGGCTTCTCCGCCCACACCATGAACTCCGACGGGACATCGAAGGAATGGAACTGTGGGCGCGGAGGGCGTGCGACCATCAGGCACCCTTGCGCGCCCCCTCTTCCTCCACGGCCGCGACCACCTTCGCCACGGGAGGACGCCCGTCGCTGCCCACTAGCGGCCATAGCAGAGCTCAAAGGGCCGTGAACGCCTCCCCTAGAAGACGCTGCAGGCGCGGCATGCTTGCAGGGACGACCGCGACCCCTCTTCGGCGGCAGCGGGACTAGATTCTTCGGGGTCTTCCCCTTCTCTGTGATGGATGGCTTCCTCGGCGGCGCCATGAAGATCTTGCGACGGGGAGGGAGAGCGAAGGACAAGTAAGGAGAAGACGGTGTTGGCTTGAAAATGGCCTAGGGGATTTCCCCCCTAGCCCCACTTATAGGGCGGAGGAGCCCAACCGCCATCCAATGGTATCGCAGCCATTACTCCCTCGTCACTCGCGCCAAGGAGTTGTCAAGTCGCACGATCGCCAAGGTTGCGTCAGAAGTGGAGCCGCCACGTCCCATCCAACAAATCGCGCACCGGCCTGGCCCACAACCTTTTAGAGCCCGCGGCGCTTCGTCCTCGCCTAAGGCTTCGCCCCGAAGCCAACTCTGCGCGCGCCTTGGGCCCCGGGGCTACTATCGGCGTACTGGGAACCAGGGTACCCAGACTTGCCTGTCTGTAGGCCGCGACGCGCTCCTTCACGCGGCCTGGTATGGCCCAGCTGGTCGACCAACTGCTCAAGACCCTCGCGAGGGGCCAGGCCTCGTGAGCAGAACGACGTCAAGACCTCCTCGGGAGCGTCCTCGGCAAGGCGTTTCGAAGGGGCAGAGAATCCAAGGCCAAGCCTGCCTCAGGAGGAGGCAGTGACGTCAGCAGTGACGCACCGCGCCAGCGGGTGCCAGCGCCCGCCAGCGGCGCAGTTACCATTTTGGTGCAAGGGGGACATCGCAGCCGCAAGTTCTCGAGGAGCGGGGCAAAGGTTTCCTCATTGGTGCAACGAGACTGAAGACCGCAAGGACGACAAGGAGGATGTCATCGTCGAGCCCACCACCGCGTCATCGCCTGATCCTTTTGCAGGCGAAGACTGCTTTTGTCAGGGTAAGAACGTCCTTGTGTTCCCGCTCAAAAATGGCCGTTTTGGAATCCCTTCCCGCCTAAACATTTCGGGGAAAGAGGACCGTGGCCGCCTATATAAGTAGCTAGGATTCCCACTGAGAAAGGGATCGACACACACTTGACCACCGCACAAGGAGCAAGAACACTAGCCTCCTGACCCTCCTGAGCTCGCCTCCTGAGCTCAGGAACCCTTGTACCAGTTCATACTCTAGCTCACCCGGAGCCAATCCACCAAAGCAGGAAGTAGGGTCTTACACCTCACAGTGACCCGAACCTGGATAAAATCTTGTGTGTTTGTTCGTTGTTTGCTTGAATCCTTCCACCGAGACGAGAGCGAGACGCTAGGTAGACGTGAGTGGGAGAGATCTTCGTTCACGCCCCTGTGTTCGAACTTAACGGGTTTTGCAGAGCCCTGAATCCGGCAGTTTCCTTCTACTACGATTGCACTATCAGTGTCCTATGAGATACGAAACATCTTAGTAAAATTAACATCATTAAGAATACGGCTGACTATACATATCCAGAACATCTACCCAATCATTACGAATCTTGAGAGTGAGCTTCACAAGAATTGGTGAGCATTGCAGAACACGAACTAGTGAATACATGTCAACATCCGCACACCAGTCACTGAGTACAAGAGTCTTCAACCTGCCAAATATGGGGCACCGTGCCACATCCCTTCTGAAGATATACTGGACAAATTGCAAAAGAATTAGAAAAACTATCGAACTCTAGATTTATAGGTTATAAGAAGATGACATAATCATGGTAAGTAGGACCTTTCGGTAGACATTTTAATTTTAAAGGTAAATTACAGCTAAGCTCCTGAACTATTATACTTTGTTCAATCAAAAGCCTTCACTATGCAACAAAAAAAAAGACATTTCCCTATGAATTTGTTCGTTTGAACTTTCAAAGTATCACTTCTATGCAATATACCCTTCCATTATTGTCACAGAAAGGATGTTTAAGCAGTCAATTACCATCCATGTTGCCATGTTGGACTTCCAACCAAGAAACAACATAAACCACTGTTCTCTTTGCCTGATGGCTACCTCCTGATTCAAGTATTCAACAGTGTACCCAACTGCCATAAGCCATAATTACATCCGTCTTTCACTCCTATATCATTGAGCACATCGTCTGGCAAGGAAAAATGATATATGCATGTACCCAGGCAACGACGGCCAAGAAAAAAAGGGGAGGTGGCATGGCTACAGCAAGTAGAATTAGAGGCGGACTGTGGCTGGGTGGCAGCATGTAAGTTGAGAAACAGCCCACGCCAAGGAAGTCTTTGAGTTGTCTTCCTTAATTAAATTAATTTAGGGGAGGTGGATATGGGCCATCTTCTTGCTTCTCCATGAGCTCAAGAAGGAAGTGCCATGTCAGACATCTTACTAATTGTTACCCACCAAACTCCATCCATCAGGGCTAGGGCAACAACTCTTACAAGTAATTTGGGGAAAATAGAACAGTTTAGTGGCCTAAAGTGTCAATGAATAAAGTTGACTTAGGATAATGCAAGTAGAACTGCAGACATATTTTTATGTTCTAGGGATCTAACAATCCATATAATGGCAGGGTGTTAGTATTCAAGAAGCAGAAATGATCAGTAAATGATGCATTTCCTGATTGCAGTTCTAAAAGTATAAACATGTAGTAAAAATAATAATGTCACATAATTAACACAAATCAAATATGTATGATGGCATTTCCTTTGATGACAATAAAAGTGCCAAATTGTGGTATTGAAAGAAATGACCTATGAAAGTATGCGTACAATGGATAGACATACTACAAGAGGCACGATTGGTAGCATATAACCATGTAAGTAAACGCAGCATTAAGAAAAGAGATAGTAAGTGCAGCCGTACCTTTTCAGGTTGAGCTATCAACTCCAATAGAATTGGACAAACCATTAAGAAGCACACTCTGATAACCATGAAAACCATAACAGCCAACACAACTTTCTTCATCACAATTTCCATCACCATTATCACATTGATCCAAACATCTTTCTTCCAAACTAATGAATGATGTCTCTAGCAATGGCATGTTTTCGAGCACAGGAGTCCAGGAATACCCATCTTCTAGACGCAGCGAAAGAAGACCCGGGACAGAGATCCGAGTGCGAACTTCAGTGCGGAAGTAACCATATGCAATGCGCAAACGCTTGAGTGATTTGGATGATATCTTGTGCATGAAAATGTTGCAATGTGTCATTTCCAGGTTCTCCAATACCAGACAGCTCGAGAAATCCATAGAGGATTCTATGGTAACATTGTGAAGATGCAAGGTCATCAGGTAGGAGGAGATGAAGGGAACATTGAGGAGCAATCGTTGGTCGCCATAGTTGTCAATAATATTGAGCAAGCGAACCTGGCATGCTAGGGTGTACTGGATCCATAGCTGGACCGCTTGGACATATTGGCATGGGCCACGAGGACCATTTGGATTGAAAGGATATGGATAAGATGGACAGAGTTCAATCTCACAGTTGATAAGAAGGGAGCGATCACGGAGGACGATCAAATGGCTCACGAACTTGTTGAAGTGCTCAGCGCTGCTGAACCTTGGCTTGTCCACGTCGACGTCGTCACTGTCAACGTCGACCTCATGGGTGAGGCGCAGGCTGGGGGTGTACCTCCAGAGATTGCGCCACCGGCGGGCGAGGACGCAAGTCTGCACGGCCTCATCCGACGGCAACAAGGACAACATGTGCAGCAGGAGCGCGCCAGGGAGGCTGCTGATGCGGTCCTCATCGCTGGCCGCAGCTTTCTTACACCTCTCACGCATTTCGTCAAACAGGCGACTGGCGCCGGACCTGCAGAGCACGAAACGAGCAAAGCAGCCTCAGCAAGTGAGCAAAGAGGCGTACCAGAAGAGAAATGAACGCATGAATCTATCCAAGATTCTCACCTCACCTCGGCTGGGAGTCGGAAGCAGCACCAGCAGCACCAGCTGCCGTCGGACGTGGCGGGGAAAGGAAGGCGGCGGAGAGATCTCCACTCCTAGGCCACAGCGATGTGCACGGACGCACGGTGGTTGCACCTCACGGCCCGCTTCACTTCCCAGCTCCGTGAGGCCTCAAGAAACAATGGCTCTGGCGGAATCTGACCCTTTTGCCTACCGCGAGAGGCCAGCTGACGGCCAGGCTGACGTGGAAAAGGGTCCTACCGCTAGAGCCCATGACGGTATGGTACTAGAACCTACCACCAGCGGCCCTAGCGGTAGGGTCCTGTGTGGTGGAGAAGGTGGGGAGGGGCTGGTTTGTGGGCCCCACCACCACTCTTCTTCCCCACTCACCTTCTTCCCCGAGCTCAGCTCCTCTCCCCCCTCTCTCCCCCTCACAAACCCCCCTACATCCCCTCAATTTGCTTGAGATTTCACCGGTGGATCCGGAGCATTTTCATCACCCAAGGTACCTCCCCATCGCCCCTCCTTTTGTTTGGTTAAGATCATGTCTATTGGTCATTTTGTTACAAATCTAGTTCATGTGTTTGTTGTGGTGGAATCAATGTATATGATGCATTTAGGGTAATAATTGTTGGGGAACGTAGTATTTTAAAAAATTTCTACGATCACGCATGATCTATCTACCAGATGCATAGCAACGAGAGGGGAGAGTGTGTCTACGTACCCTCGTAGACCGGGAGCGGAAGCGTCAAGTGACGCGGTTGATGTTGTCGAACTTCTTCGCGATCCAACCGATCAAGCACCGAACGTACGGCACCTCCGCGTTCAGCACACGTTCAGCTTGATGACGTCCCACGAGCTCTTGATCCAGTTGAGCTTCACGGGAGAGTTTCGTCAGCACGACGGCGTGGTGACGGATATGATGTGATCACCGGCGCAGGGCTTCTCCTAAGCTTCGCGACGGTACGACCGAGGTGTGATTCTGTGGAGGGGGGCACCGCACACGGCTAAAACAATTCAACTTGTGTGTCTTTGGTTGCCCCCCTGCCCCCGTATATAAAGGAGCAAGGGAGGAGGGGCCGGCCACCTCCTATGGTGCGGCTAGGGAGGGGACTCCTACTAGGAATAGGATTGCAATCCTATTCCTAGTAGGATTCACCGGAAGGAAGAAGGGGGAAAGGATTAGGAGAGGTGGCGCCCCCCCCCCCAATCCTAGTCCAACTAGGATTCCTAGGTGGGGGCGCCGGCCAGCCCTATGGGCTGCCTCTCTCTCACCCTTTAGGCCCACTATGGACCATCCCATCTCGTAGGGGGTTCCGGTAACCCCCTCCGACATTCCCGATAAATCCGAAACTTTTCCGGTATACTTCCGGTGTCCGAATATAGCCGTCCAATATATCAATCTTTATGTCTCGGACATTCCGAGACTCCTCGTCATGTCCGTGATCTCATCCGGGACTCCGAACTACCTTCGGTACATCAGTACTCAAAAACTCATAATACCGATCGTCATCAAACGTTAAGCGTGCGGACCCTACGGGTTCGAGAACTATGTAGACATGACCGAGACTCATCTCTGGTCAATAACCAATAGCGGAACCTGGATGTTCATATTGGCTCCTACATATTCTACGAAGATCTTTTATCAGTCAGAACCGCATAACAACATACGTTGTTCCTTTTGTCAAACGGTATGTTACTTGCCCGAGATTCGATCGTCGGTATCTTTATACCTAGTTCAATCTCGTTGCCGGCAAGTCTCTTTACTCGTTCCGTAACACATCATCTCGTGACTAACTCATTAGTCTTTTGCTTGCAAGGCTTATTATGATGTGTGTTACCGAGAGGGCCCAGAGATACCTCTCCGACACTCGGAGTGACAAATCCTAATCCTGATCTATGCCAACACCACGAATACTTTCAGAGACACCTGTAGAGCATCTTTATGATCACCCAGTTACGTTGTGACGTTTGATAGCACACAAGGTGTTCCTACGGTATTCGGGAGTTGCATAATCTCATAGTCATAGGAACATGTATAAGTCATGAAGAAAGCAATAGCAGTTAAACTAAATGATCATAGTGCTATGCTAATGGATGGGTCTTGTCCATCACATCATTCTCCTAATGATGTGATCCCGTTGATCAAATGACAACTCATGTCTATGGCTAGGAAACATAACCATCTTTGATCAATGAGCTAGTCTAGTAGAGGCATACTAGGGACATACTGTTTTGTCTATGTATCCACACATGTACTAAGTTTCCGGTTAATACAATTCTAGCATGAATAAAAGACATTTATCATGATATAAGGAAATACAAATAACATCTTTATTATTGCCTCTAGGGCATATTTCCTTCAGTCTCCCACTTGAACTAGAGTCAATAATCTAGATAACAAAGTGATGATTCTTACACCCATGGAGTCTTGGTGCTGATCATGTTTTGCCCGTGGAAGAGGCTTAGTCAACGGGTCTGCAACATTCAGATCCGTATGTATTTTGCAAATCTCTATGTCTCCCTCCTTGACTAGATCGCGGATGGAATTGAAGCGTCTTTTGATGTGCTTTGTTCTCTTGTGAAACCTGGATTCCTTCGCCAAGGCTATGGCTCCAGTGTTGTCACAAAAGATTTTCATTGGACCCGATGCACTAGGTACTACACCTAGATCGGATATGAACTCCTTCATCCAGACTCCTTCATTTGCTGCTTCCGAAGCAGCTATGTATTCCGCTTCACACGTAGATCCCGCCACGACGCTCTGCTTGGAACTGCACCAGCTGACAGCTCCACCGTTCAATAAAAATACATATCCGGTTTGTGACTTAGAGTCATCCGGATCAGTGTCAAAGCTAGAATCGACGTAACCGTTTACGACGAGCTCTTTGTCACCTCCATATACGAGAAACATATCCTTTTTCTTTTCAGATACTTTAGGATGTTCTTGACCGCTGTCCAGTGATCCACTCCTGGATTACTTTGGTACCTCCCTGCTAGACTTAGAGCAAGGCACACATCAGGTCTGGTACACAGCATTGCATACATGATAGATCCTATGGCTGAAGCATAGGGAATGACTTTCATTTTTTCTCTATCTTCTGCAGTGGTCGGGCATTGAGTCTTACTCAACTTCATACCTTGTAAAACAGGCAAGAATCCTTTCTTTGACTGATCCATTTTGAACCTTTTCAAAATCTTATCAAGGTATGTGCTTTGTGAAAGTCCAATTAAGCGTCTTGATCTATCTCTATAGATCTTGATGCCTAATATGTAAGCAGCTTCTCCGAGGTCTTTCATTGAAAAACTTTTATTCAAGTATCCTTTTATGCTATTCAGAAATTCTATATCATTTCCAATTAACAATATGTCATCTACATATAATATTAGAAATGCTACAGAGCTCCCACTCACTTTCTTGTAAATACAGGCTTCTCCAAAAGTCTGTATAAAACCATATGCTTTGATCACCTCATCAAAGCGTATATTCCAACTCCGAGATGCTTGCACCAATCCATAGATGGATCGCTGGAGTTTGCATACTTTGTTAGCACCTTTTGGATCGACAAAACCTTCTGGTTGCATCATATACAACTCTTCTTTGAGATATCCATTTAGGAATGCAGTTTTGACATCCATTTGCCAGATTTCATAATCATAAAATGCGGCAATTGCTAACATGATTCGGACAGACTTAAGCATCGCTACATGTGAGAAAGTCTCATCGTAGTCAACTCCTTGAACTTGTCGAAAACCTTTCGCAACAAGTCGAGCTTTGTAAACAGTAATATTACCGTCTGCGTCGGTCTTCCTCTTGAAGATCCATTTATTTTCGATGGCCTGCCGATCATCGGGCAAGTCAACCAAAGTCCATACTTTGTTCTCATACATGGATCCCATCTCAGATTTCATGGCTTCAAGCCATTTTGCGGAATCTGGGCTCATCATCGCTTCCTCATAGTTCGCAGGTTCATCATGGTCTAGTAACATGATTTCCAAAACTGGGTTGCCGTACCACTCTGGTGCGGAACGTACTCTGGTTGATCTACGACGTTCAGTAGATACTTGATCCGAAGTTTCATGATCATTATCATCAACTTCCTCACTAATTGGTGTAGGAATCACTGGAACAATTTCCTGTGATGTACTACTTTCCAATATGGGAGAAGGTACAATTACCTCATCAAGTTCTACTTTCCTCCCACTCACTTCTTTTGAGAGAAACTCTTTTTCTAGAAAGGATCCGTTCTTAGCAACGAATATTTTGCCTTCGGATCTGTGATAGAAGGTGTACCCAACAGTTTCTTTTGGGTATCCTATGAAGACACATTTTTCCGACTTGGGATCGAGCTTATCAGGTTGAAGTGTTTTCACATAAGCATCGCAGCCCCAAATTTTAAGAAACGACAACTTTGGTTTCTTGCCAAACCACAGTTCATAAGGCGTCGTATCAACGGATTTAGATGGTGCCCTATTTAACGTGAATGCAGCTGTATCTAAAGCATAACCCCAAAACGATAGTGGTAAATCGGTAAGAGACATCATAGATCGCACCATATCTAATAAAGTACGGTTACGACGTTCGGACACACCATTACGTTGTGGTGTTCCAGGTGGCGTGAGTTGTGAAACTATTCCACATTGTTTCAAATGAAGACCAAACTCGTAACTCAAATATTCTCCTCCACGATCAGATCGTAGGAACTTTATTTTCTTGTTACGATGATTCTCTACTTCACTCTGAAATTCTTTGAACTTTTCAAATGTTTCAGACTTGTGTTTCATTAAGTAGATATACCCATATCTGCTCAAATCATCAGTGAAGGTCAGAAAATAACGATACCCGCCGCGAGCATCAACGCTCATTGGTCCACATACATCAGTATGTATGATTTCCAACAAATCTGTTGCTCGCTCCATAGTTCCGGAGAACGGAGTTTTAGTCATCTTGCCCATGAGGCACGGTTCGCAAGCACCAAGTGATTCATAATCAAGTGATTCCAAAAGTCCATCTTTATGGAGTTTCTTCATGCGTTTTACACCAATATGACCCAAACGGCAGTGCCACAAATAAGTTGCACTATCATTATTAACCTTGCATCTTTTGGTTTCAATATTATGAATATGTGTCTCACTACAATCAAGATCCAGTAAGAATAGACCACTCTTTAAGGGTGCATGACCATAAAAGATATTATTCATAAAAATGGAACAACCATTATTCTCTGATTTAAATGAATAACCGTCTCGCAATAAACAAGATCCAGATATAATGTCCATGCTCAACGCTGGCACCAAATAACAATTATTTAGGTCTAAAACTAATCCCGAAGGTAGATGTAGAGGTAGCGTGCCGACGGCGATCACATCGACTTTGGAACCGTTTCCCACGCGCATCGTCACCTCGTCCTTAGCTAATCTTCGTTTAATTCGTAGTCCCTGTTTCGAGTTACAAATATTAGCAACCGAACCGGTATCAAATACCCAGGTACTACTACGAGCATTAGTAAGGTACACATCAATAACATGTATATCACATATACCGTTGTTCATCTTGCCATCCTTCTTATCCGCCAAATACTTGGGGCAGTTCCGCTTCCAGTGTCCAGTTCCCTTGCAGTAGAAGCACTCAGTTTCAGGCTTGGCTCCAGATTTGGGTTTCTTCGTTGAAGTAGCAACTGATTTGCTATTCTTTTTGAAGTTCCCTTTCTTTCCCTTGCCCTTTTTCTTGAAACTAGTGGTCTTGTTAACCATCAACACTTGATGCTCCTTTTTGATTTCTACCTCCGCAGCTTTGAGCATAGCGAAGAGCTCGGGAATTGTCTTTTGCATCCCTTGCATGTTATAGTTCATCACGAAGCCTTTATAGCTTGGTGGCAGTGATTGAAGAACTCTATCAATAACACTATCCTCGTCAACATTGCAACCAAGTTGAGTCATATGATTGTAGTACCCAGACATTCTGAGCAAGTGTTCACTGATAGAACTATTCTCCTCCATTTTGCAGCTGTAGAACTTATTGGAAATCTCATATTTCTCAATTCGGGCATTTGCTTGAAATATTAACTTCAATTCCTGGAACATTTCATATGCTCCATGACGTTCAAAACGTTGTTGAAGTCCCGGTTCTAAGCCGTAAAGCATGGCACACTGAACTATCGTGTAGTCATCAGACCGCGACTGCCAGACGTTCAAAGCGTCTGCATTAGCGGAAGGGGGCTTGTCACCTAGCGGTGCTTCAAGGACATAATTCTTCTGTGCAGCAATGAGGATAATCCTCAGGTTACGGACCCAGTCCGTGTAATTGCTACCATCATCTTTCAACTTAGCTTTCTCTAGGAATGCATTAAAATTCAAAGGAACGGTAGCACGGGCCATTGATCTACAACGACATAGATATGCAAAACTATCAGGACTAAGTTCATGATAAATTAAAGTTCAATTTAATCATATTAATTTAAAGAACTCCCACTTAGATAGACATCCCTCTGATCATCTAAATGATCACGTGATCCAAATCAACTAAACCATGTCCGATCATCACGTGAGATGGAGTAGTTTTCAATGGTGAACATCTTATGTTGATCATATCTACTATATGATTCACGCTCGACCTTTCGGTCTCCAGTGTTCCGAGGCCATATCTGTATATGCTAGGCTCGTCAAGTTTAACCCGAGTATTCTGCGTGTGCAAAACTGGCTTACACCCGTTGTATTTGAACGTAGAGCTTATCACACCCGATCATCACGTGGTGTCTCGGCACGACGAACTTTCGCAACGGTGCATACTCAGGGAGAACACTTATACCTTGAAATTTAGTAAGGGATCATCTTATAATGCTACCGTCGTTCTAAGCAAAATAAGAAGCATAATAAGATAAACATCACATGCAATCAAAATATGTGACATGATATGGCCATCATCATCTTGTGCTTTTGATCTCCATCTCCAAAGCACCGTCATGATCACCTTCGTCACCGGCTTGACACCTTGATCTCCATCGTAGCATCGTTGTCGTCTCGCCAACTATTGCTTCTACGACTATTGCTACCGCTTAGTGATAAACTAAAGCAATTACATGGCGATTGCATTTCATACAATAAAGCGACAACCATATGGCTCCTGCCAGTTGCCGATAACTTTACAAAACATGATCATTTCATACAAAACCGTATAACTCATCATGTCTTGACCATATCACATCACAAGATGCCCTGCAAAAACAAGTTAGACGTCCTCTACTTTGTTTGTTGCAAATTTTACGTGGCTGCTACGGGCTTAGCAAGAACCGTTCTTACCTACGCATACAAAACAACAACGATGTTTTGTCAAGTATGTGCTGTTTTAACCTTCACAAGGACCGGGCGTAGCCACACTTGATTCAGCTAAAGTGAGAGAGACAGACACCCGCCAGTCACCTTTAAGCAACGAGTGATCGTAACGGTGAAACCAGTCTCGCGTAAGCGTACGCGTAATGTCGGTCCGGGCCGCTTCATCTCACAATACCGCCGAAGCAAAGTATGACATGCTGGTAAGCAGTATGACTAGTATCGTCCACAATCTCATTGTGTTCTACTCGTGCATATCATCTATGCATAGACCTGGCTCTGATACCACTGTTGGGGAACGTAGTATTTTAAAAAAATTCTACGATCACGCAAGATCTATCTACCAGATGCATAGCAACGAGAGGGGAGAGTGTGTCTACGTACCCTCGTAGACCGGGAGCGGAAGCGTCAAGTGACGCGGTTGATGTTGTCGAACTTCTTCGCGATCCAACCGATCAAGCACCGAACGTACGGCACCTCCGCGTTCAGCACACGTTCAGCTTGATGACGTCCCACGAGCTCTTGATCCAATTGAGCTTCACGGGAGAGTTTCGTCAGCACGACGGCATGGTGACGGATATGATGTGATCACCGGCGCAGGGCTTCTCCTAAGCTTCGCGACGGTACGACCGAGGTGTGATTCTGTGGAGGGGGGCACCGCACACGGCTAAAACAATTCAACTTGTGTGTCTTTGGGTGCCCCCCTGCCCCCGTATATAAAGGAGCAAGGGAGGAGGGGCCGGCCACCTCCTATGGTGCGGCTAGGGAGGGGACTCCTACTAGGAATAGGATTGCAATCCTATTCCTAGTAGGATTCACCGGAAGGAAGAAGGGGGAAAGGATTAGGAGAGGTGGCGCCCCCCCCCAATCCTAGTCCAACTAGGATTCCTAGGTGGGGGCGCCGGCCAGCCCTATGGGCTGCCTCTCTCTCACCCTTTAGGCCCACTATGGACCATCCCCTCTCGTAGGGGGTTCCGGTAACCCCCTCCGGCATTCCCGATAAATCCGAAACTTTTCCGGTATACTTCCGGTGTCCGAATATAGCCGTCCAATATATCAATCTTTATGTCTCGGACATTCCGAGACTCCTCGTCATGTCCGTGATCTCATCCGGGACTCCGAACTACCTTCGGTACATCAATACTCAAAAACTCATAATACCGATCGTCATCAAACGTTAAGGGTGCGGACCCTACGGGTTCGAGAACTATGTAGACATGACCGAGACTCATCTCTGGTCAATAACCAATAGCGGAACCTGGATGTTCATATTGGCTCCTACATATTCTACGAAGATCTTTTATCGGTCAGAACCGCATAACAACATACGTTGTTCCTTTTGTCAAACGGTATGTTACTTGCCCGAGATTCGATCGTCGGTATCTTTATACCTAGTTCAATCTCGTTGCCAGCAAGTCTCTTTACTCGTTCCGTAACACATCATCTCGTGACTAACTCATTAGTCTTTTGCTTGCAAGGCTTATTATGATGTGTGTTACCGAGAGGGCCCAGAGATACCTCTCTGACACTCGGAGTGACAAATCCTAATCTTGATCTATGCCAACACCACGAATACTTTCGGAGACACCTGTAGAGCATCTTTATGATCACCCAGTTACGTTGTGATGTTTGATAGCACACAAGGTGTTCCTACGGTATTCGGGAGTTGCATAATCTCATAGTCATAGGAACATGTATAAGTCATGAAGAAAGCAATAGCAGTTAAACTAAACGATCATAGTGATATGCTAACGGATGGGTCTTGTCCATCACATCATTCTCCTAATGATGTGATCCCGTTGATCAAATGACAACTCATGTCTATGGCTAGGAAACATAACCATCTTTGATCAATGAGCTAGTCTAGTAGAGGCATACTAGGGACATACTGTTTTGTCTATGTATCCACACATGTACTAAGTTTCCGGTTAATACAATTCTAGCATGAATAAAAGACATTTATCATGATATAAGGAAATACAAATAACATCTTTATTATTGCCTCTAGGGCATATTTCCTTCAATAATATTTGTGCTTTAACAATGTATTGTGTGACTACCATTGTTTGGGGTAATAAGAAGTAGCATTTAGTTTTTTGTTATGGTTAGGTTTAATGTCATGGTTAGGGTCAAGGTTATGGTTAGGTTTATGCTTAAATATTTGTCTATAATGACTGTTTTTGGCAAGAAACGGTTAGTATTTTTGCCTTGGGTGACCGTTATAGTAATCCTCGACTTGTAGGATGGCATCGATCATCTTTGTTGAGACTTCTGCGGAGGCGGCGGTGAAGCATGAACATGCGGTCATTGAGGCAAAAATGGACACGTGGGTCCAAGCCGTCGATGCGTTGAACGCGGCTTGTAGAGACTTTTCAAAGTACTATGTGTCCAAGTGCAAGGATCGGCTTTTGAAGTTCTATGAGGCTAAGGAGAGATTGATAAATAAGCTCAAGAAGGATGAGCAATTTCATCGCCGTGCTCTTGCAAGGCAAATTACATTGTGTGGAACAAGGGTTGAAGTGCGTGAGATGGACTTGAAAAATCCTGGCCAGATCATTGACTGGCTAGTTAGGCAAACGTCGTCGCCGATAGGTAGTCCGGCTTCTCGTTGGGCTTGGGTTCGAGAAAGAAATGATGTCACTTGTTGCAACCCGGGGCCGTACGACAAAGATGTCGTGTTGATGGTTGAATAAAAGTGGTTGAACAATGCTAGTGTCGGTAGTGTTATTTTCACCATAATGGCATGTAACCTTATCATTTATGTAACTTATGTCATTCGAACTTATAATTTGGTTGCAAACCCTAGTTCATTATTTTGGTGTGCTCAAATCAATTACTATGATCCATTTCGGGTTATGTTTGTGATGAACATTCAATTACATAATAATCCTCCCGTATATTAATGTAGGATGAACGTTCAATCCATGACTATCAAGATAGCGTGTGAGAAGCTCATGTCGGAGCGACACCGTTGCTTGAAGAGGGAATGTGAAACATGGTTGAAGAGTTGTGATGAGGCAAATGCAGCCATGAAGGATTTCAACAAGTATCACTTCATCGAGGAACCTTCTGATGCTAGGGAGAAAAAACTTTCCGAAAGCTTGTGAAAGAAAAAGAGAGGATGCTTGATGAGGTGCAAGACCGGGAATATGCTTGCAGACACTCTTTGGCAATTGAGATTGCGTTCACCACCAGCAAAGAAGAATTCCTTGAGATGGAGTTGAGGAAACCCGGCCAGGTCATAGGATGGGCAATCAAACAAGGCATGTCAGAGAACCCGGCCCGCCGTGTTGCATGGGCCTTGTTGCGCGAAACGAATGGTGTGTTGGGTCATTGGTCAGGATCCGCCGACTTTCAATTGAAGCCTAATCAAGCGCGTGAGGAACAAGTTGAACATATGATAAGTATGAGATTTATGTTACCTATTTAGAAAATGCGCCGTCGAGCTTGAGCTATTAGTTTAAACCGATGTCATTCGAACCGGGTCATGTTTTAATTAATTTGAACATGTGTTATTCGTGGATGTAATGAACTATGTTGAGTTGAGTTATGTATGTGCTTGCTAGTTAATCATTCTAATATTTGAGTTGGTATATTTTTAGATTTGGCCTTAGATGAGGGGTGGAACAGAGGTGGTGCTCTGTTTTTAACCCTACCGCCACATCCCCTGGAGGTAGGGTGCTGAAACCTACCGCCAACTCCCATGGCGGTAGGGTGGTGGCAAAGGGATGTTTCAGTACTGCAACGAGGAAAAAAAAGCCAAGTGCTCTGGCGGTAGGATCAAACCCTACCGCCAGGGTGCTTTTTTTCGGTTACAAAAGGTTTACACAGTAGGTTACATCCTACCGCCATGGACGCTGGCGGTAGGATCCTGCAACCTACCGCCAGTGGCTGTGGCGGTAGGGTTTGATCCTACCGCCAGGTGGGTTATTTTCTTCATCACAGTAGGTTTCCCCCCTTACCGCCACGGGGTCTGGTGGTAGGGTACTGAAGCCTACCGCCAAGGCCGGTGGCGGTAGGGGTAAAACCATAGAAACAGAGCCCTCCTCTGTTTTTTCCCTCTTCACAGCACAACACAACAATTTTTACATAAGAATCATGACAAATGACAGAATATGCTGACAAACTGAAGTTCTCACGACAGTTTTCAAACATCTCCACATCAAATTCAATACAAATAGGAAATTCATTCACGACAAGTTCAAGACACATGGCTTCTTGCCTTAGTACTACATAGTTCATGATAAATTTGGCATGGCTTCATCCGGTTACATGACGAGTCCACCGAAGCTAAGGCTTTACTGAGTCACACGGGGCCATTTCCCCTTCTTGTCACGTGCGTCATCCTCCTCTTGTGCCCTGCAAGCTTTTGCAAGCTTTCTTGCCCTCTCCTCCTCACGAGCAAGCTTCTCTTGGCGTGCCCTCTCCTCCTCTCGTTTCTTCCTCTCCAACCTCTCCTTCTGACGACGCTCCTCCTCCAAACCTCTTCGAAATGATTCCTCGAACCGCCGTTGGCGCCTAAGACAGTCTTGATATTGGTCCCTTTTTACATCTGCTGGCACTTCATGATCTATCCATGTGAAGTATTTGCATAGAGGAGGAGGTGACTGCATACACAAAATTCATTAGTACTCTCACAAATTTGAAAGCAACATGTTATTTTAAGACATACCGGCGGTAGGTCATAGGCGTTAGTTGAAAGTGCATGATCATGGGCATAGTTGGGGCATGCAAAATATCTCCATCCCTCCGTCCATGACTTCTTTCGGTCAGTGGAAACTTTCACCTTGCAAACATCTCCACACCAACATGATGGGATTTTCACATCTTTCTCCTTCACCTTGTCCAAATATGCATTCTCCCACTTGGTTGGCATGTCTTCTTGGTTAGCACACGGTGGCCTCGTCATGGAACCGGATGAAGCCATGCCTACAACAAATAAAGATGTTAAGTCAAAATATGAAAACATTGACATGTAAAGAGGCAAATATATCAACACATGAACATATTAAAAATAGTACCATTCACATTATTTCAACCATCCGGATTGAGCAACACGTCGATAGACTTTCCGCTATCAACCCGACATGTCCTAGAACCACCTGATCCACGACCACGGCCCCCTCCAATGCTAGTTCTTCCACCACGGCCATGGCCCCCTCCAATGCTAGTTCTTCCTCCACGGCCACAACCACCTCCAAGGCTAGTCCTCCGTCCATGTGTTTGACTAGTGCCCGTGTTGGTTCTAGGTTTCTTGCATGTCCTAACGTTGTGTCATGTGTCGTTGCATTCTCCACAATTGTTGTTCTCGGGTGCCTCCATCAAATGAACACTACCAAATTGCTTCATTCCGGTGTATCCAACTAGATCATCCATGTCACTCCGGAATCTCTTCTTTCTTCTTCTTCCCCTCATAGGCACCATGAGTGCGGGATCTGGCACAATGTCTGGCCCAACATACTCAGGCCACTGTGAGGCATCAAGGAAAGGATTGAACCGAGGCACCCACGTCAACCTTGTTCGTTCCAATGTGAACTCGTGCAACCGCGCCGTTGTGCCATCGGATACGGGCAAGTTTCTCGCCCGTGTTGCGGTCATCAAATGCGAGCAAGGCCAATGATACTTGTGTGGTCTCTCACACTGGCACCAACCGTTTTTTAGGCGCACCTCGTAAGCAACTCCACCATAAGACCTACCGTCCCTTGTTGTCCCACCCGGCTCATCGATTTGATAGATCATTTCTTTTTCATTATATGTGATCACTTGTTGTTTGGAATACTTGCGCACTTGATGCAACAACCAATCCCGAACCTTGAATGGATAGTCCATCTTTTCGCCGATCCACTTGGCCGTGCTTTCAGAATTCTTTGGGAAGTACTTGTTGAGCTTGATGAAAGTGTACTTGAGTATTGCGGTCACCGGCAAGGAACGGACACCCTTCAACACATTGTTGAAGCATTCCGCCATGTTGCTTGTCATGTCCCCATATCGCATACCTCCTTCATCGTAAGCGCGTGACCACTTTTCTTTATCCGGCTCATGCCTAAGCAAGAATTCTTTCCCCCCTTTGATCTTCTCCAAAGCCTTGAGGAGTTTATCATATCGGCTATTGAATGTGGCGGTGTTGAATGCAACACAAACAAGGGTAAGGTCTTTGCAAAAGTCCTTGCTCTTGCATGCCTGATAAAAGTTTGCAACAAAGTGTCTCATGCACCCATGGTGTTGAAGCTTTGGAAGACCGGGAATATCAACGTCTATTGCTTTGAGAATCCCATGATGGTGATCTGATATAATGCATACCTCTCGCTTGCCAATCACCTTGGTTCTCACATGCACCATGAACCACTCCCAATTATCATCGTGCTCCGAAGGCACCATGGCAAATGCCACCGGCAACACGTTATCATTTGAAGAGTGGGCAATCGCCACCATCAATGTGCCTTTATACTTGCCGGTCAAGAATGTACCATCTAAAGACAAGACCGGGCGACAATATGTGAATGCCTCAATGCATTGTCCAAAGCTCCAAAAGGCACGACGTAACACTCCGTCAGTTGGCTCCACCCGATGGCGCATTCCCGGGTTTCGATGAGCAATGGCTGCCAACAACTTGGGCAAAATGTTATATGCGGCCTCATAATCACCATGCAACATCCTAATAGCGTTTGCCTTCGCCATCCATGCCTTCCCATACTTGACCGGGTATCCGAAAAGTTCCTCAATCAAAGACATGAGAAACTTGACCTTCACTGTTGGATCATGTGCTATTTGATTGAACAATTTGTATCCTAGATACTCGGATGTTAGTTGACGGTGTCCTTTGCTTCGGTCAGCCTTGTCCGGGGGTACGCACGTGTGAGTGCCAACATGACTCTTCAACACCCATTGCCCGGTTTCTTTGATTTTTCTACCGCGGACCATCCATTTGCAACCTTCTTGATCACATTTGACCGTGTACTGAACTTTTTGATTTGAATGACCAATAACAAACGGCCTATGGTTCCTAATGGCATAATCACACAACCATATCTTGAACTCTACCAAAGAACAAAACTTGATGCCTTTCTTCAAATGAGCATTCTCATCCTCATTTTCTGGTCGAGGGTCACTGAATTTGGGGCACGGTGTTGGCTCAGACAACCCGAATCTCAGCCCACCATCAACAACGACATTATCCGCAAGACTCACATCCCTAAACAACGGTGGCCCTCTCTCCTTGCCGGTCACCTTCTTGTAGATTTCATTTTCTTGCGGAGTCAGCTGTCGGGACCCCGATCCTAAGTCACACAGGTCTAGCCTGTAACACCTCATATCACTTTGCGGCCTCACACACGGTATCCCCACGGGTGCCACCTTACCTGGCCCGGGACCGTTTGCGCATTTTGGCACACGTATATGATAGTGTCGCTAGCATCCATATGACAGAGAACCGGGGCCGACATGACCAGTTATAAACCAAAACTGGCACTAAATTACAGAGACAGGCATACATGACCCAACAATGAACGTGTCGGTCATCAACGTATGAACCCAAGTCGTAGCATGCTACAAGGACTTAAAGGAACAACGCGTGACATTTCCCCTAAGGGACAGACACAGGAACGAAGAAGGACACATGCCGGCCAGCCTAAGTGTTCCGGAGCAGTAGCAAGCTACCAAGGCTGAGTGGAAGCACTAGGAGACATTTCCCTGTAAGATAGGCTACCAAGGGTAAACAACTAGGTGTCGGATCCCACACATAGCAATACACAGTACACGTACGCATAACATGCAAGTATGTGCTGTACAACATGGCATCACAACATAACTCAACAACTCATATAGATAAAGGCCCAGAAGAGCCATCATAGCATTTATTACAAACAGAGGTCACATGACCCAACATACAGAGCATACAGGCAACGGAAGCATAACATGTCTGAGTACAGACAACTACAAATGAAAAAGGCTGAGAAGCCTGACTATCTACAAGACCCTCCCAAGGGTACAAGACCTTAGCTGAGGTAACAAGCTAAACGTCGAAGTCCACGCGGAACCACTAGCGAGACTGACGTCTCTCTGCAAAAACATAAATTAAGCAAACGTGAGTACAAAGGTACTCAGCAAGACTTACATCAGAACTATCTACATATGCAACAATATCAACAAAGGGGTGGTGGAGTTTGACTGCAGCAAGCCAGCTTTGACTCGGTGGCTATCCTGAACTACAACTGCAAGTAACTCTTTTGAGGTGGCGCACACGAGTCCACATATTCACCAATCAATACATCACTATGGATCCGCTCCCGTCTCCCTACGAGAACGCCATCCATAACACTCACACTTGTCTTGAGTATTTTAGAGTATCCACTTTCACTTATCTATGTACCACGTAAGCATCCAAGAAGTCCATAACCGCGAACCCGGCTATTCGAATAGATCATGTTAACCCTGCAGGGGTGTACTCCTTCACACACGCTCTCGCCACTTACCGCCATGTACACGTCGTGTATCTCGGCAACCTTCAAGCGGAAGCCTGGCGAGGGTGTTGGCCATGACCTGACTAACCACACAAGACTCTAGTCCAGGTTTATCGCCTATTCAGGTTCCATCCATAAGGAGATCCGGCCGGGGTGTCGCTCATGGCCCCAAATGATGTGTGCAGGGTTCCCAAGCCCACCAACCGGGTGCCACTTGGTACACTGGGCCACTGCACCTAGTCTATCCCAAGCCCACCTGTACTGGGTGCCACTTGGTAGACTACTAGCACTACCTACAAACACCAGAAACTAGTTGCAACTCCTAGACAGACATCTAGTTGATTAATAAGTCGAGAGGGGTCGAGTTACTGGAACCCAATGTGTGGTAGTAGCTAGTCATTGGACAACTTACACAGAACTCAGTTCTTAAGGACGGTTCCAGTGAGACAACCCACCATGTACTCCTACATGGCCTCTCACCGCTACCTTTACCAAATTGTGTTCACACACTTAGCTCACACACAGTAGGACATGTTCACCACATTCCAATTCATCCCCGATGAATCAGACCTGACACAACTCTAAGCAATAGCAAGCATGACATACAAGCATGGATGAGTAGGCACAACATGGCTCAAACAACTCCTACTCATGCTAGTTGGTTTCAACTATTTATTGTGGCAATGACAGGTCATGCAGAGGAAAGGGGTTCAGCTACCGCAGCAAAAAGCAGTTCAAAACGTTGTTGTCCTAATGCAGTAAAAGAGAGCAGGAGCGAGAGAGTGGGATTGTATCGGGATGCTCAATGGGGGTTTGCTTGCCTGGCACTTCCGAAGATAGTAATAGTTCTTCATCGGTGTCATCAAACTCATCGTCGGAATGTCGTCTACTGAGAGGGGACAAAACCGACAAACAGAGAAAGAACACAATCAATGCAATGCAACAATATGATGCATGAACATGACATGGCAATATGATGTGATTTGGCCTAAGGCAACTAGCAACACAATTAAGTGTAGTTGGTTTGAACCCAAGGTTCAAATTCAAACTCCACATATGGTTATTTAAATGCCATTCATTTGATTTGTCCAAAACAGTAGCTATAAGTAGTTCTAACATGCATGAAAATGGTACAGATGGACAGATTGGATTTTTCTGATCATTTTTCATATATAAATTATTTCATCTGAGCTACGGTTGATTTTATATGAATTTTAGAAGTTTTAGCTATTTTCTGGAATAAATGAATCATTTCAGATTTATTTAAAATCTCAGAAAACATTACTGCATCAGCATGACCTCATGCTGACGTCAGCAGGTCAACAGGGGCTGGTCCAGGTCAAACATGACATGCGGGCCCGGCATGTCAGTGTCACAACTAATTAACAAAGTTAATTAGTGCTAAGCTAAGAACTAACTAACTGTCAGTGGGGCCTGGGCCCACTAGTCAGTCGCACATTAACTAACAGGGTTTACTTAGACCTAACTTAACTAATTAACAGCACTGGGGTCCACTGTCAGTGACTCTAGGGGGGTTGGTTAGGCGCTAATGACGGTGCCACGTCAGCACGCCGGAGTTACTCGCCGGCGACCACAATCCGTGGCGGTGTCTCGCCGGAGAGGCTCGGGTTTCGCGTACAAGGGGCGGTTTCGGGCGTGGTTAGTCCCGTTGGATAGCTGGCACTCAGCCGCATCCAACGGTGCAAGATGTACGACCTGAGGTGGCCGGGAACAGCGCCGGCGGAGAGGTTTGCGGCGGCCGGAGCTCGGGTCTGTGCGGGCTCGTGGCTTCAGTGCACGGGGAAGCAAGCAAGGGCTGCGTTGGGCTCGTCGTTGTTCCAGGAGCACACTGAAGGCACAACTAGAGCGAAGGAGCACGATGGCTGCGAGGGCAACGGCCATGGTGGACGGCGGCGCTCGGGTACGGCGGCTGGCACTACTAGAGGGTGTAATCGGGCTTGGGGAGAGGGGATTCCGATGCGGGAACTCACGGTGGTTGCAGAGGCGTCGACGTGGGCTCGGGGGAGGCTCGGAGCAGAGCAGGGCGTCGAGGGGAATCTCCGGCGACGGTGGTCGTGGATAAGCTCAGTGAGGGCGGTGGAGGGCAAACGAGCGCTTGCGGCTCGGCCTTCTCGATGAAGCAGTTGATGGCGGAGCTCTCGGGCATGGCGCGGCAGCGAGGGGGCGACAGTGGCCGGGGTGGTGACGAGCGGCTGGCTCCCGGGTGGCTGTGGGAACGCGAGGGGAAGGAGGGAGAATGACCAGAGAGAGGGGAGAGGACGAGGGGGGATCGAGGCGTCTCCAGCGGCGCAGATCAGGGCGAAGGAGCGGCCTCTAGCGCGAAGCAGGAGGTGGATGCCTCCCAGCGCGCGCGTGCGTCTTCGCCTCTGCCTACTGGCAGAGGTTGAAGATGGCACGGCTGCCAGGTGGGCTGGGCCAACAGTGTTGGTCTGCAGCTGGGCCGCCAGGTAGGTTAGGTAGGTTTCTGCCCTTTCCTTATTTTCTTTCCGTTTTCTATTTGTTTTGCTCTATTTTGATTTAATACTAATACTAAACCATTTTTGTTGCTTCTGAAATTATTTGTGGATGCAATATGGATTATTCCAAAACTCCACAAAATGTTTCCAGAATAATTGGAGCAATAAAAATAATTATAGGATTTATTTGCTCCAACTCAAATACAATATGAGTTAATTCAAAAATCCAAAAATGTCCTAGAAATATATTCATCATTTTTGGCAGAGGTTTCTTCCTTAACCAAAATCATGAACTTTTCTTTGAGGCACTTTGGATTCATTGAAAATATTTTTAGGTTGAACCTAGTTGGGTTCTTTTGGTGCTAGGGTTTGAACAATCCCCAATTCCAGTTTAAATAAAAGTTTAGACATGATGCAACAACCAGTCTAGCACTAGGCAGAGAGAAGCTAGGGATGTGACATCAACCCATCCTCATCCAATTCTTCCTTCGGACCCTCGTCATTCGAGTTATACCCACACATACGGTTATAAGGGAGGGTACGGTCCATGTCTTGTTGCCGCACAATGACATCCAAGTTACCAATTGGATTGTAATTGATCTCTTGAGCAACAATAGCATCATCATCAACATGACCACAAGCATCTTCTTCAACATGACGAATAGCATCATGACGGAGTACTATGGCGCTAGCATTGCCATGATCTTCATTGGGTTGGCTACTTGGTAGTTGGCTAGAACAATTGGGGACATACACCTCGGCACTATCATCATGTACTGGGGAGGATGCATTGCGGTTGAGATCAATTTGCAAGGGAGGAGGAGGATCAACTTTTGTGGCAAAGATCTCAAGAGACTTGTCTTGTGAGGCGTCTACTTTTTCCTTGTACACATTCCAATGCAATTGGGAGGTGATTGGCATATTCTTTAATCGAGACTTTACTCCCAATCCAACGTCGTACCTCCCAATAAGCTTAACCTCAGCATTTGGGTCATTCCAATGTAAGACGCTTCTCACTTTAACTACAAGATCATAAAAGCTTGGACTTGTGTCAAAAACCATAGCCTCTTCCCCTTCATCGTCATTTCCAAGCATAAATGTCGACTTGTCCAAATAATGAACATTTATGAGCTTATGCATCTAAGAAATTGGAAACAATATAATCAATCCATATATGTCATCCAACCAACTGAAATGGACAAATAAACTAAATTTTGCACAAATTGGACAAATAACTAATATTCATACTCAAGTTAACCTAACCATTAACCCTAACCCCCAACATAACCACTATAACCCTAACCCCCAACATAAACACCATAACCCTAACCCTAACCATAACACTAACCCCTAACATAACCATAACACTAGCCATAAATGCATCATAAATGCATCATAAATGCACACAACAAGATCAACACCTATGGTTTGCAATAAATTGACCAAATCAACACAAAACATAGATCTCAACCAATCAAAAGGAGGGGGATGGGGGAGGTACCTTGGGTGATGAAAATGCTCTGGATCCACCAGTGAAATCTCAAGCAAATGGAGGGGATCTAGGGGGTTTTGTGAGGGGGAGAGAGGGGGGAGAGGAGCTGAGCACGGGGAAGAAGATGAGTGGGGAAGAAGAGTGGTGGTGGGGCCCACAAACCAGCCCCTCCCCACCTTATCCACCACACAGGACCCTACCGCCAAGGCCTCTGGCAGTAGGTTCTAGTACCCTACCGCCATGGGCTCTCGCGGTAGGACCCTTTTCCACGTCAGCCTGGCCGTCAGCCCAGCTAACGGCGTGCCGACGCCTATCGCCAGACCCCTTGGCGGTAGGACGTCTATGGCTACCGCCAGAGCCTCTGGCGGTAGGCAAAAGGGTCAGATCCCGAATTTGTTCGAAACAGGGGTTAGATGTCGAAATAAAATGGAAAAAGGGTCAAAACACGAAAATTTGTCGACGTCGTAGGTCCATCTGGCTATATGGCGGTCTTGAATTTCTTTTCCTTTTTTCTTTTCGAAATTTGCTATATCTCATTCAACTGAGATTTTTAAGGAGCGTGCTACACGTTCGTCGACTGATTTTTTTAAAGATCTGTTGGGTCGCGAGGTGTCAGATCTGGGGTCATCAAGCGGCTATCAGCACCCTCAACAATGCAACAGAGGTAATACTGTAGAAACCTTTGCAGTATAGGTTTTGTTGCACAAACTTTTGAAGAAAAGGTTATGTTGCGGAATGTTTTGCAACAAAGACCATGTTGTAGAACTGTCTTTAGATTTTTATTAACAGAGGTGATGTTACCTTTTTTGCAAAAGAGATTATATTGCAGAAATGGCTATAATTTATTTATTTTGGAAACAAAGGTCATGTTAGGGCATCTCCAAGGCCGTAAAACTCCGGTATATGTCCGGCCGGACACATTTATTCACTTTTGCAATCTAGTGGAACCTGTATCGGTCCGTAAATCGGTCTGGACATCCGTTTTCTGTAAATTGGAGGCAAAGGTAGGGAAGATATATCGAAGTCCGGATATCCACTTGACCAACAAAAAGCCTTCGTGTGGTCCCCCTTTCTTCTCTCTCTGCACATGCATGGTCTCCCTCTCATTTCTCTTCTTTCTTTCTTTTTCGAGAGTACGCCAAGAGTGTACCATAGCTTTATAGAAGGTAGAAAGGTTATGTACAAGAGATTAAGTGTAAGTTAGATGCCACAAGCAACATCCAACCCAACCTCCACTCCACTCACTCTACGGACTACTCACAAAATGGTTGAACTCCACTAACTCCAGCTTTCGTCCAGACACCGAGCTCTTGAAGAATGAAATCCACCATGCCCAGTTCATTCCTTACTACCCCACTACCAAACACTCTAGTGTTATGTTGCTTCCAAAGACACCAGGCAATGAGCTTCACGATGGAGTCAAAACCAGTCCTGGATGCCTTGTCCACTCTCTTCCTCACCCTGCACCACCACTCCTCTAGGATGTCTTGGTTGGAAGGTAGGAGTGTCAGGCTTATCCGTAGTCTGGAAAAGCAGAGAAACCAGACCTGCCTCGCGTACACACATTGCATCAGAATGTGATCCACCATATCTTCATCTTGCTCGCACAGATAACAAGGTGACCTATCATCCTGTAATCCATGTCTCAACCTCCTATCTGCTGTCCACAATCGCTACTGCACCGCCAGCCATATGTATAGCGTGCATGCCAATGGTACCGTGCCTTTCCAGATTGTGCCAGCCACCTGCATCTCAATGGCTCCCGCACAGAGCATGTTATAGGTCGAGGTTGCCGTGTATATCCCAGCTGCATTCCACGCCCAGATTGGTTCGTCCTCCTCAGTTGAGAAAGATGAGTTGAAAGGTCGCTAGAATCTCCCACAGTTTGATGAACTGCACTAATCCCTCAGAATTCAGCTCTCCCACAGTGTCCTCCGTCCAGGAGTGCATCCACAATCCATCCTTAACTGTTCTGCGGTTAGTAGTTCCTGTCCTGATAGCGGCTCTTATGATCGGCGCAATTTCCCCCACCGTAGCTCCATTGACCCAACGATCCTTCCAGAAAAGGGTCTTGTAACTGTTTCCTACCTTCCACTTCACCAGGCTCCCAAAAGTAGCCTCCACTAGCTTGTAAGTTCAATTCTTGCCAAGGCCCGAGAACATCCGTTCTTTTCAACCATTCCCATCTTAGCCGAAGGGCAATCCCTTGCTTGAATAGATCCATCACTCCAAGACCGCCAAGCTTTTTAGGGCGACAAACTTTCCGCCAGGAGACCAAGCACTTCCCACCGTGGATCTCTTCCGTTCCTACCCAGAAGAAGGCCCTGCATCCTTTATCCACCCTCTCATTTCTCTTCTTTCAACCAGACAACACACCACAACATCCCACCACATGCATGGTCCATGCCTTCTTTTTATCCTTCTAGCCAGATACTTTAAAACTAATGTTGGATGGCTCACTTCCGTGTCATGTCCGTGGATCATGTCCGGACACAAAAAACAGACATATACCAAGGAATTTGCGGGTCAACATTGGAGATGCCCTTACATATTTTTTTGTAACATAAATTACGTTGCAGGATATGTTGTTGTATCTCAGCTCGAGAAGGCGGCAACCATGGACGCCGATGCTCCTCCAGGATGGTCGTGACGTGGAACAACAAGCGACGGCGGATGTGACTTCGACGGCGGCATGCGTAGCGGATGCAGGCAGTGTAGTTCGACGCCCGTGCATGGCCGGCTGATACGTCTCCAACGTATCTATAATTTTTGATTGTTCCATGCTATTATTTATGATGTTTTAGATGTATAATGGGCTTTGTCATACACTTTTATTTGATTTTTGGGACTAACCTATTAACCCAGAGCCCAGTGCTAGTTTCTGTTTTCTCCTGTTTTAGGGTTTTACAAAAAAGGGATATCAAACGAAGTCCAATAGACGTGCCAATTTTTGATGATTTTTTCTGGACCAAAAGAAGCCCCCAAAGTAAAAGAGTTGGGCCACGAGAGCCACGGGCTGCCCACGAGGGTGGGGGGCGCGCCCTGGGCAAGGGGGTGCGCCCTCCTATCTCATGGACAACCCAGAAGCCCCCCTGACTTGTGGCCTACGCCAAAAATCCTATAAATACTGAAACCTTTGGAAATTAACCTAGATCGGGAGTTCCGTCGTCGAAAGCCTCTTTAGCCACCGAAAACCAATCTACACCCGTTCTGGCACCCTGCCGGAGGGGGGGAATCCCTCTCCGATGGCTATCTTCATCAACCCGGCGCTCTCCATGACGAGGAGGGAGTAGTCCACCCTCGGGGCTGAGGGCATGTACTAATACGTCTCCAACGTATCTACTTTTCCAAACCCTTTTGCCTTGTTTTGGACTCTAACTTGCATGCTTTGAATGCAACTAACCAGGACTGATGCTGTTTTCAGCAGAACTGCCATGGTGTTGTTTTTGTGCAGAATAAAAAGTTCTCGGAATCGCCTGAAAATCAATGGAGAATTATTTCTGAAAATATAAAAAATACCTGCAAGAAGATCCACACCGGGGGTGGGGGCATGGCGTGTCCTCGAGGGTGGGGGCGCGCGCCCCTTCCCAGGGCGCGCCCCCTGCATGGAGGGCCCCCCGATGCTCCACCGACGTATCCCCAGGTCCTATATATTCCGTTTCGGGGAGAAAAAAAATCAGGGAGAAGGAATTATCGCGTTTCACGAGACGGAGCCACCGCCATGCCCTAATCTCTCTCGGGAGGGCTGTTCTGGAGTCCGTTCGGGGCTCTGGAGAGTGGAGATCGTCGCCATCGTCATCATCAACCTTCCTCCATCAGCAATTCCATGATGCTCACCGCCGTGTGTGAGTAATTCCATCGTAGGCTTGCTGGACGGTGATGGGTTGGATGGGATCTATCATGTAATCGAGTTAGTTTTGTTAGGGTTTGATCCCTAGTATCCACTATGTTCTGATATTGATGTTGCTATGACTTTGCTATGCTTAATGCTTGTCACTAGGGTCCGAGTGTCATGATTTCAGATATGAACCTATTATGTTTTCATGAATATATGTGTGTTCTTTATCCTATCTTGCAAGTCTATAGTCACCTACTATGTGTTATGATCCAGCAACCCCGAAGTGACAATAATCGGGACCACTCCCGGTGATGACCATAGTTTGAGGAGTTCATGTATTCACTATGTGTTAATGCTTTGGTCCGGTACTCTATTAAAAGGAGGCCTTAATATCCCTTAGTTTCCAATAGGACCCTGCTGCCACGGGAGGGTAGGACAAAAGATGTCATGCAAGTTCTTTTCCATAAGCACGTATGACTATATTCGGAATACATGCCTACATTGCATTGATGAACTGGAGCTAGTTCTGTGTCACCCTAGGTTATAACTTCTACATGATGAATTGGATCCGACATAATTTCCCATCACCGATCCAATGCCTACGAGCTTTACCTATATTGCTAGTCGCTTAGTTACTTTGTCGTTGCTATTATCACAAAAACTACAAAAACACTATCTTCACTTTTATTATTGCTACCGCCACTATCATATTACTTTGCTACTAAACTATCTTGCTGCAGATACTAAGTTTCCAGGTGTGGTTGAATTGACAACTCAGCTGCTAATACTTAAGAGTATTATTTGGCTCCCCTTGTGTCGAATTAACAAATTTGGGTTTAATATTTTACCCTCGAAAACTGTTGCGATCCCCTACACTTGTGGGTTATCAAGACTATTTTCTGGCACCGTTGCCGGGGAGCATAGCTCTATTCTTTAAGTCACTTGGGATTTATATCTGCTTATCACTATGAGGAATTTGAAGGACTCAAAAACCAAGATCTTACCCTCAACTACGAGGGGAGGTAAGGAGCTGCCATCTAGCTCTGCACTTGATTCTCCTTGTGTTATGAGTAAACTTGCGACACCTACTCCTGCTATTGAATCTGATATGTCGTATGTTCTTGATGATGCTACTTCTGCTATGTATGATGAAACTACCTCTATGCCTGATACTGTGCCACTAGGTGAATTTCTAGATGAACAAATTGGTAAGGTTAGGGAGAGTGCAAACGTTGATGATATTTATGAAAGTGATGATGAAACTACTCCCAATAGATATGAATTCCCTGTTGTGCCTGACGGTTATGTTATGGATGAAGAAACTGCTAGAGACTTTCTTGCTTGCAATGATAGAGATGATCTTAAGAAGTTATTAGCTAAGCTAAAAGAAAAGTCCTTGAATGCTAGAATGAAACATGACCCTGCGTTTGCTACTTCACCTATTTGTGTTACTGATAAGGATTATGAATTCTCTATTGATCCTGAGTTAATTACTTTGGTTGAATCTGATCCTTTCCATGGTTATGAGTCTGAAACTTTTGTGGCACATCTTACCAAGTTGAATGATATAGCCACCCTGTTTACCAATGATGAAAAGATTCGCTATTACTATATCCTTAAGTTGTTTCCGTTCTCGTTAAAGGGTGATGCTAAGACTTGGTTTAATTCTCTTGATCCTGGTTGTGTGCGTAGTCCCCAGGATATGATGTATTACTTCTCTGCTAAATATTTTCTCGCTCATAAGAAACAAGTTGCCTTACGGGAAATATATAACTTTGCTCAAACTGAAGAAGAGTGTCTCCCACAAGCTTGGGGGAGGCTTCTCCAGTTACTTAATGCTTTGCCTGATCATCCTCTTGAGATGCATGATATACTTGATGTCTTTTATAATGGACTAACCGATGCTTCCAGAGACCACCTGGATAGTTGTGCTGGTTGGGTTTTCAGGGAAAGAACAGTGGAACAGGCTGAATTACTATTGAATAATATGGTGGCCAATGAAAATAATTGGACACTTCCTGCACCAGCCCCTAAGCCAACTCCGAAGAAAAGAGGTGTTCTATTTCTCAGTCCTGAAGATATGCAAGAGGCTGTCGGGGGAAACTGTCCACCACGAGCACCTATGGGACCGGAGCCCCTTGTTCGTGCGGTAAGGGAGCGGAGGGAGCACAAAGAGCAGATCGTAGAGCACACGCGGGCAGTTTACCCAGGTTCGGGCCGCGATGGACGCGTAAAACCCTACGCCTGCTTAGGTTGTATTGAGTGTTGGAGCTCGGGAGCTTGTAGAACTAGCTACACCGAGCGAATGAGCGATCTAGGTTCCGAACCCCCTCTACGTTGTGCATGGGCCTCCTTTTATAGCTCAAGGGGTTACCGACAGGTGTCAACGTAGAAAAAAGGGGTAAAAATGTAACTTTGGTGGTAGTTGTAACAGTGCGGGAATAGTGGATGAACAGTGGATGAACAGTGGTCATCACCTACTTTGACAGTGGGGGACAAGAGCATTAAATGCCCGTCGCCGTCGACCCCAAAAGCGCCCGCCCTTGCGTCTCCGTTCGCCACGGCGATAGCCTCGTCACCGTGAAGTGCCACCGTGTCCCCCAGGCTGCACAGCCATCCGCCACGCGTCCCTGGAAGGGCCCCAGGGCGACGCGTGGGTCGATGAGCTGGAGCGTGGGCACACAACGTAACTCTCCCCGGCAAGCACTTTGCCGGGGCCTTGACCTTGCCGGGTCCTAGAGCTTGCCGCTCTCCGGGCTCTGCCGGGGCGCACGTTGCGCCGAGGCATGTCTTCTGAGAGGTAGCCTTCTAGTCTTCCTGGCAAGCTCCTCTTGCCAGGGTCTTGTGCTAATGTTATAGTCTTGAGCCTGGGACGGCCTTCCCGACAAGCTCCACTTGCCGGGGGCTTGATCTTCTGACTTGTATACTTTGTTTTTGAATGGCTTAATAAGGACCAGAGAGGTTTCCGGCAAGCACGTGGTAGACCCTGCCGCGGGAAGCTGCTACTGCCCGTGCACAAGTTGGGATACTAAGGTACCCCTATCTTAGTACACCGACAGGAGCCCCCGGGCCTGGGCCACACACGGTGCCGAGCGCTGTTGGGCCAGGCCCAAATCAGTGCACGGGCACGCGCGGCCCACGGCAAGCTGTAATTCCCCTTCCGCATCCGCCGCGTCCCTCCCTAACGGCACGCGTCGATTGCGGCGTCGTGGGAGAGAACGTGGCCACGTTCTTTAATGGGAAATGCGGAGCGTCCCCCACTTCCCCCTTAAAAGTAGAGGAAGCAGGGGCCGTTACCTTACTTCGTCTTCATTGCTTCTTCCACCTCCAGAAATCCACCTCTGCGCCCCGCCTCCTCATCTCCTCCGCCCTCTTCCGCATCCGCGGCACCGTCGAGCTTTCCGCCCCTTCCTCCGCTGTCTCCGCCATGGCTCCGAAGGCCGAGAAGGCGAAAGCGGAGAAGACCAAGAGGGAGAAATCCGAGCAGGCGGCGAAGCTTGTCGCCCTGCGGAAGAGGAACGTCGTCTTCGCGCCAAGGCTCAGCGCAAGGGAGCTCTGGAACAAGTACTATCTGTTTTGGGCCAAGAAGACCAAGGCGCATCCCCGCACCCGAGTCTACCCGGCCGCCGCCAGAGATCTGTACCCCAGCGGGTATTTCTTCTTCGCTGTCTTCTTCCACTGCGGCCTGTGTCCTCCATTCTCTGAATTTTTCTGCGATATCATGAATACATACAACCTCCATCTCTTAGACTTCACCCCCAACGCCATCCTCACGATGGCGGGTTTCGCACACCTGTGCGAAAACTACATAGGGATCTATCCAAACGTAGCGCTCTTTAGGCATTTCTTCGTGCCCAGAGCAGAGGCCGTTGCCCCCCTCTCCGGGGGGATCTCTTGGGTCTTCCGCTTGAACAAGAAGGAATCTTATCTGAAAGGGGAGCTCCGCGGCAAGTGGGAGGAGTGGCGCGCAGATTGGTGCTGGGTAGTGGAGGACGAGCCGCAGCCTTTCACTGCGCCGCGCACAACACCTATAGTGCGCGGCAGGGACTGGAGCGATCTGGCTGCGGATGACATCAAACTCAACGCTGCCCTTGTCAGGATTCTTCGTCTCCGGGTAGCCAAGTTGACCATCGGAGAGGTAGGAGCTGATTTCCTCCGCCGTCGCATTGCTCCTTTACAGGAAAGGAAAAGGCCAGCATGGGAGTTTGGCAATGCGGCGGACGTAATGAGATTGCGCCCGGGGTTGAATTACAACTTCACGGCGTTGGAGCTGAAGGGGATGGTCCGGGAGCTTTTTAAGCACGACCCGGCCCATCCGGAGTGGTTTAGACCTCCTCGGGGAGTGGTGCCGCTGTGCAACAGCACCGCCCGGGATGCTTTGCGGGCGATGATGCCCGCATGTGACTCTCATGGCGTCGACCCGACATGGATAGTGCCCACGCCAGACGCCATCATGAGCTTCTTCGATAACTTGGTGGAGGTGCCGAAGAACACCGACGAGATCAAGGGTCTCACCCGGGCCACCACGGATCGGGAGATAGCTTATATCGCTACCCGGGTAGAAGAGGCCGCCGCAGCCGTAGCGGTAGGAGAATTTGGGTTCACCGTCGACGAGGCAGAGGCCGAGGACGCGTCGTGCCAGGCCGAGGAGGCAGAGATCCGGAGACTTCTCAAACTTCTGCCCGACGAGCTCGCCGGGGTCCCTTCTCTGAGGCATGCCGGGATCCCTGGAGTTGTGAGCGAGGCCGCGGCAAGAGGCGAGGTTGCCGGAGGAAGCAGTGGTGCCGGAGGGAGCGGAGCCACCGGAAGGAGCAAGGCCGCGGGGCAGGGTGCTGGGCCCAGCGAGCCCACCGAGGAGGAGGAGGAGGAGGACGCCGGAGCCGACGAGGATACCGGCGGATCTCTGGGGCTCGACGACGATGTATCCTCGTCCTCGGAGAGCTCCCCGCCCCGGGCAAGTCCCAAGCGAACACCGCCGAAGCGCCCCCGCAAGGCGGCTACGGCGACGAGGGCGCAGGCGCCCCGACAGCAGCCTGCTCGCCAGGCGGCGCGCGCTACCAGAGCGAGCCAAACCGTGACGGAGGCGCCCCGCGTTCCAGCGCCAAGCGGAGAAGGATCCTCCCAGAGCGGGGCGGCTGCCCCGCCTGCTCCCCGGGCCCCGGCGCCAACAGAGGCTGGGTCTTCGCAGCCCCCAGCCCCGGGGACCACCAAGCGCCCAAGGGAGCCTTCTCCTCCTGCTCCTCGCGCGGAAGCGCCTCAGGTGGAGTTCGACTTCTCCGTTCTGAGCGACGACGACGACGAGGAAGAGGAGTGAGCACTTGTATTTTGTAGCTTCTTCGATTCTGTCTTGATTCTTTCTTTGATGATTCTGATTTTGCTTCTTGCTTTGATTTCAGGACTCTGGCCCAGCGAGTGGCGAAGAAGGCCAAGGTCCCCGTAGTCGAGGTCGAGGACGACTCGCCCGTCGCGGCTACAGGGGACGTGCCGGCGACGAACCTGCCGGACCCAAGCGCTGCTCCGAGGAGCAGCCCCCAGCGCAGCCCCCAGCGTAAGTCTGGTCTTGAACTTTCCGCTCGTCGGGCGCGCCTGAGGTTTTTGCTTGATATTAATTTTTTGTTGCTCTATTTGTCTTGCTTGTCTTGTGCAGAGGTGGAGCCGCAGCCACAGGAGCGCCCGGAGACTACCCCCGAGGAGCCGCAGGCCCCGCCATCCCCGCCAAGGGCGAACTCCCCGGCGAGGGAGAGCGCTCCGCCAAGGGCGGGTACTCCGCCAAGGGCGAGTACCCTGCCAAGGGCGAGCAGCCCGGCGAGGGCGGCCACCCCGCCAAGGGAGAGCTCCCCGGCGAGGGAGCCTGTCGTCGACGAAGTCCGCGAAGGTAAGTCTTGCAACCTCGTCTTCCTGGACTTGTCTTCTTTTTTTGGATATTTGCTTGAACTTTTTCTTTTCTTCTTCTTCTAGATCCTCCCGCGCCGGACCGGATGGAGACCGAGGTCATCGGCGAGGAGGGCGCGCAAGGCGACGGCGGCAACGCCCCTGTCGTTGAAGACATGGCAGGAGCCGACGAGCCTGCCGCGGAGGAGACTGCCCCGACCGCAGACGCAGCGGCCGGGGAGGGGGACGGCGGCCATACTGCCGGCCCGGAGGCGGCAGGAGCGTCAAGCGTTGCGCCGGCCGCCGACCCCTCCACCGAGAAGGAGCAGTCCGCCTTTTATCTTGAGGCTCCCAACGGCGTCTTCATACAGGTGCCGTGGGGATCCTCGTCTCGAGCCCCCGAGGAGGGAGAGACCTTCGATGGGGAAGTCCTCGCCTCCGCGGGGCTGAAGATCGTCGAGGCGCCTGGCGGGAGCGACGAGCCCGAGGAGGAGAAACTGCTTCACCGGCTCCTGGCCCTTTACCGGGCCAGGCAGGCGAAACTGGAATCTCGGGAAGTCTTCACCGCCAAGGCTGCAGCAGAGTTGGAGAAGCGCGCAGCTGAACTCCGCGCCGCCAACCAGGCGGCCCTCCGTGACTTGGCGGAGGAGCGCGAGAGGCTCGCCGGGGAGCAGCAGGAGTTCCTCTTGGAGAAGGCTGAGGCCGAGGAGCAGCAGCGACTGGTCGGCGAAGAGCAGTCCCGGCGAGAAGGAGAGCTCACCCAGCTGAAAGTCGACCTCGACGCCCACGAGGAAGACCTTGCCGCCCGGGAGCAGGCCCTTGGCGGAGAGCTGAAGGAAGCGAAGGCCGCCGCAGCCACCGCGGAAACCGCCAAGAAGGACCTCGAAGCTAAGGTGGTGCCGCTGGAGGAGTACCTGAAGGCGAGCACGGAGAGGGTCACCGCGCTCAACATAGAGCGCGAGAAGGACGCCCATACCAATTCTGAACTCCAGGTACGCCTCTCCAAGCAGGGCGACGAGCTCAAGGCCGCCAAGGACTCAATTGCAGATCTGGAGCTGAAAGTCTCTACGCTGAAAGATTCACTCGACGCCGTCCGGGACCGCGAAACCAAGCTGAAGGACGAGCTCCGCAAGGAGTGAGGCCTGGTGGAGAGCGCCGTGACTTCAGCTAACAATTTCCGCCAGACCGTCGAGGTATGGACTGAAGATCTGGTGGCTTCTGCTGGCAACATCGACAAGGAGCTGATGGCGCTGAGGGTGGAACACCTCATATACTCTCCGGATCCAAACCTCCCTCACAGCGCCAAGCTCAGTCTTTTCTTCAGGGGGATCGCACCGGCGCTCGCACGTCTCCAGCAGAAGCTCCCCGTGCAGCTGGCCGAGGAGTCGCGCCAGCTCTGCGTGGGGACCCTGGAGCGCGTCTTGACCAAGATTGTTTACCGCAATCCTGGTATTAATCTCGTCAACGTCCTCCGCAGCTTGCCGACCGATGCAGATCAAGAGGCACTGAAGGCGCAGGTCGCCCACATCATCGCCAAGGTGAACAAGATCTCCAGGCGTGAAGGCGACCGCGTAGATTAGGCCTCTTCCTTTTTATTTCCTTTGTTGCTGCAAAGTATGCCATGGACATGAATCTATTAGTGATTGCGACAAGTTATCCCTTGCAATATATTATCTTATTTTGAGCAATCAGTGCAATGTTATCTCCCTTGTTTTGGTCCTTTACTTTGTATGCTTTTAACCCTACGCTTCTAGGGAACTTTGCCGGCAAGGGGCCCTTGCCGCGAGCGCTGAGTGCTGGACTCTGAGCAGCCTGCTGGCCAAGGTCTTACCGGCAAGCAACCTTGCCGTAGCTAGTCGCAACGCACTTAGCTTGCTGAGCAAACTCGAAAACGAAGCAAGGGCGCGACACTTGTCGCAGCTCACTTAAGTCGTTGAGCGTACTCGAAAACAGGATAAGGGTGCGGCTAGCCGCGGGTAGGTTCTTCCGCGCACAGGTTTTCCATACAAAGTGTGGTTGTTCAAGGAAGATAACTAAAATTTAAAAATTTGAACTGCTCAAACTCTGGTAACTTAGCTTTCATATATTGCTTGTTTCCCCGACAATGCTTCTCTTTCTTGAACAGCACTTGGTTTATCCCTCATCTCCTTCCCCCCCGGCAAACTTGTGCGCGAGGAACATTCCTTCTGCTTAAGAGGGAAAGAAAAAGAGGAGGGAAAACAAGTATAGGGCCTTTCGGCGTGCTAATGCTTACCGGGTATGTGTGTTGCACAAGATGCCAAATAATGCATGCAAATAGCGAAGAAAAGCATGGAAAAGGCAGATAGTGTGAAACACAAAAGCTTTACTGATGCACGGGATCTGCGCCCGGCTTTGTACAAAGGATTACATGCGACAGCGGCAAGACTCGTACAAAAGGTGGTTGCCGGAGCGGATCACGGCAACCGCGCCTTATGGGTGAAACTTGCGAAGATGCTCTATGTTCCAGGAGTTGCTCACCGGTAAGCCTTCTTCGGTCTCAAGGCGGACAGCGCCGGGCCTTGTGACTTGTCTCACCCAATAAGGGCCTTCCCACTTCGGCGTCAACTTGTTGGAATTCTTGGCGGACTGAACACGCCGAAGAACAAGGTCGCTCTCCTCGAGACTCCTGGCCTTAACCTTGCGGCTATGATAGCGGCGCAAGGCTTGCTGGTATCGAGCAGCTCGTACAGCAGCCTGGAGACGTTCCTCCTCGAGGAGCAATGCATCATCTTGTCGCAGTTGCTCTTCCTCGAGCTCATCATAAGCGAGCACTCGAGGTGATCCGTATACGAGTTCCGTGGGGAGAATTGCCTCTGCTCTGTAGACTAGAGCAAAGGGTGTCTGTCCGGTAGCTCGACTTGGTGTCATTCTGATTGACCAAAGAGCCGCCGGCAACTCCTCTATCCAGTTTCTTCCGCACTTGCGCAACCTGTCAAAGGTCCTTGTCTTGAGTCCGCGCAGCACTTCAGCATTGGCCCTCTCCGCTTGACCATTGCTCCTCGGGTGAGCAACAGAAGCGAAACAGACCTTGGCGCCAAGGTCTTGGACGTATTGCATGAAGGTGCGACTAGTAAATTGTGTACCGTTGTCGGTAATGATCCTGTTAGGGATTCCGAAACGGCAAACAATCGACCTGAAGAACCTGACCGCTGATTGTGCTGTCACCTTTCTCACCGGCTCCACTTCTGGCCACTTTGTGAACTTGTCGATTGCAACGTACAAGTACTCAAAGCCCCCGACAGCTCGGAGGAAGGGGCCGAGGATATCGAGCCCCCATACCGAGAAGGGCCAGGACAAAGGGATCGTCTGGAGAGCTTGAGCTGGCTGATGAATTTGTTTGGCATGAAACTGGCACGCTTTACACTTGGTTACTTGTGCAGTTGCATCTTGGAGGGCTTCTGGCCAGAAGAACCCTTGCCGGAACGCCTTCCCGGCAAGTGCCCTTGCGCCAATGTGGTGGCCACATATGCCTCCATGTATTTCTGCCAACAGCTTTTGTCCATCTTCTCTGGAAATGCACTTCAACCTGACACCATTAAGTCTTCTTCTGTACAGTTCGTTATCCACGAACTGGTACATACTTGACTGCCTTGTTATCTTCTCTATCTCTTCTGGGTCGTCGGGAAGTTCTCCAGTTTGCAGAAAACGGACGATCTGCTGCGCCCATGCCGGAGCCCGAGGCTCAACGGCAAGGACTAAAGGCATGAGGGCCGCTGCGGGAACCCCAGCTTCTACGGCAAGAACCTCTGATTCTGCCGGAGCTGATGATCCCCCGGCAAGCTCGCCGGGGCGAGGCTTGTAGGGAACACTTGCTTTAACTGTACAGACCCTAGGATCTGCAGGAGCGAACTGTTCCTCAGCGTTCTGGTTGTTGATCTTGGGAACCTTGGCGGCGGCTTCGGGAAGATCCGCCGGCAAGTAGTCACCGGAGACCAACTTTCTCTTCTTGGGCTGCCCAATAGATGGTGTAACGGATGGTTGAGTCAGCTTGAGCAGGAAGGTCCCTGGTTCCACAGGTAACTTCATCGCAGCACACTTTGAAAGGCCATCTGCAATGTCATTCTGAGCTCTCGGGACGTGCTCCATTTGCAGACCTTCAAAGTGTTCTTCAAGCTTCCTCACTTCATCTACATAAGCTTCCATCAAGGGGCTCTGGTAACTCTTGTTGACTTGCCGGACCACCAACTGAGAATCTCCCCGCACAATCAGCTTCTTAATCCCAAGTTCGGCCGCAATCCTGAGGCCGGCGAGCAAGCCTTCATACTCAGCAGTATTGTTTGTCGCTTGCTCCCTGGGAAAGTGCATCTGGATAACATACTTGTGGTGCTCTCCGGTGGGCGCGATGAGTACCACGCCGGCACCGGCGCCTTGCAGCGAGAAGGCACCATCAAAGTACATTACCCATTCACTTGTCGCTTCTTGTACGGGAGCGCTTGTTTCTGGAACTTCTTCATCGGGTGTTGGGGTCCATTCAGCTATGAATTCTGCCAAAGCTCGGCTCTGGATAGTTGAAGTACTCTCAAACTTGAGACCAAAGCTTGACAGCTCCGGTGCCCACTCGACGATCCTGCCTGTTACTTCTGGATTGTGCAATATCCTCTTCAACGGAAAGCGAGTGACCACTGTTATCTCATGTGCTTGGAAGTAATGGCGCAGCTTTCTCGAGGCCATGAGGAGGCCGAAAAGCAACTTCTGCACCCCGGAGTATCTTGATCTAGCCCCCTGCAAGAGGGAACTCACAAAATACACCGGGCGCTGCACCATCTTTCTTCGCACTTCTAATTGTTCCTGCGCAGAGTTGTCCTTGTCGGGGCCAGAGCTTGTCGGAGCAGCCCCCTGCTTGTCGCTGGATTAGCTTGCCGGTGGTGTAGACCCCTCGTCGGCCTCCCTCTCCTCTACTAACGCAACACTAACCACTTGATTGGTTGCCGCTAAGTATAGCAGCAACTTCTCTTGTGGCCTAGGTGCGACAAGTATTGGAGTGGAGGATAGGTACCTTTTCAAGTCTTGCAGCGCTGCCTCCGCTTCCGGAGTCCATTTCATAGGACCTGCCTTCTTCAAAATTTTGAAGAAAGGTAGGGCGCGTTCTGCAGACTTGGAAATGAACCTACTGAGGGCGGCTACACAACCTGCAAGCCTCCTTACGTCCTTGACGCGCTTCGGGGCTTCGATCTGCTCGATGGCTTTTATCTTGTCGGGGTTGGCTTCAATCCCCCTTTGTGACACAAAGAACCCGAGAAGCTTGCCGGAGGGGACTCCAAAAACGCACTTCTCGGGGTTCAACTTAAGCTGGATCTTGCGCAGGTTCTCAAATGTCTCTTCCAAATCTTGGATCAGTGTATCCTTGCTCTTGCTCTTCACCACTATGTCATCCATGTAAGCTTCTACATTTCTGTGGATCTGTGGCTAAAAAGCAGTGTATACTACCCTTGCAAATGTTGATCCTGCATTCTTTAATCCGAAGGGCATGCGTATGAAGCAATATGTGCCACATGGAGTGATAAATGCAGTCTTCTCTTCATCTTCTTTGGCCATGAAAATCTGGTGGTAGCCTGAATATGCATCAAGGAAAGAGAGCAGCTCACATCCGGCAGTGGAGTCAACAATCTGGTCAATGCGCGGCAAGGGAAATGGATCCTTGGGACATGCTTTATTCACATCGGTGAAGTCTATACATAGTCTCCACTTCCCGTTGGCCTTACGCACGACAACTGGATTTGCTAACCACGTGGGATGGATCACGCCTCTAACCAGGCCTGCTGCTTCTAGTTTCTTGATTTCTTCTGCAATGAATTCTTGCGCTCCACGGCTTGCTTCCTGACCTTCTGCTTGACGGGCCGCGCATGAGGACAAACAGCAAGCTTGTGCTCAATTACCTTCCTGGGAACACCGGGGATGTCAGATGGTTGCCAGGCAAACACATCGACATTCGCCCGCAGGAAGGCAACGAGCGCGCTTTCCTATTTGCTGTCAAGCGTAGCACTGATGGTGAAAGTACCACCAGTGCCGTCCTCCTTGGCGGACACCTTCTTGGTTGCCGGTGGAGCGGCCATCCCCTTCTTGCACTTGCCGGTGGAGCTCGATGGAACGTCCTCGACGGCAGTGCAGCACTCCGAAGAGGTGCGGTTGCCGGAGTGGGTCCCAGAGCACTTGCCAGACTTGGTCTTAGTCTTCTTCCCCCCAGGAGCTTCAGCGGCAAGTGGGCTGCTCTCCGCCGCAGCTGCTGCATCCCGGTAGATCTTGTCAGCGCAGATAAGCGCGTCCTTCTTGTCGCCATGGACAGAGATGACGCTTATCGGCCCCGGCATCTTGAGTACATTGTAGGCGTAGTGGGAAGCTGCCATGAACTTGGCGAGGGCAGGGCGTCCAAGTATCCCATTGTATGGCAATGGGATATCGGCAACATTGAAGGTTATCCTCTCCGTCCTGAAGTTCAGCTCCCCGCCAAAGGTCACTGGCAGAGTAATCTTCCCCTTGGGCTTGCTCCTCCCCGGGTTTATTCCTTGGAACGAACCGGTCTCTTCGAGTTCGCCATCTGGGATCTGGAGTTTCTTGATCACAGCCGAGGAGATCAAGTTCAGGCCGGCCCCGCCATCAACCAACATTTTGGTGACCTTGAGGTTGCGGATGGTTGGTGAGACCAACATCGGCAAGCACCCGACCGCTGTGGTGCGGTCAGGGTGATCCTCAAGATCAAAAATGATGGGCGTGCTGGACCATCTGAGGAGCCTGCGCGACTCCACGGGCGGCTCTGCTGCATTTACTTCCCGCACCCACTGCTTGAGTTGGCGGTGGGAAGTATGCAGAGAGGCGCCGCCGTCGACGCACAGGACTTCCGTGGCCTTCTGGAACTCCTGCTCGCTGTTATCCTCTTCCTCCATGTCATCGTCATCGTCTTCTTCATCCTTGTCGCGGCCCCGGGGAGGTCGGTCACCTTGCCGCTGCTTGGCTTTGCCGTGGCGTCCTCCCCGGCCATTGAATGGCCGCTTCTTGCTTGGCTCTCCTCCGCCACCCTGGGCCTTCTCCTTGTCGCGCCGCTCGTACTCAGCTTTCTGCTGCTCGACGAGGTATTCGACGCGTTTGCAGTTGGAGAGGTCGTGGCCCTTGGTGCGGTGGATCTTGCAGTATTGCTTGTCGGAGCCGTCCTGCTTGTCGGCTGCCGTTACAGGGGCAGGCTCCTTGCCGGAGCCGCCAGCCTGTGCTTGCTTGGCGGGAGCCTCCTTGCCGGACTTCTCGACGGCAAGCACTTCCTTGTTCTTCTTTCTTCAATTGTTCCACCGCTGGCTCTTCTTTGCCGGGGCGGCATCCTCACTGTCGCTTCCCCCTACGCCAGCATCCTCCCCGGGGAGTCTCCTCCCCTCTTCGGCGCGCGCGCACTTATCAGCTAGAGCGTAGAGCTCGCTGACATCCCGTATCTTGGTCATGGCCATCTCCTCACACATGCGGCGGTTACGCACGTTCTGGTGGAACGCGCTGATAACCGCAGGAGGGTGGACGTCGGGGATGTTGTGCTGCACGCGGCTGAATCGCTGGATGTACTTGCGCAGAGGTTCTCCTTTCTTCTGGGCCAAAATGTGGAGATCACTCTCCTGGCCATGGGGTTTGTGGCCGCCCGTGAAGGCGCCAACAAACTGGTGGCAAAGATCTGCCCAAGAAGAAATGGAGCCTTCCGGCAAGTGCATAAGCCAAGAACGGACATTTGGCTTAAGCACCAGCGGGAAGTAGTTCGCCAGTATCTTCTCGTCGCGCCCCTCGGCAGCCTGCACCGCGATGGTGTAAATGCTGAGGAATTCCGAGGGGTGCGTCTTGCCGTCGTACTTCTCCGGTACGTCGGGCTTGAAGTTCTTCATGCTGGGCCACTGGACACGCCGCAGCTCACGGGTAAATGCAGGGCAACCTGCCGCGTACGGCAAGTCGCCTGGTTCACCGGGCGCGTGCGTATCGACAGCGGTCCCAGCTTGCTGATCTGATTGTCGCCGGGCTTCTCGGCGGCGCTCGATCATCGTCCGAGCGTCTTCTTGTCGCCGATCGTCAAGGACCTGGCGCTGGTCCCGACGAGCCCGCGGATCCGACGACACCGTGGAGTCGTCGTCGACGTTGATCCGGTGGGGAGGCGTCTTCTGCTTCCGCGGCAGGGAGTGCACGGTGGTTGCACCCCCGGCGGTCTTCTCGCCATCGGCCTTCGTCTTCTCGACTTGCCGTGGTCGCGAGGTCGCCGGCTGCTGCGGCGTGTCGTTATTGGCGAAGGCGATGAGGCTTTGGATCGTTGCTCTCCAGTCTTCGGCCTTGTCTGCCGCTGGAGGGAAATCGAGGAGCAGTTGCGCTCTTGCGAGTGCTTCTGCTAGAGAGGAGGGGACCGGGGGCGAGCGGCGCGAGGAGCAGGATATGCTCGGACTCCTAACGGGGTTAGAAGGAGCAGTTTCTCGCCCCGGTGACCTTACCTTGCTCGTGCCCGGACGGTGGTCCGGAGCGTCCCGCGAACCTCCGGTCTGTCCTTGCCCCAGCAAGCGGATGGTACCTCGTGTACCACGGCGCTGCTGGGTTGTCGTCTGCTGGGATGGACGTGGCGCATCTACGGACACCGAGGCTCGGTCGTCCGCCTTGTCCTTGGATTTGGTGGTGCCGTGAGTTTCCTCGCCGGCGACCACCCTTCCGATGGCGTCTCCTCCTCAGGTGGAGTTCGACTTCTCCGTTCTGAGCGACGACGACGACGAGGAAGAGGAGTGAGCACTTGTATTTTGTAGCTTCTTCGATTCTGTCTTGATTCTTTCTTTGATGATTCTGATTTTGCTTCTTGCTTTGATTTCAGGACTCTGGCCCACCGAGTGGCGAAGAAGGCCAAGGTCCCCGTAGTCGAGGTCGAGGACGACTCACCCGTCGCGGCTACAGGGGACGAGCCGGCGATGCACCTGCCGGACCCAAGCGCTGCTCCGAGGAGCAGCCCCCAGCGCAGCCCCCAGCGTAAGTCTGGTCTTGAACTTTCCGCTCGTCGGGCGCGCCTGAGGTTTTTGCTTGATATTAATGTTTTGTTGCTCTGTTTGTCTTGCTTGTCTTGTGCAGAGGTGGAGCCGCAGCCACAGGAGCGCCTGGAGACTACCCCCGAGGAGCCGCAGGCCCCGCCATCCCCGCCAAGGGCGAACTCCCCGGCGAGGGAGAGCGCTCCGCCAAGGGCGGGTACTCCGCCAAGGGCGAGTACCCTGCCAAGGGCGAGCAGCCCGGCGAGGGCGGCCACCCCGCCAAGGGAGAGCTCCCCGGCGAGGGAGCCTGTCGTCGACGAAGTCCGCGAAGGTAAGTCTTGCAACCTCGTCTTCCTGGACTTGTCTTATTTTTTTTGGATATTTGCTTGAACTTTTTCTTTTCTTCTTCTTCTAGATCCTCCCGCGCCGGACCGGATGGAGACCGAGGTCATCGGCGAGGAGGGCGCGCAAGGCGACGGCGGCAACGCCCCTGTCGTTGAAGACATGGCAGGAGCCGACGAGCCTGCCGCGGAGGAGACTGCCCCGACCGCAGACGCAGCGGCCGGGGAGGGGGACAGCGGCCATACTGCCGGCCCGGAGGCGGCAGGAGCGTCAAGCGCTGCGCCGGCCGTCGACCCCTCCACCGAGAAGGAGCAGTCCGCCTTCTATCTTGAGGCTCCCAACGGCGTCTTCATACAGGTGCCGTGGGGATCCTCGTCTCGAGCCCCCGAGGAGGGAGAGACCTACGATGGGGAAGTCCTCGCCTCCGCGGGGCTGAAGATCGTCGAGGCGCCTGGCGGGAGCGACGAGCCCGAGGAGGAGAAACTGCTTCACCGGCTCCTGGCCCTTTACCGGGCCAGGCAGGCGAAACTGGAATCTCGGGAAGTCCTCACCGCCAAGGCTGCAGCAGAGTTGGAGAAGCGCGCAGCTGAACTCCGCGCCGCCAACCAGGCGGCCCTCCGTGACTTGGCGGAGGAGCGCGAGAGGCTCGCCGGTGAGCAGCAGGAGTTCCTCTTGGAGAAGGCTGAGGCCGAGGAGCAGCAGCGACTGCTCGGCGAAGAGCAGTCCCGGCGAGAAGGAGAGCTCACCCAGCGGAAAGTCGACCTCGACGCCCACGAGGAAGACCTTGCCGCCCGGGAGCAGGCCCTTGGCGGAGAGCTGAAGGAAGCGAAGGCCGCCGCAGCCACCGCGGAAACCGCCAAGAAGGACCTCGAAGCTAAGGTGGTGCCGCTGGAGGAGTACCTGAAGGCGAGCACGGAGAGGGTCACCGCGCTCAACATAGAGCGCGAGAAGGATGCCCATACCAATTCTGAACTCCAGGTACGCCTCTCCAAGCAGGGCGACGAGCTCAAGGCCGCCAAGGACTCAATTGCAGATCTGGAGCTGAAAGTCTCTACGCTGAAAGATTCACTCGACGCCGTCCGGGACCGCGAAACCAAGCTGAAGGACGAGCTCCGCAAGGAACGAGGCCTGGTGGAGAGCGCCGTGACTTCAGCTAACAATTTCCGCCAGACCGTCGAGGTATGGACTGAAGATCTGGTGGCTTCTGCTGGCAACATCGACAAGGAGCTGATGGCGCTGAGGGTGGAACACCTCATATACTCTAGGCGCCAAAAGATGTCGGGGGAAACTGTCCACCACGAGCACCTATGGGACCGGAGCCCCTTGTTTGTGCGGTAAGGGAGCGGAGGGAGCACAAAGAGCAGATCGTAGAGCACACGCGGGTAGTTTACCCAGGTTCGGGCCGCGATGGACGCGTAAAACCCTACTCCTGCTTAGGTTGTATTGAGTGTTGGAGCTCGGGAGCTTGAAGAACTAGCTACACCGAGCGAATGAGCGATCTAGGTTCCGAACCCCCTCTACATTGTGCATGGGCCTCCTTTTATAGCTCAAGGGGTCACCGACAGGTGTCAACGTAGAAAAAAGGGGTAAAAATGTAACTTTGGTGGTAGTTGTAACAGTGCGGGAATAGTGGATGAACAGTGGATGAATAGTGGTCATCACCTACTTTGACAGTGGGGGACAAGAGCATTAAATGCCCGTCGCCGTCGACCCCAAAAGCGCCCGCCCTTGCGTCTCCGTTCGCCACGGCGATAGCCTCGTCACCGTGAAGTGCCACCGTGTCCCCCAGGCTGCACAGCCATCCGCCACGCGTCCCTGGAAGGGCCCCAGGGCGACGCGTGGGTCGATGAGCTGGAGCGTGGGCACACAGCGTAACTCTCCCCGGCAAGCACTTTGCCGGGGCCTTGACCTTGCCGGGTCCTGGAGCTTGCCGCTCCCCGGGCCCTGCCGGGGCGCACGTTGCGCCGAGGCATGTCTTCTGAGAGGTAGCCTTCTAGTCTTCCTGGCAAGCTCCTCTTGCCAGGGTCTTGTGCTAATGTTATAGTCTTGAGCCTGGGACGGCCTTCCCGACAAGCTCCACTTGCCGGGGGCTTGATCTTCTGACTTGTATACTTTGTTTTTGAATGGCTTAATAAGGACCAGAGAGGTTTCTGGCAAGCACGTGGTAGACCCTGCCGCGGGAAGCTGCTACTGCCCGTGCACAAGTTGGGGTACTAAGGTACCCCTATCTTAGTACACCGACAGGAGCCCCCGGGCCTGGGCCACACACGGTGCCGAGCGTTGTTGGGCCAGGCCCAAAACAGTGCACGGGCACGCGCGGCCCACGGCACGCCGTAATTCCCCTTCCGCATCCGCCGCGTCCCTCCCTAACGGCACGCGTCGATTGCGGCGTCGTGGGAGAGAACGTGGCCACGTTCTTTAATGGGAAATGCGGAGCGTCCCCCACTTCCCCCTTAAAAGCAGAGGAAGCAGGGGCCGTTACCTTACTTCGTCTTCATTGCTTCCTCCACCTCCAGAAATCCCCCTCTGCGCCCCGCCTCCTCATCTCCTCCGCCCTGTTCCGCATCCGCGGCGCCGTCGAGCTTTCCGCCCCTTCCTCCGCCGCCTCCGCCATGGCTCCGAAGGCCGAGAAGGCGAAAGCGGAGAAGACCAAGAGGGAGAAATCCGAGCAGGCGGCGAAGCTTGTCGCCCTGCGGAAGAGGAACGTCGTCTTCGCGCCAAGGCTCAGCGCAAGGGAGCTCTGGAACAAGTACTATCTGTTCTGGGCCAAGAAGACCAAGGCGCATCCCTACACCCGAGTCTACCTGGCCGCCGCCAGAGATCTGTACCCCAGCTGGTATTTCTTCTTCGCTGTCTTCTTCCACTACGGCCTGTGTCCTCCATTCTCTGAATTTTTCTGCGATATCATGAATACATACAACCTCCATCTCTTAGACTTCACCCCCAACGCCATCCTCACGATGGCGGTTTTCGCACACCTGTGCGAAAACTACATAGGGATCTATCCAAACGTAGCGCTCTTTAGGCATTTCTTCATGCCCAGAGCAGAGGCCGGCGCCCCCCTCTCCGAGGGGATCTCTTGGGTCTTCCGCTTGAACAAGAAGGAATCTTATCTGAAAGGGGAGCTCCGCGGCAAGTGGGAGGAGTGGCGCGCGGATTGGTGCTGGGTAGTGGAGGACGAGCCGCAGCCTTTCACTGCGCCGCGCACAACACCTATAGTGCGCGGCAGGGACTTGAGCGATCTGGCTGCGGATGACATCAAACTCAACGCTGCCCTTGTCAGGATTCTTCGTCTCCGGGTAGCCAAGTTGACCATCGGAGAGGTAGGAGCTGATTTCCTCCGCCGCCGCATTGCTCCTTTACAGGAAAGGAAAAGGCCAGCATGGGAGTTTGGCAATGCGGCGGACGTAATGAGATTGCGCCCGGGGTTGAATTACAACTTCACGGCGCTGGAGCTGAAGGGGATGGTCCGGGAGCTTTTTAAGCACGACCCGGCCCATCCGGAGTGGTTTAGACCTCCCCGGGGAGTGGTGCCGCTGTGCAACAGCACCACCCGGGATGCTTTGCGGGCGATGATGCCCGCATGTGACTCTCATGGCGTCGACCCAACATGGATAGTGCCCACGCCGGACGCCATCATGAGCTTCTTCGATAACTTGGTGGAGGTGCCGAAGAACACCGACGAGATCAAGGGTCTCACCCGGGCCACCACGGATCGGGAGATAGCTTATATCGCTACCAGGGTAGAAGAGGCCGCCGCAGCCGCAGCGGTAGGAGAATTTGGGTTCACCGTCGACGAGGCAGAGGCCGAGGACGCGTCGTGCCAGGCCGAGGAGGCAGAGATCCGGAGACTTCTCAAACTCCCGACGAGCTCGCCGGGGTCCCTTCTCTGAGGCATGCCGGGATCCCTGGAGTTGTGAGCGAGGCCGCGGCAAGAGGCGAGGTTGCCGGAGGAAGCAGAGGTGCCGGAGGGAGCGGAGCCACCGGAAGGAGCAAGGCCGCGGGGCAGGGTGCTGGGCCCAGCGAACCCACCGAGGAGGAGGAGGAGGAGGACGCCGGAGCCGACGAGGATACCGGCGGATCTCTGGGGCTCGACGACGACGTCTCCTCGTCCTCGGAGAGCTCCCCGCCCCGGGCAAGTCCCAAGCGAACACCGCCGAAGCGCCTCCGCAAGGCGGCTACGGCGACGAGGGCGCAGGCTCCCCGACAGCAGCCTGCTCGCCAGGCGGCGCACGCTACCAGAGCGAGCCAAACCGTGACGGAGGTGCCCCGCGTTCCAGCGCCAAGCGGAGGAGGATCCTCCCAGAGCGGGGCGGCTGCCCCGCCTGCTCCCCGGGCCCCAGCGCCAACAAAGGCTGGGTCTTCGCAGCCCCCAGCCCCGGGGACCACCAAGCGCCCAAGGGAGCCTTCTCCTCCTGCTCCTCGCGCGGAAGCGCCTCAGGTGGAGTTCGACTTCTCCGTTCTGAGCGACGACGACGACGAGGAAGAGGAGTGAGCACTTGTATTTTGTAGCTTCTTCGATTCTGTCTTGATTCTTTCTTTGATGATTCTGATTTTGCTTCTTGCTTTGATTTCAGGACTCTGGCCCAGCGAGTGGCGAAGAAGGCCAAGGTCCCCGTAGTCGAGGTCGAGGACGACTCGCCCGTCGCGGCTACAGGGGACGCGCCGGCGACGAACCTGCCGGACCCAAGCGCTGCTCCGAGGAGGAGCCCCCAGCGCAGCCCCCAGCGTAAGTCTGGTCTTGAACTTTCCGCTCGTCGGGCGCGCCTGAGGTTTTTGCTTGATATTAATGTTTTGTTGCTCTATTTGTCTTGCTTGTCTTGTGCAGAGGTGGAGCCGCAGCCACAGGAGCGCCCGGAGACTACCCCCGAGGAGCCGCAGGCCCCGCCATCCCCGCCAAGGGCGAACTCCCCGGCGAGGGAAAGCGCTCCGCCAAGGGCGGGTACTCCGCCAAGGGCGAGTACCCTGCCAAGGGCGAGCAGCCCGGCGAGGGCGGCCACCCCGCCAAGGGAGAGCTCCCCGGCGAGGGAGCCTGTCGTCGACGAAGTCCGCGAAGGTAAGTCTTGCAACCTCGTCTTCCTGGACTTGTCTTCTTTTTTTTTGGATATTTGCTTGAACTTTTTCTTTTCTTCTTCTTCTAGATCCTCCCGCGCCGGACCGGATGGAGACCGAGGTCATCGGCGAGGAGGGCGCGTAAGGCAACGGCGGCAACGCCCCTGTCGTTGAAGACATGGCAGGAGCCGACGAGCCTGCCGCGGAGGAGACTGCCCCGACCGCAGACGCAGCGGCTGGGGAGGGGGACGGCGGCCATACTGCCGGCCCGGAGGCGGCAGGAGCGTCAAGCGCTGCGCCGGCCGCCGACCCCTCCACCGAGAAGGAGCAGTCCGCCTTTTATCTTGAGGCTCCCAACGGCGTCTTCATACAGGTGCCGTGGGGATCCTCGTCGCGAGCCCCCGAGGAGGGAGAGACCTTCGATGGGGAAGTCCTCGCCTCCGCGGGGCTGAAGATCGTCGAGGCGCCTGGCGGGAGCGACGAGCCCGAGGAGGAGAAACTGCTTCACCGGCTCCTGGCCCTTTACCGGGCCAGGCAGGCGAAACTGGAATCTCGGGAAGTCCTCACCGCCAAGGCTGCAGCAGAGTTGGAGAAGCGCGCAGCTAAACTCCCCGCCGCCAACCAGGCGGCCCTCCGTGACTTGGCGGAGGAGCCCGAGAGACTCGCCGGGGAGCAGCAGGAGTTCCTCTTGGAGAAGGCTGAGGCCGAGGAGCAGCAGTGACTGCTCGGCGAAGAGCAGTCCCAGCGAGAAGGAGAGCTCACCCAGCGGAAAGTCGACCTCGACGCCCACGAGGAAGACCTTGCCGCCCGGGAGCAGGCCCTTGGCGGAGAGCTGAAGGAAGCGAAGGCCGCCGCAGCCACCGAGGAAACCGCCAAGAAGGACCTCGAAGCTAAGGTGGTGCCACTGGAGGAGTACCTGAAGGCGAGCACGGAGAGGGTTACCGCGCTCAACATAGAGCGCGAGAAGGACGCCCATACCAATTCTGAACTCCAGGTACGCCTCTCCAAGCAGGGCGACGAGCTCAAGGCCGCCAAGGACTCAATTGCAGATCTGGAGCTGAAAGTCTCTACGCTGAAAGATTCACTCGACGCCGTCCGGGACCGCGAAACCAAGCTGAAGGACGAGCTCTGCAAGGAGCGAGGCCTGGTGGAGAGCGCCGTGACTTCAGCTAACAATTTCCCCCAGACCGTCGAGGTATGGACTGAAGATCTGGTGGCTTCTGCTGGCAACATCGACAAGGAGCTGATGGCGCTGAGGGTGGAACACCTCATATACTCTAGGCGCCAAAAGATGTCGGGGGAAACTTTCCACCACGAGCACCTATGGGACCGGAGCCCCTTGTTCGTGCGGTAAGGGAGCGGAGGGAGCACAAAGAGCAGATCGTAGAGCACACGCGGGCAGTTTACCCAGGTTCGGGCCGCGATGGACGCGTAAAACCCTACTCCTGCTTAGGTTGTATTGAGTGTTGGAGCTCGGGAGCTTGAAGAACTAGCTACACCGAGCGAATGAGCGATCTAGGTTCCGAACCCCCTCTACGTTGTGCATGGGCCTCCTTTTATAGCTCAAGGGGTCACCGACAGGTGTCAACGTAGAAAAAAGGGGTAAAAATGTAACTTTGGTGGTAGTTGTAACAGTGCGGGAATAGTGGATGAATAGTGGATGAACAGTGCTCATCACCTACTTTGACAGTGGGGGACAAGAGCATTAAATGCCCGTCGCCGTCGACCCCAAAAGCGCCCGCCCTTGCGTCTCCGTTCGCCACGGCGATAGCCTCGTCACCGTGAAGTGCCACCGTGTCCCCCAGGCTGCACAGCCATCCGCCACGCGTCCCTGGAAGGGCCCCAGGGCGACGCGTGGGTCGATGAGCTGGAGCGTGGGCACACAGCGTAACTCTCCCCGGCAAGCACTTTGCCGGGGCCTTGACCTTGCCGGGTCCTGGAGCTTGCCGCTCCCCGGGCCCTGCCGGGGCGCACGTTGCGCCGAGGCATGTCTTCTGAGAGGTAGCCTTCTAGTCTTCCTGGCAAGCTCCTCTTGCCAGGGTCTTGTGCTAAAGTTATAGTCTTGAGCCTGGGACGGCCTTCCCGACAAGCTCCACTTGCCGGGGGCTTGATCTTCTGACTTGTATACTTTGTTTTTGAATGGCTTAATAAGGACCAGAGAGGTTTCCGGCAAGCACGTGGTAGACCCTGCCGCGGGAAGCTGCTACTGCCCGTGCACAAGTTGGGGTACTAAGGTACCCCTATCTTAGTACACCGACAGAGGCAAAGAAATTTATGAAAGAAAAAGGTATTAAAGCTGAAGATGTTAAGAATTTACCACCTATTGAAGAAATACATGGTCTTGATAACCCGACACTGGTTGTAAAGGTAAATTCTCTTTATAGATTTGATGAAAGTGATATTCCTCGTTATAAGTCTTCTAGCCAATGCTTAGATGAGTTTGACAATCTCATTGTGAAACAAGAAAACTTCAATGCTTATGTTGGTAGACAACTACAACACAATGCTCATATGATTGAACGCTTGAGTGATTATCTGTCTAATGCTAAAGGTGAACTGAAACTCATTAGTAAACTTTCTTCCATGGTCACCACTCAAGTAGAACAAGTACTTAAGGCTGAGAATGATTTGCTCAATGAATTAAATAGTGAGAATAATGACTATGTTGTTAGAGTTGCAACTAGAGGTGGTAAAATGACTCAGGAACCTCTGTATCCTCAAGGCCACCCTAAGAGAATTGAGCAAGATTCTCAGAGAGCTAATTTAGATTCACCTAGTTCTTCTAAGAAGAAGAAAAAGAAAAATGATAGGACTTTGCATGCTCCTAATGAACCTGTAGCTCAGCCACCTGAGAATCCCAATGATATATCTGTTTCTGATGCTGAGACACAATATGGTAATGAACATGAATCTAGTGATAATATTAATGATGATATTCATGATGATGCTCAACCTAGCAATGATAATGATGTAGAGATTGAACCTGCTGTTGATCTTGATAACCCACAATCAAAGAATCAACATTATGATAAGAGAGACTTTGTTGCTAGGAAGCACGGTAGGGAAAGAGAACCATGGGATCAGAAACCCATGCCTTTTCCTCCAAAACCATCCAAGAAAAAGGATGATGAAGATTTTGAGCGCTTTGCTGAAATGATTAGACCTATCTTTTTGCGTATGCACTTGACTGATGTGCTTAAAACAAATCCTTATGCCAAGTACATGAAAGATATTATTACCAACAAAAGAAAGATACCTGAAGTAGAAATCTCCACCATGCTTGCCAATTACACTTTTGAGGGTGGAATGCCTAAGAAATTAGGAGATCCAGGAGTACCTACTATACCTTGCTCCATTAAGAGAAACTATGTTAAAACTGCTTTGTGTGATCTTGGAGCTGGTGTTAGTGTTATGACTCTCTCTTTATATCGTAGACTTGACTTGAGTAAGTTGACACCTACTGAAATATCTTTGCAAATGGCCGATAAATCAACTGCTATACCAATCGGTCTTTGTGAGGATGTGCCTGTTGTAGTTGCAAATGTTACTATTCTAACGGACTTGTTTTACATGATATTCCCGAAGATGATAGTATGTCTATTATTCTTGGGATACCTTTTTTGAATACTGCAGGGGCTGTTATTGATTGCAACAAAGGCAATGTCACTTTTCATGTCAATGGTAATGAGCATACGGTACAATTTCCGAGGAAACAACATCAGGTCTATAGTATCAATTATATTGGAAAAACTTCAACTATCACTATTGGAGGTTTTGAGTTTCCTATTCCTACTATCAAGAAGGCATATGACATACTTATTATTGGGGACATAGATATCCCCATTGAGGTAACATAGTGTTATTCGGAAATTCTCCGGTTTCATGTTACTCGGAAAGAGTTTATTAACAAGACCTGATCAACCTTGTTAATGGATTCCTTTTGATGAACATGGGATAGGTGAATCTAGATAGCACAACCTTCTGTACCCTCCTTTTACTTTCTGTTAATTAGGTTAAATAAAAGAAAAATAGAATTATTTGTCTGTTTCTAGACTTATCCGTGCAATAAAAAATATCCCGAAAACAAAAGTTCTCCAAATGCCATGAAAATGAAATATGATTTTTTCTAGAATATTTAAGAAAATATGGCACTGAACACACAACGAGGGGAGCCAGCACGTGGCCTCGAGGGCACAGGGCGCGCCCCCTGCCTCGAGGGCCCCACGTGCCCCCCTTCCACTTATCATTTCACCCATGCTCTTCTTCTTCCTCCAAAAAAAATCCCCAACCAGCTCAAACCCGAGTTCTAGATCATTTTGCTACCATTTTCGATCTCCTTGCTCAAAGCACCATTCACCAAACTGTTTGGGGAGATTGTTCCTTGGTATGTGACTCCTCCATTGGTCCAATTAGTTTTTGTTCTAGTGCTTTATTTGTTGCAAATTTATGCTGTTGTGGGGACCTTGTTCTTGAGCTTGCATGTCAAATTTTCTTGGTCCCAAGTAGTTCTAATGCATGATATAGCCTCTAGGCACTTATAGGAGTCGTTGCTATCAATCTTGTTGAGTTTGGTTAACTTTTATTGTGATTTACTAAAAATTTCAGAAAATTTTAGAAAAATGTCTAGGAGGAACTTCCAAGGTGGTCCTTCAAGGAAGCAAGAACCGAGGCTCGCGTTCCGTGAGCCGGATGATGAACCACCAAGGGATGCTGATGTGCGGCCTTGTGAATGGCCGTCAGATGAATTTATGGGTCAAGCGGGCATCAAAGATGAATTTTACGCATATGTGCGCAACGCTGACCTCGAGGACTTCATGCAAGATAAGTGCACTAAATACCGTGGCTTAACTAATAGCTTTGTGAGAAGGTTTAAATTTTTATCTTCACGTAATTCTCACACTGTCCTGTTTGACCTTTATGATCAATCTTATACCATGAACTTAGAGGATTTTAATGTTGCCTGCAAGCTCCCACAGTGGGGCAGTATGAGTGATCCTCGTAAATCTGAATTTAGAGATTTCCTTGCTAGTATTACAGTGGGAGAATCCAGGGATATCACACAAGCCACCACGGGCAGCATACATTTTCCTGCCATTCATTACTTTGCTCTCTTTATCGGTAGATGCATAAATGGTAAAGATGAGGCTTGTCACATGTGTGTCCCTGATCTTAGCATTCTTAGGAGTGCTGTACTAGGTGACAGGCAATATAACTTAGGAGCAATTGTTGCACGTACACTACACCATAATGGTTTGTATGGAGATTTATTTGGTGGTATCTATGCTACTCGCATAGCCCGCTATCTTGGTGTGTCTGTGCACCCATATGATGAACCTTTACCTCCTGCTTATTTAGACTGTAATGCTATGGCTAGTCATCTGTTTATAGAGTGGGATAATCGAACTCTCAAATATCGACTAATCTATAACAGGCAGCATGCCATCCCTATTGTTCTTCCTGCGCCTACTTTGTTTAACTTTCAGGAAAAGGGAAGATACACTATAATTATGGAGGAGGCAAATGCCTATTATAACATGACGGAGGCGGCCGCCTTTGAGCTGCAGCTCAGCAGGCAACATCTGCTGCATCTCAGTACGACCTGAACTACAACTTTGGATATCCGTCAGGCCAATACTGGCCATAGACCAACTTAGGCCAAAAGCCTAAGTTTGGGGGAGTACGTGTTTCTCACCGACTTACATTGATGTTCACACACTTATTCTAGCTATCGGTGCTCACACTCTTTCACTATACCATCCATGCTTAGTTTAAATTTCTTTTTCTTAGTCTTTTTCTTGTGAGCTAGAAAAACCCAGAAAAACAAAAAATACTAGTTGTAGCTTCTATCTAGTTTACTTTCTTTGCTTGTAGTAGTAGAAACTAAAAATGAAAACCCAAAAAGATTTCCCGTTCTTCTTTTGCTTGTTGGGAGCTTTCTCGTGTAAATAATTTCTTTTCTTTTCTTTAGGGGTTGAGAGTAGAAGACCATGATTAACATGCTTAGTGGCTTTGATATGATTTGTTGTTGATTTAACCTTGAGCCATATTACCTTGTCTTCTCTCTTGTATTAAATGTTTGCAGATTCCAGCTTAGTCCAATGCATGTGCACTATTATTATTTTCCACACTGTTGGTGTGACGCCCGAAGACCGACGTCCCAGAAGATTCCAGAAGATTCCAGACGTTCCAGGTTCTCCCGTGTGTTTCTTTTGCGCTTGTGTTATTTATTTTGTTTTGCATCTTGTCATCATGCCATCATGTCATTAATCCTTGCATCTCAACCAAATAAATCGTGTGGATCTTTGATCCATTTAAATCGAGGGAAGTGTGACTTCTCTTTATAACATATCCTCCCAATATTTAGGGAGCTATATTATAAATATTCCGTTTGTTTGGAATTAACCAACACACTTGCATATTTTCCCCATGCCTATTTCACTTCAAGTTTCTCCATCTAAACCTTGTCTTCAATTCTTATCCATTTTTATCGAGGTTCCTCCAAAATCCGAACATTTTTGGACACTTCAAAAACCAAGTCCTAGTTCAAACCCATTTGAAGGAAAATCAAATGTGTTTGAATTTACATCTTTCTTTCATGCCACTTATAATTTTCTTGGATCATGCTCATTTTTATGAGTCCGAGAAAATTAAACCCATGCCCTAACTCTATTTCTAACACCTCCTTTCTTTTCTTTTCTTCTCTGTTGCTTTTCTGTTTTTTGGGCAAGCAACAGTTAAGTGGGCTTAGGAGAGGACCCAGTCCATTTTACCTCCCTCCTAGGCCCTATTCCTTCCCAGCCTCATCAGCCTTCAGGCCTCTAGGCCATCTCAGCGCCGCAGGCCGGCCCAACCGCCATGCTTAGTTGTCTCGATGCTATCGTTACATGTCGCGCTACCCATCTTTTATGTCAGCCTCTCCTTGTTTCCATGAAACCTCTAACCTTTGACACCCTCCTAGCAAAACCACTGTTTGGCTATGTTACCCGCTTGCTCAGCCCCTCTTATAGCGTTGTTAGTTGCAGGTGAAGATGAAGATCGTTCCAGGAGGGAACTTGTTGTTGGAATATCACAATATCTATAATTATTATTAACACACCTATATACTGGGCATGGGTGGAAGGCTTGGCCTTTTGCTCGGTGTTTTGTTCCACTCATGCCACCTTAGGCGCCGATAAACCGGCATTATGTTCCTTGATTTTGCCTTCCTTACACGATGGGTGGATGGGGACCCCTTGACAGTTCGACTTTAAATAAAACTCCTCCAGCAAGGCCCAACATTGGTTTTAATTTGCCTCATAATAACAACTTAATTAATTAATTAAATTTGCATAGGGGGTCGCGTCCCTGGGTTCTTAATTCTAGATAACAGGGGGGCCAGTGCTGATGGTGTTGGTCCCAAACTAGAGCTACTTGCGGTGCCACCCAGTTATCTGGGGTCTTCGGTTGTTGTACGTATTGCTCATCTGGACATGGCCTGAGACGAGATACGCGCGGCTACTATCAGGGTGTCGGCACGCCGGGAGGTCTTGCTGGACTTGTTTTACCATTGTCGAAATGTCTTGTGCGCCGGGATGCCGAGCCTGATCGGATTTCCCTAAGATAAGGGGTGATGATATTATATTTATCACTTCAGCTAATCGTGAGAGCTAGTGATGGGCTAAGTTGGGACACCCCTGCAGGGTTATGATCTTTAGAAAGCCGTGCCCGCGGTTATGTGGCAGATTGGAATTTGTTAATGTCCGGTTGTAGAAAACTTGACAGAGGATCCAAAGTAAAACACACAACTGTGTGAGTAACCGTGACTGTCTCTTTTCACTTTGAGAAGAGAACACGGTGGGGTTATGTCTGACTCGTATGTAGTTTAGGATCTTTAGCGATCACTATTTTGCGACCGTTTGCGTAGATGCTCATCTTATTCTTGCACTCGTAAGCTAGCCACCATATTATGCTTAGCTGCTGCTGCAACCTCACCACTTTACCTCTTCCTACCCATAAAGCTTTGCTAGTCTTCATACCCATGGTTATGGGATTGCTGAGTCCTCGTGGCTCACAGATACTACAACACCAGATGCAGGTTCAGCCGAGAATGATGCAGGAGCTGGTTCAAGTACTACTGGGAGTTCGATGAAGAGAGTGGCCGTATGCTTGTGACGTTTCGACGATCAGTAGTGGTTTCTACTAGGGGCGATTCTGACCTGTGCCTTTATGTTGTTTTGGTATCTTTCTTTTGGATCTTCGCCCGTAGTCGGGTTGTGATGTTTTGAATGATGTTTTGCTTATGTAATGTATTGAGTGAAGTGGCGAGTGTAAGCCAACTATCTCCTTTTGCAATTTCATCCCTATTTTTACATGAGTCGTGCAAAGATACCAAACTTGAGATCATTCCAGAATGGGCTTATACCTTTAAGTCGTGCCTCGACACGTAGGAGGTATAGTCCCATCCTAGGCATTACAGTTGGTCGTGCGAGTGAAAGGCAATAAGGATGATATATGATGAACTAATTGAGATAAGAAAAACTGGTATGAACTCGACCTCTCTTATTTTTGTAAATATGATTGCTCGTCGTTCTTGGTTCAGCTTGTTATGAATGAAACATGCTTGCAATGACAATTAGAGATCATAGCTGCTTATGCCATGCTTAATTAGCTGAGAGTTTATAATGGTCTATCTTGCATGCCAACATGATATTAAAATGGTTGTGATGTGGTATGATGGGTGGTATCCTCCTTTGAACGATTTAAGTGACTTGACTTGGCACATGTTCACGCATGTAGTTGAAACAAATCAACATAGCCTTCATGATATTTATGTTCATGGTGATTTATATCCTACTCATGCTTGCATTCATTGTTGATTAATTTTAATGCATGTTCATGACCGTTGTTGCTCTCTAGCTGGTTGCCTCCCAGTCTCTTTTTAGCCTTCACCTGTACTAAACGGGAATACTGCTTGTGCATCCACTTCCATAAACCCCAAAGTTATTCCACATGAGTCCACCATACCTTCCTATATGCGGCATTTACCTGCCGTTCCAAGTAAGTTTGTATGTGCCAAACTCTAAACCTTCAAATGAAATTCTGTTTTGTATGCCCGAACAACTCATGTATCAACTAGCGTTGTCTATATCTTCCATGCTAGATGGGTTATTCTCATGATGAGTGGAATCTGCTCATCATTCACGAGAAAATGGCTGGTAACCGGGATGCCCAGTCCCATGCTCAAAATCGTAATAATTAAAAAAACTCCCTCAGGGCTGTTGCTTGTTTGGACGGTAACCCGTGGATTCGGCTAGCCGTGGAGTGTGCTTGTTGGTGGTTGGGGGAGTATAAACTTTATCATTCTGTTTGGGAACCGCCTATAATGTGCGTAGCATGGGAGATATCGAGATTCTTGGTTGTTATGTTGATAATGAAAGTATACCGCTCAACATGTTATTCAATCTCTATTTAAAAATCGAGCTCTAGCACCTCTACAAATCCCTGCTTCCCTCTATGAAGGGCCTATCTATTTACTTTTATGCAGAGTCATCATCCTCTTATCAAAGAGCACCAGTAGGAGAGCATCTCTGTCGTTGCATGTATTACTATTAATTTGCATTGAGTATGATCATGACTGGATCTCTTTTACCATGAATTACAATGTCTAGTCAGTCCTTAATCTTTAAAGGTGCTCTGCATTTATGTTTGGCGGTCTCAGAAAGGGCTAGCAAGATACCATCCAGTTATATCATATCATTATTGTTTTGAGAAGTGTTGTCATCCGAGGTTTATTATTATTGCTCGCTAGTTGATTATGCCATTGATGTGAGTAGTCTTGAGACCTGAAAGTTATTGTGAATATTGTTAGTTCATGATCTTGTTGAAAACCTGAATGCTAGCTTACCTGTTTAGGTTGAAGATTGGATTACAGCCATAGAGCCTTGCTTCAGGTTGCGGAATTGCTCACGCATACCCTCGATGACACTTGTTGGAATGTGGTGAGAGCGAAAGTCCTTGCAGAAATCATCCCAAGAGATCACACGCCCTTCTCTAGAGTCTTTGTACTGCTGCCACCAGTCAGCTGCTTGGTCTTTGAGTTGGAAGGCTGCAAATTTCACATAGTCCTCAGGCCTTACGTTGCTGCACTCAAAATGCTTCTTGATATCAGTAATCCAATCTTCCGCATCGAGATGGTCGACACAGTAACTGAAAACCTTTGGTTGATTGGCCAAGAACTGGTTGAGAGTAGCATGGTGCTGTTGGTTGAAGAAATTGCCTTGGTTCCCTGGAGCACCCTGATTTGCTTGATTTGCTGCATCATCTGCATCAACATCTGGGTGTTCTGATTTGTAGTTTGCATAATCGCTCTCCAAGCCTCAGACGGAGGAGGAGGGGAAGGAGGACGATCTGGAACCTCTTCACCCTCTGGGTTAGCGTTGGGAACCCGTTTCGGAGCCATCCTGAAAGAGATGACCACGAATCAGCAATTGATTGAAAGAAGGTATAAGCTGAAACAACGGATAGAAATGCAACATAGTCTTCACAAGAATCATTCGAACAAGAGGAACGAATGAAATTCTCAGTTTAATGATAACAACAATCTTCACGAGAAGCCACATAGGGGACAAAAGGTAAATAAGAAAAACACAAGGTACAGATGGAACAAACACAAGATAGGAGCTTCATTCGACATCTTTGTGCAGTAAGATTATGAACGCGTTACGAAAGGGTTTTGCAATCCCCGGATCAGCATAGCCAAGGACCCTTTAAGATGCAACTCCCGATCGGAACATCGGCCATAAAACCACTTCACTCAATGTAGAACCCCGAACTCGCTAACCTGCATTCGTTGGAAGAATGCCTAATATCTACTGGATGAACCCACCTATGAATTTCCGAAAGTTTCCAGTTATGCAATCAGGTGTTGGGGATACAGGGGAAGCACCGCGCAATCAACTCTAATCCTACATCCAGCTGTATCCATCCTTCAACACATAACCAGTTGTTCTCGGAAACCGTCTACCTCGGACCTTCGAAAAGCATACACTATACAAAGCTATGGCAATACTCCCGAACTACCTCCCCAGTACTGGGTGATGTCGGGGTTATCTTGCCACTAACCGTATAGGAGAGTTTTCGATGTCGGCCGTCTTAAGTATTCTAGTACTGTCGCGATATGCTTGTGACGACAATACCCCGAAGCTCAACTCCCCGGGACAGTGCCACAACCCCTAATGTCAGGAGGCATCGAGAACAATATTCTCGTCACAAGAACATCGAAACAATCCCACAATACTCGCGAGATTCCTAAAAAAAATTGGTGCAATTTTTGAAAGTAGAAGAGGCAAGAGTAGTCGTTAGGAGTCCTCACCAGAGTGAAAGGGGATGATAAGCAAAGAAATCCTAGTCTCCGATATAAATATAGGACTCAAAATATTTTAAGTGTGTGCCTAGACTCGACCGTCAACGGTTCGATCAATCAGTGGGGGCTTCTAGGTCGGAGAAGGCTCTGAATACCTACTTGTAATGCCCAGGATGGGACTATATCTCCTACGTGTCGAGGCACGACTTAAAGATATAAGCCCATTCTGGAATGATCGCAAGTTTGGTACCTTTGCACGACTCATGTAAAAATAGGGATGGAAAACTGAAAAGATAGTTGGCTTACACTCGCCACGTCACACAAATTCATTACATGTTCAAACGTCATTCAGATAAACATCACAGCCCATCTAAGGGTAAGATCCAAATGACAAGATACCAAACATAACATTAAACCACAGGTCTAGATCGAATCCTAGTTGAAGCTCTACTGATCAACCGAATAGTTCACGTAGTAACGGGTACGCTCCTCGTCGTACTCCTAGTCTAGCTCAGTGCCATTGCCTGTGTAGCTCACCATCGTACCTGCATCTGGTGTGTTGAAGTAACTGTGAGCCACATAGGACTCAGCAATCCCGTTCCAGGGTAACACGACTATTTAAGCCTTGGGTGTGGACAAGGCTGAAGAAAGAACAAGAGGTTGCCGCAGCACTAGCACTAGCTTACGTAAAAGAGAGCGAGAAGAGAAGGTGCCTCGGTGGAGAGATGATCACGAAGTGATCCTAACTAAAGCAAGTCAAACATAACCCCACCGTGTTCACTTCCCGAATCCCTTTCGGAAAATGACCGTCACAGTACACACGCTGGTAGTGTATTGGAACATGGTGTCAAGTTTTCTACAACCGGATATTAACAAGCTCCCATCTGCCACATAACCGCGGGCACGGCTTTCGAAAGTTCAAAACCCTGCAGGGGTGTTCCAACTTGGCCCATGACAAGCCCACGATCCACGGAGTCGCAACTCCAAGGTGGGAAGGCCCAAGTATTCTCGGAATCCCGTGCTTAAGATACTCCGACTAAGGTAAGGCTAATCCAGCAAATCCTCCCGGCGTGCCGACACCCTGATAGTTGCCGCGCGTATCTCGTCTCAGGCCACGACCGGATGGGTGAAGCTATGGGTTTTTACCAAACCTCGAGTTTCCTCGTGGTGGCCCCGCAGGCTCCCCAGTTCGGACCAACACTCATGTGGAGCACTGGCCCGGGGTTGTTGATTAAGAAAAAGAGGGTTAATTACTCCCTATGCATGTTTTTTAGTTATTAGGAAAATAGTACCAATGTTGGGACTTGCTGGAAAAGACTTAGCACTTAGCGGTTTATCGAGGGGGTCCCATAACCCCAACCGTGTGAGGAACGCATAATCAAGGAACATAACACCGGTTTATACGGTTCCTAGCGGCATGAGTGGAACAAATCACCAAGCAAAAGGCTTAGCCTTCCACCCATGACCAATATATAGATGATTTCATTTAAGCATTTATATAGTGTGATATAACCCAACAAACTTCAACATGAAGCAAGCATCTTCAACTTCACCTGCAACTAGCAATGCTATAAGAGGGGCTGAGCGAAGCCTACGTATAGCCAATCAATGGTTTGCATAGGTAGGGTGGTTAGACAGGTTCATGGTTACAATAGGAGGCTGACAGGAAAAACATGGGCATCGAGGCAAAACTATAGACCGAGACTTCTAGCAATAGGCAAAGATAGTAATGTTATCGGGGTTCAGTCATCTTGCATGAAGAGTTGTCGATGGGATCGTAAGAGGGGTCCTCGTTCTCAAGCTCGGTAGTAACCTCGTGCTCGTACTCGTACTCGGTCTCAGCTTCCGGCTCTACTCAACACAAACACAGAAGACACGAAATCAACAAGATGCAATGCGCACACAAAAATGCTGCATGCATGGCTGATGCACTAAGGAAGCAAAACAAATGCACTATGGAAGCACAGGAAGTCTACAAAGGAAGCACAGTGTAAACGCACAAGGAGCATGGAAAATATGCATTCAAGCAAAATACTTCAAAACATGATAACAATAGGATATTATGAATCTAAATGAAAAATCACACAAGTTTCATATAGGACTTGCTCAAAACGGAGCTACGGGCTAAAAGTTACACCCGAAACAATAAACAAGCACAAGCTGAAAATAACAGCCACATAGCAACTTCGGGGCAAGAGATAAATAAGCTACAGCACTCAAACATCATGGCAATGAGCATGGACATAAACTAGACATATCCTACAACAAATAAGTCCATTGGAGCATCCCCAAAGGAGCCATGGATCAATAGCAACAAGCTATGACATATTGAACTTGACAACAAAATCCTGACAGCAGTAATTTGTTGCAACTTGGGAGCAAAAGTTAAATATTCTACAGCCTCTCAAATAAGCATGTGAGAGCTTGAATGGATAGCCAACAATATATACTACAAGGAATCATCAAGAGTCACCCCAAAACTATCATGGATTGGCCTAGAACAACAAGCAAACATGGCATCTGGAAATTACAGATTCCAGACTTAGTGAAATTTCACTAAGTGTTAAAACAACAGTTTCATCATGGCATCTTTGAGAGCAAGTTTAAGTAACCTCAAAGCTAAACATGGAAAGTGGTAAGCACCACAGCAAAGTACACATCATGGTGAATCCAAAACAACTAAGCATGCATCAAGTGGACAACCACAACGATAGCAACGAGTTCCTCAACGAGGCATCTCGTAACAAGTTTAACGACATAACAGCCACATAGCACTTTGCAAAGGGGATAAACATGGCAAGATGGTATCTATCATGCAAGCTAAAGTAATCAACATGTAGAGTATCTCAAGACGAACACGTGGACATATCATTTGCATCATTTGGATAAACATGCACCAAGTTATCACATTGCAAAGATGGTATAAAAACAACTACAAATAGTAGTTTTTAACAAGTTGCACTCTTTCAACAGATATTTAAGCATCTAGATGACCTCAAACATGCATGGCACAAAGGAATGAAATGTAGTACAAGTCTCCACGAACATTTTGACATATCATTTGCTTAAATCGGACCATCACACAAAAGGTTATCCATGTTGCAAAACTGCTCCAGAAACTGAAATTACAGGGACTTAGTGGATTTTGAAGCAACCTCAGATCTGATTCAAACGGGGTCAACCGGCGAAGAAGTCAACGCGGGCCTGACGCGGGGTGGATCGGGCGCGCAGACGGGCTAACGGGGCGGATCTGGTGGCCAAACGGGCCCCGACCCGCTAGGGCTGGTGAGGGGATCGGGGAGCCGACCGGGCTCTCGATCGAGCGGCGGTGGCGGCCTTCGAGCGAGGCGGAGGAGGCTGGGCCTCACGCGCGGGGCGGGCCGGCCCGCGCCTGGAGCTGGCGGCGGCTCGGAGGGAGGCGCGGCCCAGGCGGGCGACTCGGCCCAGGAGGGGCGGATCGGCGAAGGGGATCTGGATCGGGGCTCCTCCCCGATCCGATCCAGGCGGCGACGGTTCGAGCGGCCCGAGGCCTCGGACGACGGGGCCGGCGGCGCCCTTGCCGGAGGGGCGGTCGGAGGTGGTGGCCGGGCGCGGTGGCGGTGGCGCCGACCGGCGAGGGAGGCGGCAGCGCCGGCGTGGAGGCGGGGGCGCTCCGGTGAGGCGGCGGCGGAGGGTGGCGCGGCTCCGGCGAGCTCCGGACGGAGTGGAGGAAGGTGGCCGGAGGAAGGGGATGAAGGGGCTAGGGGTTTTTTTTATTTAGGGCAAAAATTGGGGAAGATGGACAAATATATAGGCACAAGGAGCTAGGGTTGTCCAAATGAGGTGTGGTTTTTGTCCACTCGATCAGAATTGGATGGCCTAGATGAAGGGAGGGGTTTGGGTTGGTTTGGTGGGCTGTTGGAGGGGTGTCTTGGGCCTCAAAGTGGAGGTACTTTGAGCCCACGAGAATAACTATTGGGGTAGCAAACGAGCTCCAAACGCGACGAGATTTGACAGGCGGGTTACACACACCAAAACAACAACACACGACAAGTCTCACGCCAAAACGGAAACGTTACACGGCCAAACAACAAAGTAGGCCTCGGGGACGCCACGGACACGTGAGAGAGAGCTCCGGAACGCGAGACAGACAACAGGAAGGAACGCGTGGGACCGGATACAAACGACAACACAAATGCAATGCGATGCACATGACTACATGATATGGATGAATGCCACACACGCACACAACAAAACGCCGAAAACCCGAAAGACGAAGAACCCGAAAAGGAATAGATGAAGCCAGAGATATATTATATTGCCCAAAAGGGAAAGTATTACATCTGGGGCATTACAACTCTCCTCTACTACAAAAAGATCTCGTCCCGACATCTAGGACTGGAAAAAGGAAGGGTACTCGGAACGAAGATGATCTTCTTGTTCCCACGTAGCTTCTCGGTCGGTATGGTGTGACCACTTGACTTTCAAGAATTTGATGGACTTGTTGCGGGTCTTGCGCTCGATTTCTTCGAGAATAGCAACGGGATGCTCTCGGTATGACAAATCTTGTTGAAGATCAATCTCTTCAAACGGAATCACGCGTTCAGGAGTCTTGAAGCACTTGCGGAGTTGAGACACATGAAACACATCATGAACATTGGCGAAGTTGGAAGGGAGCTCAAGTTTATAGGCTAGATCGCCTCTTTTGCCAAGGATCTTGAAAGGCCCGACGTATCTAGGAGCAAGCTTTCCTTTGATACCGAATCTTTGGGTGCCTTTCATAGGAGAAACACGGAGATAGACATGATCACCGATGTTGAAAGCCAAATCACGATGCTTGCCGTCATAGTAGCTCTTCTCACGCGACTGAGCGGCCTTGAGATTCTCACGTATGACTTTGCACATTTCTTCGGCTTCTGAGATCAAGTCATTGCCAAGAAGTTGATGTTCACCAGTCTCGGACCAGTTGAGAGGGGTACGACACTTTCTGCCATAGAGGATTTCAAACGGAGCTTTGCCTGCACTTGCTTGGAAGCTGTTGTTGTAAGAGAACTCGGCAAACGGAAGGCAATCTTCCCATTTCATGCCAAAAGATATGACACAGGCTCTGAGCACATCTTCTAGAATCTGATTCACTCGCTCGACTTGACCACTAGTCTGAGGGTGAAAAGCAGTGCTGAACCTGATCTTAGTGCCCATGGCAGACTGAAAGGAGTCCCAGAACTTGGAAGTGAACAAACTTCCACGGTCTGAGGAGATAACTTGAGGGATGCCATGTAAAGACACAATTCTGGAAGTGTACAACTCTGCTAGTTGAGCTGCATTGATGGATTCTTTGACTGGAAGGAAGTGAGCGACTTTGGTAAGCTTGTCAATCACCATGAAGATAGAATCATTCCCTCTCTTGGACTTAGGAAAGCCAGTGACGAAATCCATTTCAATGTGGTCGAATTTCCACTCGGGAATAGGAAGAGGTTGGAGAAGACCGGCTGGACGTTGATGCTCTGCCTTCACTCTTCTGCAGACATCACATTCATTCACGAATTGGGCAATCTCCCTTTTCATGCGTGTCCACCAGTAAGATTGCTTGAGGTCTTGGTACATCTTGGAACTACCAGGATGAATGGAAAGGAGGGAATCATGTGCTTCTTCCAATATGAGCTTCCTGAGATCACCTTTGGGAACCACAAGTCTGTCCTCAAAGAACAAGGTATCTCTCTCATCAACGCGATAGCACTTGTATTTAGGAGTACCCTTTGCAATACCATGTTTCACTTTCTGCACCATAGCATCACTGAGTTGGGCCTCACGGATCTGATCTTCCAAGGTAGGAGCAACTTGAAGATTTGCAAGAAAACCTTGCGGAACAACTTGGAGGTTGAGTTTCCTGAATGCTTCACAAAGCTCAGGCTGGAACGGCTTGATAAGAAGGCAGTTGCAATATGCCTTTCTGTTCAAAGCATCTGCAATCACATTCGCCTTGCCAGGAGTGTATTCGATGCTGGGATCATACTCTTGGATCATTTCGACCCAACGAGTCTGGCGGAGGTTCAGATTCGGCTGTGTGAAAATATACTTCAAGCTCTTGTGATCGGTGAAGATGTCGACTTTTCTGCCCAACAGAAGATGTCTCCACATAATCAAAGCATGTACCACATCTGCTAGTTTGAGATCATGTGTGGGGTAGTTCTTCTCACTTGGCTTCAGCTGACGAGAAGTGTATGCCACAATTCTCTTGTCCTGCATAAGCACACCACCAAGTCCTTGAAGAGAATCATCACAGAAAACTTCGTAGGGCTTGGACTCATCTGGAGGAGTAAGAACTAGAGCAGAGACGAGCTTTTCTTTGAGAGTTTTGAATGCCACTTCACAATCTGGAGACCAGTAGTACTTGACATTCTTCTGCAGCAAGTTGGAAAGAGGCTTGGCAATCTTGGAGAAGTTCTCAACGAACCTTCTGCAATAGATGGCAAGACCAAGAAAGCTTCTGAGTTGCTTGACGTTCTGAGGAGCTTCCCAGTTGACAATTGCTTCAACTTTCTCGGGGTTTACCGCAATATCGTCAGCGGAGATGATATGGCCCAGATACAAGACCTTATCGAGCCAAAATTCGCACTTGGAGAACTTGGCATAGAACTTATGTTCACGGAGTCTGTCGAGAACCAGACGGAGGTGTTTCTCGTGATCTTCTTCATTCTTGGAAAATACCAAAATGTCATCCAGATACACAAGCACAAACTCGCCGGTGTAGGGGTTGAAAATGTAGTGCATCATTCTCGAGAAGGTAGGTGGAGCATTAGCGAGACCAAAGGACATGACTGTACACTCATATGAGCCGTAGCTCGTTCTGAAGGCAGTCTTGGGGATATCTTCTTCTCGAATGCGATTCTGGTGATAGCCCATTCGGAGATCGAGCTTAGAGAACACTTTAGCTCCTTTGAGCTGCTCGAACAGTTCATTGATGTTGGGGAGCGGATACTTGTTCTTTATTGTCTTCTTGTTCAATGGCCGGTAATCAACGCAGAGGCGCTCCGTGCCATCCTTCTTCTTGACAAATAAGACACCACAGTCCCAAGGAGACGTACTAGGCCTGATCAGACCCATACGCTCCTGTTCATCAAGCTGCTTCTTCAACTCCTTCAACTCTTTAGGAGAAAGCTTGTACGGACGCCGGCATGCTGGCTCAATACCCGGCTCAAGTTCAATGACGAATTCCACTTGACGGTGTGGAGGCATGCCTGGAAGTTCTTCAGGAAAGACGTCTTCGTATTCGTTAACCACCGGAATTTGAGATATGGCATTCATCTCGCCCTTGTCATTGAGAGAGAAAAGCCTGATTGTGTTATCCCTGGAGGCGAAGAAAATCACATCATCATCGGAATGAGTAATCTTGACTTCCTTCTGTGCACAGTCAATTTGAGCATCATGCTGAGAAAGCCAATCCATTCCGAGGATAAGGTCGATGTCGGAATTGCCAAGAACCACCGGTTTAGCCAGAAAGCGATAATCACCCATGCGAATAGAAACATCCGGAGCAAATATATTAGAAGTCATACGTCTCCCCGGAGAAATGACTTGCAACTTCTGAGGCAGACTTTGGACATCAACATTATACTTGGATGCAAATGGTTGAGACATGAAAGAACATGAAGCACCCGAATCAAACAACACTTTAGCAGGAAAAGAGTTCACTGAAAGTTTACCCAAAATCACATCAGAAGAATTCTCCGCTTGCGCTGCATTCATCAGATTCGCCCTTGCTTGCTTGGGATTATGCTTGACAGTAGCTGTACTCACAGGTGGAGGAGACGGAAGTCGCTTTGGGTTAGGGCACTTGTTAGCATAGTGACCTTTCTGAGTGCACTTGTTGCAGACCACTTCTGAGAGAGGACGGAAATGAGAACCACTTGACTTGGAACCTTGAGACTGAAACTTTGTCTGGTTGCTTGGGTTGGGTGGGTGGGAGAAACCACGTCCACTAGAGTTCTTGTTACTGTTGTTGTTGTAGGGAGCTCGGATCACAGGAGGAGGTGTAAGCCAAAATTTCTGTTGCTTCGCGACGACTTGAGAAGATGAGGAGGAGTGAACGGCATCTCGAATCCTCTTTTTGGAAGCCTCCATCTTGAGCTGGGCTGCCTCTTTCTTGAGCGCCATGTTATAGAATTTGTCGAACTCATCGGGCTCGAACAAGGTGAGAGCAAGTTGAAGTTCATCTTTCAGACCTCCACGAACTGATAGATCTTGCTCTTGGCATCTGGTATGTCTTGCTTGGCATAGCGAGCGAGGTTTTGGAACTTGACATTATACTGGTAGACAGTCATAGAGCCTTGCTTCAGGTTGCGGAATTGCTCACGCATACCCTCGATGACACTTGTTGGAATGTGGTGAGAGCGAAAGTCCTTGCAGAAATCATCCCAAGTGATCACACGCCCTTCTCTGGAGTCTTTGTACTGCTGCCACCAGTCAGCTGCTTGGTCTTTGAGTTGGAAGGCTGCAAATTTCACATAGTCCTCAGGCCTTACGTTGCTACACTCAAAATGCTTCTTGATATCGGTAATCCACTCTTCCGCATCGAGAGGGTCGACACAGTAACTGAAAGCCTTTGGTTGATTGGCCAAGAACTGGTTGAGAGTAGCATGGTGCTGTTGGTTGAAGAAATTGCCTTGGTTCCCTGGAGCACCCTGATTTGCTTGATTTGCTTGCATTTGCTGCATCATCTGCATCAACATCTGGGTGTTCTGATTTGTAGTTTGCATAATCGCTCTCCAAGCCTCAGACGGAGGAGGAGGGGAAGGAGGACGATATGGAACCTCTTCACCCTCTGGGTTAGCGTTGGGAACCCGTTTCGGAGCCATCCTGAAAGAGATGACCACGAATCAGCAATTGATTGAAAGAAGGTATAAGCTGAAACAACAGATAGAAATGCAACATAGTCTTCACAAGAATCATTCGAACAAGAGGAACGAATGAAATTCTCAGTTTAATGATAACAACAATCTTCACGAGAAGCCACATAGGGGACAAAAGGTAAATAAGAAAAACACAAGGTACAGATGGAACAAACACAAGATAGGAGCTTCGTTCGACATCTTTGTGTAGTAAGATTATGAACGCGTTACGAAAGGGTTTTGCAATCCCCGGATCAGCATAGTCAAGGACCCTTTAAGATGCAACTCCCGATCGGAACATCGGCCATAAAACCACTTCACTCAATGTAGAACCCCGAACTCGCTAACCTGCATTCGTTGGAAGAATGCCTACGATCTACTGGATGAACCCACCTATGAATTTCCAAAAGTTTCCAGTTATGCAATCAGGTGTTGGGGATACAGGGGAAGCACCGCGCAATCAACTCTAATCCTACATCCAGCTGTATCCATCCTTCAACACATAACCAGTTGTTCTCGGAAACCGTCTACCTCGGACCTTCGAAAAGCATCCACTATACAAAGCTATGGCAATACTCCCGAACTACCTCCCCAGTACTGGGTGATGTCGGGGTTATCTTGCCACTAACCGTATAGGAGAGTTTTCGATGTCGGCCGTCTTAAGTATTCTAGTACTGTCGCGATATGCTTGTGACGACAATACCCCGAAGCTCAACTCCCCGGGACACTGCCACAACCCCTAATGTCAGGAGGCATCGAGAACAATATTCTCGTTACAAGAACATCGAAACAATCCCACAATACTCGCGAGATTCCTAAAAAAAATTTGGTGCAATTTTTGAAAGTAGAAGAGGCAAGAGTAGTCGTTAGGAGTCCTCACCAGAGTGAAAGGGGATGAGAAGCAAAGAAATCCTAGTCTCCGATATAAATATAGGACTCAAAATATTTTAAGTGTGTGCCTAGACTCGACCGTCAACGATTCAATCAATCAGTGGGGGCTTCTAGGTCGGAGAAGGCTCTGAATACCAACTTGTAATGCCCAGGATGGGAATATATCTACTACGTGTCGAGGCACGACTTAAAGATATAAGCCCATTCTGGAATGATCGCAAGTTTGGTACCTTTGCACGACTCATGTAAAAATAGGGATGGAAAACTGAAAAGATAGTTGGCTTACACTCGCCACGTCACACAAATTCATTACATGTTCAAACATCATTCAGATAAACATCACAGCCCATCTAAGGGTAAGATCCAAATGACAAGATACCAAACATAACATTAAACCACAGGTCTAGATCGAATCCTAGTAGAAGCTCTACTGATCAACCGGATAGTTCACGTAGTAACGGCTACACTCCTCGTCGTACTCCCAGTCTAGCTCAGTGCCATTGCCTGTGTAGCTCACCATCGTACCTGCATCTGGTGTGTTGAAGTAACTATGAGCCACAGAGGACTCGGTAATCCCGTTCCCGGGTAACACGACTATTTAAGCCTTGGGTGTGGACAAGGCTGAAGAAAGAACAAGAGGTTGCCGCAACACTAGCACTAGCTTACGTAAAAGAGAGCGAGAAGAGAAGGTGCCTCGATCGAGAGATGATCACGAAGTGATCCTAACTAAAGCAAGTCAAACATAACCCCACCGTGTTCACTTCCCGAATCCCTTTCGGAAAATGATCATCACGGTACACACGCTGGTAGTGTATTGGAACATCGTGTCAAGTTTTCTACAACCGGATATTAACAAGCTCCCATCTGCCACATAACCATGGGCACGGCTTTCGAAAGTTCAAAACCCAGCAGGGGTGTTCCAACTTGGCCCATGACAAGCCCACGATCCGCGGAGTCGCAACTCCAGGGTGGGAAGGCCCGAGTATTCTCGGAATCCCGTGCTCAAGATACTCCGACTAAGGTAAGGCTAATCCAGCAAATCCTCCCGGCGTGCCGACACCCTGATAGTAGCCGCGCGTATCTCGTCTCAGGCCACAACCGGATGGGTGAAGCTACGGGTTTTTACCAAACCTCGAGTTTCCTCGTGGTGGCCCCGCAGGCTCCCCAGTTCGGACCAACACTCATGTGGAGCACTGGCCCGGGGTTGTTGATTAAGAAAAAGAGGGTTAATTACTCCCTATGCATGTTTTTTTAGTTATTAGGCAAATAGTACCAATGTTGGGACTTGCTGGAAAAGACTTAGCACTTAGCGGTTTATCGAGGGGGTCCCATAACCCCAACCGTGTGAGGAACGCATAATCAAGGAACATAACACCGGTTTATACGGTTCCTAGCGGCATGAGTGGAACAAATCACCAAGCAAAAGGCTTAGTCTTCCACCCATTACCAATATATAGATGATTTCATTTAAGCATTTATATAGTGTGATATAACCCAACAAACTTCAACATGAAGCAAGCATCTTCAACTTCACCTGCAACTAGCAATGCTATAAGAGGGGCTGAGCGAAGCCTACGTATAGCCAATCAATGGTTTGCATAGGTAGGGTGGTTAGACAGGTTCATGGTTACAATAGGAGGCTGACAGGAAAAACATGGGCATCGAGGCAAAACTATAGATCGAGACTTCTAGCAATAGGCAAAGATAGTAATGTTATCGGGGTTCGGTCATCTTGCCTGAAGAGTTGTCGATGGGATCGTAGGAGGGGTCCTCGTTCTCAAGCTCGGTAGTAACCTCGTGCTCGTACTCGTACTCGGTCTCAGCTTCCGGCTCTACTCAACACAAACACAGAAGACACGAAATCAACAAGATGCAATGCGCACACGAAAATGCTGGATGCATGGCTGATGCACTAAGGAAGCAAAACAAATGCACTATGGAAGCACAGGAAGTCTACAAAGGAAGCACAGTGTAAACGCACAAGGAGCATGGAAAATATGCATTCAAGCAAAATACTTCAAAACATGATAACAATAGGATATTATGAATCTACATGAAAAATCACACAAGTTTCATATAGGACTTGCTCAAAACGGAGCTACGGGCTAAAAGTTACACCCGAAACAATAAACAAGCACAAGCTGAAAATAACAGCCACATAGCAACTTCGGGGCAAGAGATAAATAAGCTACAACACTCAAACATCATGGCAATGAGCATGGACATAAACTAGACATATCCTACAACAAATAAGTCCATTGGAGCATCCCCAAAGGAGCCATGGATCAATAGCAACAAGCTATGACATATTGAACTTGACAACAAAATCCTGACATTAGTAATTTGTTGCAACTTGGGAGCAAAAGTTAAATATGCTACAGCCTCTCAAATAAGCATGTGAGAGGATGAATGGATAGCCAACAATATATACTACAAGGAATCATCAAGAGTTACCCCAAAACTATCATGGATTGGCCTAGAACAACAAGCAAACATGGCATCTGGAAATTACAGATTCCAGACTTGGTGAAATTTCACTAAGTGTTAAAACAGCAGTTTCATCATGGCATCTTTGAGAGCAAGTTTAAGTCACCTCAAAGCTAAACATGGAAGTGGTAAGCACCACAGCAAAGTACACATCATGGTGAATCCAAAACAACTAAGCATGCATCAAGTGGACAACCACAACGATAGCAACGAGTTCCTCAACGAGGCATCTCGTAACAAGTTTAATGACATAACAGCCACATAGCACTTTGCAAAGGGGATAAACATGGCAAGATGGTATCTATCATGCAAGCTAAAGCAATCAACATGTAGAGCATCTCAAGACGAACACGTGGACATATCATTTGCATCATTTGGATAAACATGCACCAAGTTATCACATTGCAAAGATGGCATGAAAACAACTACAAACAGCAGTTTTTAACAAGTTGCACTCTTTCAACAGATATTTAAGCATCTAGATGACCTCAAACATGCATGGCACAAAGGAATGAAATGTAGTACAAGTCTCCACGAACATTTTGACATATCATTTGATTAAATCGGACCACCACACAAAAAGTTATCCATGTTGCAAAACTGCTCCAGAAACTGAAATTACAGGGACTTGGTGGATTTTGAAGCAACCTCAGATCTGAGTCAAACGGGGTCAACCGGCGAAGAAGTCAACGCGGGCCTGACGCGGGGCGGATCGGGCGCGCAGACGGGCTAACGGGGCGGATCTGGTGGCCAAACGGGCCCCGACCCGCTAGGGCTAGCGAGGGGATCGGGGAGCCGACCGGGCTCCCGATCGAGCGGCGGCGGCGGCCTTCGGGCGAGGCGGAGGAGGCTGGGCCTCACGCGCGGGGTGGGCCGGCCAGCGCCTGGAGCTGGCGGCGGCTCGGAGGGAGGCGCGGCCCAGGCGGGCGACTCCGCCCAGGAGGGGCGGATCGGCGAAGGGGATCTGGATCGAGGCTCCTCCCCGATCCGATCCAGGCGGCGACGGTTCGAGCGGCCTGAGGCCTCGGACGACGGGGGTCGGCGGCGCCCTTGCCGGAGGGGCGGCCGGAGGTGGTGGCCGGGCGCGGTGGCGGTGGCGCCGGTCGGCGAGGGAGGCGGCGGGGCCGGCGTGGAGGCGGGGGCGCTCCGGTGAGGCGGCGGCGGAGGGTGGCGCAGCTCCGGCGAGCTCCTCCGGCGGGGTTCCAGCAAGCTCCGGCCGGAGTGGAGGAAGGTGGCTGGAGGAAGGGGATGAAGGGGCTAGGGTTTTTTTTATTTAGGGAAAAATTGGGGAAGATGGACAAATATATAGGCACAAGGAGCTAGGGTTGTCCAAATGAGGTGTGGTTTTCGGCCACGCGATCAGAATTGGATGGCCTAGATGAAGGGAGGGGTTTGGGTTGGTTTTGTAGGCTGTTGGAGGGGTGTCTTGGGCCTCAAAGTGGAGGTACTTTGAGCCTACGAGAATAACTGTTGGGGTAGCAAACGAGCTCCAAACGCGACGAGATTTGACAGGCGGGTTACACACACCAAAACAACAACACACGACAAGTCTCACGCCAAAATGGAAACGTTACACGGCCAAACACCAAAGTAGGCCTCAGGGACGCCACAGACACGTGAGAGAGCTCCGGAACGCGAAACGGACAACGGGAAGGAACGCGTGGGACCGGATACAAACGACAACACAAATGCAATGCGATGCACATGACTACATGATATGGATGAATGCCACACACGCACACAACAAAACGCCGAAAACCCGAAAGACAAAGAACCCGAAAAGGAATAGATGAAGCCAGAGATATATTATATTGCCCAAAAGGGAAAGTATTACATCTGGGGCATTACATGCTTTTATTTATCTTTTGTTCTCCAAGTGGCTTCTCGACAAGTTGATGTACCTGCGGAATTCATTCGTTCAATTCTCCGTTCGGATGATATTGTGAAGATTATGTTGCAACATATCTATCCTTTGTTGTTGTTTTGATTCTGGTATTCGAGTTGCTTCGATGTCAAATGTTGATTCCATACCTTCCTAATCGGTGTTCTCATATTTCTATGGGAGTGCTAATTCTTCTTGACCATCGAGATTTTCATGTTAATCCTTTTCAACCGGTGTGCCTTCTCTTCAAGTTATTCCATACGGACGCCGTTGAGAAATCTGACGATTTGTCTGTATTCTTCCATCTCAAGTTGTCTTTGTTTTACCCGCCCTCCCACCCTTCTTCTTCTCGAAGCCAGAATTCTTAATAAAATATCCATTTTATTCATGTGATGTTTCTTCATTCATTTCCTTCAATGTTCTTATCCGGTGATTTATCGTGAAGATGCTCAAGAGCTTCAAGTTCATCATTCTTTTGTTCTCAAATTCTGCCGGTGGATGTAATTCAAGATTTCGGTGTTGATCTTATCCTTTTCCTCATTTCACAATGCTTTCTTATTCCGGTGCACCAATTAATCATTCTCCTCTTGCTATTCATATCCGGAGTGCTGAAGATTTGTGATTCCATTCTTAATCCTTTCAAGCTATTTTTGAGGATTGTTATCTTACTCAAGCCATTTAATTCAACCGGTGCAATATCTCTTAAGCAATCTTTTCCAATGGTGATTTTCTTTAGTGGGCCCTAACCCACATGTCTTTTTCCAGGATCTTACCCGACTCTTCTAATTTTTCTGGTGTTAGACTTAAATTCCTTTCAAAGTGTGACGTAAGAATGATTTCCATCAGTCACATGCCTTCTCCAAGCTTGTTTTCAATTATTTCCATTTTTAGCTCCACCTTCCTCTTGTCATTCGTCCGGAGTATCTCGAAATTCTTCATGGCATTTCTCGTCTTCATTCTCAACATTTGAAGACCCGAAGACGAGTTCCTCTTGAATCTTGGTCCGTTCTTTTGAAGATTTGTGGTTCTAGCTTCATGCCATCCTCATTATTGTTTCAATCATGAGGAATCTTTTTATACCATCCGAAGCATTTCATGAATTCTTCTTATTGTGATCCTCCGAAGGCCATCATTTCAGAATATTTCTTCGTTCTCAGTTTTCAACTTCGTCCTCCAACTATTCTTAATTGATGTCTCTTCGTTCGTCACCATATTTTACGGTGGTTCTTTCAAGATTACCCTTCCGTTGTTATCGTTTTAATTCATTTGTTTTTTTCATAATCCTACCAGTGCTTCGTTGAGATTTACCCAAGCTTGTGCGAGATCTCTCTTAATTCTTTCCAACGAGAATAAGTAGCATGCCAAATCCGTTTGCTTGTCATCAATTTAATTTGATGAAGGATAAGCATACAGTAACTCTTATTCTTATCTTTCCTCGAAGTGATTAATCTCTTTTTCCGGAGCTTGTTCATCATATCATATTCTCGGTCCTAAGTTGTTCATCTTGTTTTCTGGAGCTCCAAGTTACTTCTGTTATATCATTTCAAGCTCCATCTAATTCATCGCAGTCCTTGAATCTTATTATTTTCATCTTTAACTTCTCATGCTTTCATTACCGGAGTTCTCATGGTGGTTCATCAAGATTTAATTCATCCCCGAAGTCTTCATCAAGATTCTTGTTGGAGCTCAAGCATGATTTATCATGCTTTCCAAGTGTCATTCTTTCTACCGTATTGTTTGAGATGGTGGTATGCCATTTTTGACAATTTCCCTTCATGTTTCATGATTCACAAGTTGTCAAGAATGAGATATTTAAACCCATCATTTTCTTTGTTCAGGAGATCTTTCCAACCATTCAATTTACTCGTTGGAGTTATCTTGGGTTGTATTTCACCTAAAAGCTTTCCCTAAGGATTGTTGCTATTTATGGTGCTTATAAATGACCCAAGTTCTTCATGTATCATTCCGGTGAAATAAGTTTTTCGTCTCCTTGTTGATCTCAATCCAATCAAATGTTTTGTGAGTGGCTGGTTGTCATCTCTTAATTTTGATGTTTTCCATAAGCCCACAACGAGCTTATTCTTTTCGTTGTTGATTCTTCCAACAAATCCGTTCAACCCTTCTTCGTAAGGAGGATTTCCTAATTCATTCATGGGAGAAGTTGTCATTTTCTTCTCCATTCATTTCTTTCATTGATTTATATGCTATTCCTTCATTCCGGAGGTATTGTGATGTTGCTCTCTCTTTGACCATCATCTCGTTTTGTCAAGATCATATTCTTCCCTTGTTTGTCTATTTAACTGGAATGTTGTCACCTACATTCAAGTTCCGTCATCTTATCTAGTTTTTCCTCTCTTTTCAACCGGAGTACTGTCCAAATTATTTCGTTCTTATTCCTTCTCAATCTTGGTTAACCGGAGTGGTTTTGAAATTCTTTCGTCATCCGTAAGCTCTTGTTTCATGTCTTTCAACCTACAAGGTTCTCGTAATGCTCCTTGTTCCTCTTTTCTAACGGAGTGTTTCATCTTCGTTCATCTCCATTCTATTCTTTCTTTCAAGATTGTTCAACCTCTCAAGGTTCTTTGGTTTCACTCGTTTGTCGAAGAAGCAACTTTGTTGTACCTCTCCCTCTTCCGTTTTTACCCGGTGCTATCTCTAGGATCTCGGGTCGAGATCCTCTGTTAGTGTGGGAGAGTTGTGACGCCCGAAGACCGACGTCCCAGAAGATTCCAGAAGATTCTAGAAGATTCCATAAGATTCCAGATGTTCCGGGTTCTCCAGTGTGTTTCTGTTGCGCTTGTGTTATTTATTTTGTTTTGCATCTTGTCATCATGCCATCATGTCATTAATCCTTGCATCTCAACCAAATAAATCGTGTGGATCTTCGATCCATTTAAATCGAGGGAAGTGTGACTTCTCTTTATAACATATCCTCCCAATATTTAGAGAGCTATATTATAAATATTCCGTTTGTTTGGAATTAACCAACACACTTGCATATTTTCCCCATGCCTATTTCACTTCAAGTTTCTCCATCTAAACCTTTTCTTCAATTCTTATCCATTTTTATCGAGGTTCCTCCAAAATCCGAACATTTTTGGACACTTCAAAAACCAAGTCCTAGTTCAAACCCATTAGAAGGAAAATCAAATGTGTTTGAATTTACATCTTTCTTTCATGCCACTTATAATTTTCTTGGATCATGCTCATTTTTATGAGTCCGAGAAAATTAAACCCATGCCCTAACTCTATTTCTAACACCTCCTTTCTTTTCTTTTCTTCTCTGTTGCTTTTCTGTTTTTTGGGCAAGCAACAGTTAAGTGGGCTTAGGAGAGGACCCAGTCCATTTTACCTCCCTCCTAGGCCCTATTCCTTCCCAGCCTCATCAGCCTTCAGGCCTCTAGGCCATCTCAGCGCCGCAGGCCGGCCGAACCGCCCTTCCCTCCCCGCAGCCCAGGTCTCCCTAACCCTAGCTTCGCTCACCCCTCCTCCCTTCAATCCTTCTTCCCATCGACCGCCGCCACCCACGCAGCGCCCGCTCGTCCCTCCCTCGTCTCCCTCGTCTCGATCTCCCCCCCCCTCGTTATGCCGCATCGCCACGCACCCCGCGACCCTGCCTCCTTTCCCTCCAGCGCTGCGCACCCTCAGGTCCGCGACGGCCCTTGCCATGCCGTCCATCGGCCCGGCGAGCCGGACCTCTCCGGTCGCCCCGCCTCCAGGGTCATCGACCCCGACCCCAAGCCCATGTCTGCCTACTCGCACCAGGGAGAGGAGCTCCCTTGTTCTCGCCATCCTTGGCTCGCCTTCGCACCCTTCCTCCACCAGCACCTCGCGCCCGACCCTCTTCTCCAGCGCCGGCCAGGGGCCGCGCCGTCCGCTCGCCATGGCCGCCCCGCCGGCCACCACGTCAGCTCCGCCACCGCCTCCTCTGCTGGCCTCCAGCGCCTCGCCTCCCCGCGACTCCGCCCGTTTCCATCGTCCGCCGACCTTCCCCTGCCAGGGGAATCACCACCGGAGCCTTGGTGCCTGCGCCTCGCCGTCTCAGCCGTGGACAGAACCACCAAGTCGGCCATGCCTTGCTGCCTTCTGTAGGTGCCATGACCAAGTCCAAAGACTATCTGTTTTCGCCCAGTTCCACCGTGCATATTTTCGTCAAGTACCTCTACGGAAGTGTGTACATCTACAGAAAAACGAGCTCCGTGAACGACTACCGTCGCCGTGTACCACTACCGTCGCCAAGACCCGCAAGTTCAACTACGACTCGAGACCGAGACCGGAAAGTACCACGACGGCCCCGAACCTCTACGAACCGTGTACTACTACCGTCGCCCCGAAGACGTCCGATGCCGCGACAAGTACCTCTCCGAAACGGAATGTGAACGACTACTTCGTTGACGACCTCATGAACAACTACTTCCTCTACGACCCGTGTACCACTACTTCCACTACGTCCCTCGACGACTCGATCCGCTTCGAGAATGAACGCTTCGAAGGTATAACCCCTAGAAGATGACCCGTGGAATGCATGTGTTGTATGAGATGTTTCCCTTGTGTGCACCGTGCCGTTTCATCTTTTGTCGTGCTCCTCGGTTGCCTCGTCGCCAACCCGTGGGAACCCAGTGACGGGATCACCCCACCTTTTCATCTTGTTCGACTCGCTCACGCCATTTTTCTTTTGCACCGGTCTCTCAACGAGTTACCGGAACCGAGATGTTGCCGTTGCATCATTTTCGGATCGTTACCGTGGCACCCTTTTCCTTCCACCACGGTGACAAGTGCTTCATATCTCTTCATGTTAACCTTTAATTATTTATTGCATAAACTTGATCATGTCATCCGCATCATGTTAACAACATTAAAATGTGTGCTTTGTTGTTGCTTAAAAATTGCTAAACATGCATATGGGGATTTTACCGGAATTGTTGTTGTTATTTCCGGCCTCATTTAAACTTGCCTAAATAGGTAGTTTGTTTTTGCTTCACCTCTTGCCATGTTAACAAACATTTAACCTTGTCTTGTAAATAAACGAGAGTCAACTAAATAAATAAAATGTGGTGTTTCGTCAATATGCAACTCGTTGCATATTGAGCTCCACTTAACTTGTAGTCTTGTTTGTGCACTTTGCCATGCCATGCATAATTAAACCGGACATGCATCATACTTGGATGTGCATCACATGCCATGTTTATATGTGTGTTTACCGTGTTGTTTGCTTCTTTCCGGTTGCTTCTCTTGTTAGCTTCGGTTTCGTTCCGGAGTTGTGAGGATTCGCTCGACTATGTTGCTCCGTCTACTTCATGGATCCGTTCTTCTTCCTTGCGGAATCCTAGGCAAGATGATCATACCCTTGGATACCTTTACTACCATAGCCATGCTTAGTTGTCTCGATGCTATCGTTACATGTCGCGCTACCCATCTTTTATGTCAGCCTCTCCTTGTTGCCATGAAACCTCTAACCTTTGACACCCTCCTAGCAAAACCACTGTTTGGCTATGTTACCCGCTTGCTCAGCCCCTCTTATAGCGTTGTTAGTTGCAGGTGAAGATGAAGATCGTTCCAGGAGGGAACTTGTTGTTGGAATATCACAATATCTATAATTATTATTAACACACCTATATACTGGGCATGGGTGGAAGGCTTGGCCTTTTGCTCGGTGTTTTGTTCCACTCATGCCACCTTAGGCGCCGATAAACCGGCATTATGTTCCTTGATTTTGCGTTCCTTACACGATGGGTGGATGGGGACCCCTTGACAGTTCGACTTTGAATAAAACTCCTCCAGCAAGGCCCAACATTGGTTTTAATTTGCCTCATAATAACAACTTAATTAATTAATTAAATTTGCATAGGGGGTCGCGTCCCCGAGTTCTTAATTCTACATAACAGGGGGGCCAGTGATGATGGTGTTGGTCCCAAACTAGAGCCAATTGCGGTGCCACCCAGTTATCTGGGGTCTTCGGTTGCTGTACGTATTGCTCATCCGGACGTGGCCTGAGACGAGATACGCGCGGCTACTATCAGGATGTCGGCACGCCGGGAGGTCTTGCTGGACTTGTTTTACCATTGTCGAAATGTCTTGTGCGCCGGGATGCTGAGCCTGATCGGATTTCCCTAAGATAAGGGGTGATGATATTATATTTATCACTTCAGCTAATCGTGAGAGCTTGTGATGGGCTAAGTTGGGACACCCCTGCAGGGTTATGATCTTTAGAAAGCCGTGCCCGCGGTTATTCGACAGATTGGAATTTGTTAATGTCCGGTTGTAGAAAACTTGACAGAGGATCCGAAGTAAAACACACAACTGTGTGAGTAACCGTGACTGTCTCTTTTCACTTTGAGAAGAGAACACGGTGGGGTTATGTTTGACTCGTATGTAGTTTAGGATCTTTAGCGATCACTATTTTGCGACCGTTTGCGTAGACGCTCATCTTATTCTTGTACTCGTAAGCTAGCCACCATATTATGCTTAGATGCTGCTGCAACCTCACCACTTTACCTCTTCCTACCCATAAAGCTTTGCTAGTCTTCATACCCATGGTTATGGGATTGCTGAGTCCTCGTGGCTCACAGATACTACAACACCAGATGCAGGTTTAGCCGAGAATGATGCAGGAGCTGGTTCAAGTACTACTGGGAGTTCGATGAAGAGAGTGGTCGTATGCTTCTGACGTTTCGACGATCAGTAGTGGTTTCTACTAGGGGCGATTCTGACCTATGGCTTTATGTTGTTTTGGTATCTTTCTTTTGGATCTTCTCCCGTAGTCGGGTTGTGATGTTTTGAATGATGTTTTGCTTATGTAATGTATTGAGTGAAGTGGCGAGTGTAAGCCAACTATCTCCTTTTGCAATTTCATCCCTATTTTTACATGAGTCGTGCAAAGATACCAAACTTGAGATCATTCCAGAATGGGCTTATACCTTTAAGTCGTGCCTCGACACGTAGGAGGTATAGTCCCATCCTGGGCATTACAGTTGGTCGTGCGAGTGAAAGGCAATAAGGATGATATATGATGAACTAATCGAGATAAGAAAAGCTGGTATGAACTCGACCTCTCTTATTTTTGTAAATATGATTGCTCGTCGTTCTTGATTCAGCCTGTTATGAATGAAACATGCTTGCAATGACAATTAGAGATCATAGCTGCTTATGCCATGCTTAATTAGCTGAGAGTTTATAATGGTCTATCTTGCATGCCAACATGATATTAAAATGGTTGTGATGTGGTATGATGGGTGGTATCCTCCTTTGAACGATTTAAGTGACTTGACTTGGCACATGTTCACGCATGTAGTTGAAACAAATCAACATAGCCTTCACGATATTTATGTTCTTGGTGATTTATATCCTACTCATGCTTGCATTCATTGTTGATTAATTTTAATGCATGTTCATGACCGTTGTTGCTCTCTAGCTGGTTGCCTCCCAGTCTCTTTCTAGCCTTCACCTGTACTAAACGGGAATACTGCTTGTGCATCCACTTCCATAAACCCCAAAGTTATTCCACATGAGTCCACCATACCTTCCTATATGCGGCATTTACCTGTCGTTCCAAGTAAATTTGTATGTGCCAAACTCTAAACCTTCAAATGAAATTCTGTTTTGTATGCCCGAACAGCTCATGTATCAACTAGGGTTGTCTATATCTTCCATGCTAGGTGGGTTATTCTCATGATGAGTGGAATCTGCTCATCATTCACGAGAAAATGGCTGGTAACCGGGATGCCCAGTCCCATGCTCAAAATCATAATAATTAAAAAAAACTCCCTCGGGGTTGTTGCTTGTTTGGACGGTAACCCATGGATTCGGCTAGCCGTGGAGTGTGCTTGTTGGTGGTTGGGGGAGTATAAACTTTATCATTCTGTTTGAGAACCGCCTATAATGTGCGTAGCATGGGAGATATTGAGATTCTTGGTTGTTATGTTGACAATGAAAGTATACCGCTCAACATGTTATTCAATCTCTATTTAAAAATCGAGCTCTGGCACCTCTACAAATCCCTGCTTCCCTCTGTGAAGGGCCTATCTATTTACTTTTATGCAGAGTCATCATCCTCTTATCAAAGAGCACCAGTAGGAGAGCATCTCTGTCGTTGCATGTATTACTATTAATTTGCATTGAGTATGATCATGACTGGATCTCTTTTACCATGAATTACAATGTCTAGTCAGTCCTTGATCTTTAAAGGTGCTCTGCATTTATGTTTGGCGGTCTCAGAAAGGGCTAGCAAGATACCATCCTGTTATATCATATCATGATTGTTTTGATAAGTGTTGTCATCCGAGGTTTATTATTATTGCTCGCTAGTTGATTATGCCATTGATGTGAGTAGTCTTGAGACTTGAAGGTTATTGTGAATATGGTTAGTTCATGATCTTGTTGAAAACCTGAATGCTAGCTTACCTATTTACAACAACAAAAGCAAACAAAGTTTGTCAAAGTTTTTCTTTATCACTTTCAGTTTATCAACTGAATTGCTTGAGGACAAGCGAAGGTTTAAGCTTGGGGGAGTTGATCCGTCTCCAACGTATCTACTTTTCCAAACCCTTTTGCCCTAGTTTTGGACTCTAACTTGCATGATTTGAATGGAACTAACCCGGACTGACGCTGTTTTCAGCAGAACTGCCATGGTGTTGTTTTTGTGCAGAATAAAAAGTTCTCGGAATCGCCTGAAAAATCAACGGATAGTTATTTCAGAAAATATAAAAAATACCTGCAAGAAGATCCACACCGGGGGGGCCATGGCCTATCCTCGAGGGTGGGGGCGCGCGCCCCTTCCCAGGGCGCGCCCCCTGCATTGAGGGCCCCCCGATGCTCCACCGACATATCCCCAGGTCCTATATATTCCGTTTCGGGGAGAAATAAAATCAGGGAGAAGGAATTATTGCGTTTCACGAGACGGAGCCGCCGCCATGCCCTAATCTCGCTCGGGAGGGCTGATCTGGAGTCCGTTCGGGGCTCCGGAGAGTGGAGATCGTCGCCATCGTCATCATCAACCTTCCTCCATCACCAATTCCATGATGCTCACCGTCGTGTGTGAGTAATTCCATCGTAGGCTTGCTGGACGGTGTTGGGTTGGATGGGATCTATCATGTAATCGAGTTAGTTTTGTTAGGGTTTGATCCCTAGTATCCACTATGTTCTGAGATTGATGTTGCTATGACTTTGCTATGCTTAATGCTTGTCACTAGGGCCCGAGTGCCATGATTTCAGATCTGAACCTATTATGTTTTCATGAATATATGTGTGTTCTTGATCCTATCTTGCAAGTCTATAGTCACGTACTATGTGTTATGATCCGGCAACCCATAAGTGACAATAATCGGGACCACTCCCGGTGGTGACCATAGTTTGAGGAGTTCATGTATTCACTATGTGTTAATGCTTTCGTCTGGTACCCTATTAAAAGGAGGCCTTAATATCCCTTAGTTTCCAATAGGACCCCGCTGCCACGGGAGGGTAGGACAAAAGATGTCATGCAAGTTCTTTTCCATAAGCACGTATGACTATATTCGGTATGCATGCCTACATTGCATTGATGAACTGGAGCTAGTTCTGTGTCACCCTAGGTTATACCTTCTACATGAAGAATTGCATCCGACATAATTTCCCATCACCGATCCAATGCCTACTAGCTTTACCTATATTGCTAGTCGCTTATTTACTTTCCTGTTGATATTATCACAAAAACTACAAAAACACTATCTTCACTTTTATTGTTGCTACCGCTACTATCATATTACTTTGCTACTAAACTATCTTGCTGCAGATACTAAGTTTCCAGGTGTGGTTGAATTGACAACTGAGCTACTAATACTTAAGAGTATTATTTGGCTCCCCTTGTGTCGAATCAACAAATTTGGGTTTAATACTTTACCCTCGAAAACTGTTGCGATCCCCTACACTTGTGGGTTATCATGTACCAGTAGCTATGTGTTTGATCTCTCTCTCTCATGTTCTTGAGATGGCACGATCTTGATGTATCGCGAGGTTTGCTACTATAGTTGGATCTTATGTTGATTCCCCCCTCTACTCTCTTGTAATGGATTGAGTTTTCCGTTTAAAGTTATCTTATCAGATTGAGTCTTTAAGGATTTGAGAACACTTGATGTATGTCTTGCACGTGCTTATCTGTGGTGACAATGGGATATCATGCGATCTACTTGATGTATGTTTTGGTGATCAACTTGCGGTACCGTGACCTTGAGAATCTATGCATAGGGGTTGGCACACATTTTCGTCTTGACTTTCCGGTAGAAACTTTGGGGCACTCTTTGAAGTTCTATGTGTTGGTTGAATAGATGTTTCTGAGATTGTGTGATGCATATCGTATAATCACGCCCACGGATACTTGAGGGGACAATGGAGTATCTAGGTGACATTAGAGTTTTGGTTGATTTGTGTCTTAAGGTGTTATTCTAGTACGAACTCTATGATAGATTGAACATTACTACGGACTCTTGAATAGATTGATCAGAAATAATAACTTTGAGGTGGTTTCGTACCCTACCATAATCCCTTCATTTGTTCTCCGCTATTAGTTACTTTGGAGTGACTCTTTGTTGCATGTTGAGGGCTAGTAATATGATCCAATTATGTTATCCTTGTTGAGAGAACTTGCACTAGTGAAAGTATGAACCCTAGGTCTTGTTTCCTATCATTACAACACCATTTATGCTCACGTTTACCACTTGCTACCTTGCTGTTTTTATATTTTTTATTACAAAAACCTATATCTACCATCCATATTGCACTTGTATCACCATCTCTTCGCCGAACTAGTGCACCTATACAATTTACCATTGTATTGGGTGTGTTGGGGACACAAAAGACTCTTTGTTATTTGGTTGCAGGGTTGCTTGAGAGAGACCATCTTCATCCTATGCCTCCCACGGATTGATAAACCTTAGGTCATCCACTTGAGGGAAATTTGCTACTGTCCTACAAACCTCTGCACTTGGAGGCCCAACAACGTCTACAAGAAGAAGGTTGCGTAGTAGACATCAAGCTCTTTTCTGGCACCGTTGCCGAGGAGCTTAGTGCTTGAAGGTATATCTTTAGATCTTGCAATTGAATCTTTTAGTTTCTTGTTATATCACTAGTTTCGTTTATAAAAGAAAACTACAAAAAAATGGAATTAAGGTTACCTCATATGCTTCATCTTTTTAATATCTTTCGTGAAAATGATGGGAAGGAAAATTGTGCTCAAGTACTAGAAGAAGAATTACATAGAATGCTTGGCATAAAATACGTGCATGATGAGCATGATTGCAATGTTGTTAGTATGAATTCTTTGAATACCCATGATGCTAATGATATGCAAAGCCACAAGCTTGGGGAAGCTATGTTTGATGAAGATGATATTTTGAGTCCCCCAAGTTTTGATGAGAACATTTATTATGATGAAATCATGCCTCCTATTTATGATGATTATATTGATGAAAGTGCATTTGGAGAGGTCATGACTTTATTTAGTGATGAATCCACTATTTCAGAAGAGGTTCCAATTGATTATGAGAACAAAGTTGCTATCTATGATGATTATTGTGATGACTTGTATGCTATTAAGAATAATGATAACCATGAAACTTGTCATCATGATTTTAGTTTTCAATTGGATTATGCTTCACATGATAATTATTTTCTTGAGTTTGCTCCCACTACTATTCATGAGAAGAATTTTGCTTATGTTGAGAGTAGTAAAATTTCTATGCAAGTAGATCATGAAAAGAATGGTTTATGTGATGGTTATATTGTTGAATTCATTCATGATGCCACTGAAAATTATTATGAGAGAGGATCATATTCTTCTACATATTGCAATAATATCAAGTTTCCTCTCTATGTGCTCAAAGTTTTGAAGTTATGCTTGTTTTGCCTTCCTATGCTAGTTGAATATTGTCCCCATAAGTTGTTTGCTCAAAAAAATCCCTATGCATAGGAAGTGGGTTAGAATTAAATGTGCTAGTCATATTCTTCATGATGCTCCCGTTATGTTTCAATTCTTATCTTTTATGCGAGCATCATTGAAATCATCATGCCTAGCTAGGGGCGTTAAACGATAGCGCTTGTTGGGAGGCAACCCAACTTTATTTTAGTTTCTTTGTTTTTTCTTCTGTTAGGAAATAAATATTGCATCTAGCCTCTTATTAGATGTGGTTTCATGTTTTGTTTAGTGTTTGTGCCAGGTAGAACCTTTGGGAAGACTTGTGTGAAGTTTATGTGATCTTGCTGTGAAAAACAGAATAGTTAGCGCTCGCTAAAGTAGTCTTCAGATTTTACTGGAGCGTGCTATTTAGTTGATTCTTTTCACAGATGATTAATAGACAAATTCCTCACGTTTACCAATTTAGTTTGAATTTTTTTGGAGTTCCAGAAGTAGGCGAAACCTGCAGATTACTATAGATTGTTCTGTTTTTGACAGATTCTGCTTTTCGTGTGTTGTTTGCTTATTCCGATGCTTCTATGAGTAGTATTGGAGGATATGAACCATAGAGAAGTTGGAATACAGTAGGTTTAACACCAATATAAACAAATAATGAATTCATTTCTACACCTTTGAGTAGTGGTTTGCTTTCTTATACTAACGGAGCTCACGAGAATTTTTATCTAAGTTTTGTGTTGTGAAGTTTTCAAGTTTTGAGTATTGCCTTGATGGACTATGGAACAAAGAGTGGGAAGAGCCTAAGCTTGGGGATGCCCAAGGCACCCCAAGGTAAAATTCAAGGACAACCAAAAGCCTAAGCTTGGGGATGCCCCGGGAAGGCATCCCCTCTTTCGTCTTCATCTATCGGTAACTATACTCGGAGCGGAGCTATATTTTTATTCACCACATGATATGTGTTTTGCTTGGAGCGTCATTTTATTTTCTTTTGTTTTGCTTGCTGTTTGAATAAAATACCAAGATCTGAAGTTCTTAAATGTTAGAGAGTCTTCACATAGTTAGATAATTATTCAACTACTCACTGATCTTCACTTATATCTTTCGGAGTAGTTTGATATTGCGCATGTGCTTCACTTATATCTTTTAGAGCACGGCGGTGGTTTTATTTTGAAGAAATAGATGAAATCTCATGCTTCACTTATATCCTTTTGAGAGTCTATTAAAACAGCATGGTAATGTGCTTAGGCTATAAAACTAGTCTTCACATGATAGACATCCAATATCAATGTAGTAAAAACTTTCACACTAAGAGCATCGAATATGATGAGAAGTTGGATGGTTGATAATTGTTTTGAGATATGAGGATAGTGATATTAGAGTCATGCTAGTGGAGTTATTATGAAATTGACAAATACTTGTGTCAAGCTTAGTGATCCCCGTAGCATGCACGTATGGTGAACCGCTATGTGACGAAGTTAGAGCATGAGGTATTTGTAAAGTGTCAACCTTTGTGTGGAGGTCGGGGGCGTGCGATGGTTAACTCCTACCAACCTCCCCCCTAGGAGCTGATATGTTTCCAACGTATCTATAATTTTTGATTGTTCCATGCTATTATTTATGAAGTCTTGGATGTTTAATGTGCTTTATCATTCACTTTTATATCATTTTGGGACTAACCTACTAACCCAAAGGCCCAGTCCAGATTGCTGTTTTTTGCCTATTTCAGGGTTTTGCAGAAAAGGAAAATAAAATGGAGTCCAAATGGAATGAAACCTTTGCGAGAGATATTTTTGGAGAAAATCACGCACGGAAAGCGTCGGGAGCAAGTCAGGGGATAGCTGGGCTGCCCTCGAGGGTGGGGGGCGCGCCCCCCTTCCCAAGGTGCGCCCCTGCCTCGAGGCTGGCCCACACGGCCCCCGGTGCCCTCCTTCTTCCTATATATACCTACGTACCCCAGAAACTCCATACGCAGAGAGAAAACCCTAATTCCACCGTCGTAGCTTCTGTTCCCGTGGATATCCCATCTTGGAGCCCGTTCCGGGAGGGGGATCCATCACGGAGGCCTTCATCATCATCATCATCGCCCTCACCATGAGTTGTGAGTAGTTTACCATAGACCTTCGGGTCCATAGCTAGTATCTAGATGGCTTCTTCTCTCTATGGATCTTAATACAAAGTTCTCCTCGGTCTTCGAGGAGATCTATTCGATGTAATCTCTTTTTGCGGTGTGTTTGTCAAGATACGATGAATTGTGAGTTTATGATCAAGGTTATCTATGAAAGATATTTGGTTCTTCTGTGAACTTTTTATGTGTGCTCATAATATCCTTGCAAGTCTCTTCGAATTATTGTTTTTGTTTGGCCTACTAGATCTATAGTTCTTGCAATGGGAGAAGTGCTTGGCTTTGGGTTCAATCTTGCGGTGTCCTTTCCCAGTGATAGTAGGGGCAGCAAGGCACGTATTGTATTGTTGCCATCGAGGATAAAAAGATGGGGTTTTCATCATATTTCTTGAGTTTATCCCTCTACATCCACTACGGGATAGAGCTAATTTGCCGTCAGTGAACATCTTTGCCGTCAGCTTTTCATCGGGGTAGACGGCAAAGAGCACTTTTGCCGTCAGCCGCTGACGGCGAAGAAAAACTTACGGCAAAAACATATTTTGCCGTCTACTTTTTTATTACAAACGGCAAAGATCTCTTTGTCGTCTGCGTTTTTTATTACAGACGGCAAAGCTCATACTTTGCCGTCTGTAATAAGAAACACAAACATCACAGACTTTGTCGTCTGTGTTTTTTATTATAGATGGCAAAGTATGCTCATTGCCGTCTGTAATAAAAGACGCAGACGGCATAGAAGAAACAGATCACGCGGATCGACCACACGGATCGTTGAGGTGGCAGCCCCTCCCACCCACGCAGCCCACACTCACTTGGGACCCCACCCACCCACCCACCCACGCAGCCCACGCACCAAAATCCCCACCTACCCGCCTCGCTCAATCCCATCCATTCTCCTCTGCCTCCCTTACCACGATCCCCAGTTCCCCACCACACCGATACTCCACCACCCGCCTCTGCCTCGGCAGACACCGCTGCCGCGACCACTCGCCAGACCCCGACGACGCGGCCCCTCGCCGGACCCCGCCAGCTCCCACCGCCGGAAGTGAGGGCGCTCCTCTAGGCCGCGTTGGCTGAAGCCAATCGAGAGCGGCGCTCTCCAAAGACGGCACTGGCGACAACGTCGATGTCCAGGAGGACGAGGAGGTGCAGCATCAAGGTGGACGACTGCGGGCACTAGGTGTGCGCCGCCTGCACGCTCACGCTTAGCTACCACAGCAATCCCACCGTCCAAGTTCACCTTGCAGCCGCTGGCGTGCCCCTTTTGCCGCCGCTGCATCTCCCGGCTCGTCGTGGCCGACTGCAAGGCCAAGGCTATGGTGGTCGTGGACATTGGCGTCGCCGTAGCGCCACCCTAGCCCAGTCGGCCTCGCCTTTCATCCTTGCCTGAAGGGCCTCTGTGGCGGCGGGCCCTGTACCAGCCTGGACGAGATGGAAGCAAGGAAGAAGATGGACCGGATCTCGTTTTCCAACTTGCATTTAGGGTCTTTTCTAGAAAGTTCCCATACTAAGTTGTAATTTCACTTGCTTTGGAGGCCCTTGTGGCAGTTGTACTCTTTTGCATATATAATAATTATCAATGAAATAGCTTCTGGGTCCTTCGCGACCTGTCTCCTGTTCAAAAAGATAATTAAAATAAAAAACAGGAACATGAACTACTAGGCATTTGTTATTTAAAAAAAGTAATAATTGTTTGCCGTATGTGTGTTTGAGGGCAGACGACAAAGGGACAATATTGCTGACGGCAAAGAGCCTGGATTTTGCCGTCTGTTATTTAATTGCCTGACGGCAAAACATGAGTTCGGCTTACAGCAAAGACTTTGCCGTCTGTCCGATGAAAAGCTGACGGCAAAGTAATCTTTGCCGATTTAGCTTTGTCGTCAGCCAGCTGACAACAAAATCTTTGCCGTCTGTATTCTTGCCTTTGCCGTCTGTACTTGCCTGACGGCAAACTGCCTGATTCCTGTAGTGATCATGTCATCTTGCTTAAGGCGTTACTCTGTTCGTATGAACTCAATACACTAGATGCATGCTGGATAGCGGTCGATGTGTGGAGTAATAGTAGTAGATGCAGGAAGGAGTCGGTCTACTTGTCTCGGACGTGATGCCTATATACAATGATCATGCCTAGATAGTCTCGTAATTATTCGCTTTTCTATCAATTGCTCAACACTAATTTGTTTACCCGCCATAGAATACCGCTATCATGAGAGAAGCCACTATAGAAAACTATGGCCCCTGGGTCTATTCTCAACATATCAATCAACATCTACTTTACTTTTCTTGCTTTTATTTGCTGTTTTATTAAACCAAAAATACCAAAAATATAATTATCGTCTCTACCAGATCTCACTCTCGTAAGTGACCGTAAAGGGATTGACAACCCCTTATCGCGTGGGCTGCGAAGTTCTTATTTGTTTGTGCAGGTGCGAGGGACTCGCACGTGGTCTCCTACTGGATTGATACCTTGGTTCTCAAAAACTGAGGGAAATACTTATGCTACTGTGCTACATCTCCCTTTCCTCTTCGAGGGAATACAACACAAGCTCAAGAGGTAGCAAGAAGAATTTCTGGCGCCGTTGCCGGGGAGACTCACGCCAAGTCAAGTCAAGATTTGCCACCCTGTCAACTAGCCAATTTCTGGCGCCGTTGCCGGGGAGGCTTACGCAAAAGTCATATACCAAGTACCTATCACAAACCCTTATCCTTCGCATTAATTTATTTGCCTCTCGTTTTCCTCTCCCCCACTTCACCCTTGCCGCCGTTTTATTCGCCCTTCTTTTGCCGTGTGTTTACCGTTCGCTTGCCTCTTCTTTGCCTGTGTCCTATATGCCCTCAATTAGCTTGCATCTTCGCTTGGTAAAGTATGGATCCTCATCCACTTGCTAATCTCTTTAAGAGATCCAATTATGTTGAACCTATTTCTAGTGAGTTGGGTGCACTAGATTATCTTTATGGGGTTCTGCTTGAAATTTATGATTCTGAAAATTGTAAGGGATTGTTAAAAGAAAAGGTGATTCATGTTAGCTCCTTAAATAAAAAGCATGATTGCAATGATGTTACTATAAATTCTATTGATGTCAATTGTGCTAATAATATGCAAAACCCTAAGCTTGGGGATGCTAGTTTTGCTATGTCCACTACTTGTTGCAATGATCATGATTGGGGTGATGCTTCTTACGATCTTGAAAATTTATTTCAACCCCATGATGAATATGAGATTGATAATAATGTTTGCAATAATATTGAAAGTGGGTTTGGAAGAGTGTCAACTTTAGATCCCACATATTTGGAGTATGATCAATCTTATGAAATTTTTGATAAAAGTGGGTTTGGAGAGGTCATGACTTTAGTTAATGTTAATCCCACTATTTTGGAAGAGAGTCAACTTTGCATGCATGCGGATCGTGTTGAGAATATGTTAAGTGATAGCTATTTTGTTGAATTTGATCATGATCCTACATGCAATTATTATGAGAGAGGGAAATATGGTTGTGGAAATTTTTATGTTACTAAACTACCTCTCATTAAGTTGAGATTGATCTTGTTTCTATCTTCTTCCTTGCATATGCTAGATCTTGCTTGTCTTGCCAATTTGTTTTCCTATAAGATGCCTATGCATAGGAAGTATTTTAGACTTAGATGATATTTTCACATGCTTTATGATGTTCTTTGTGTGCTTCAATTCTTATCTTTCATGTGAGCATCATTGAAGTATCGTGCCTAGCTAGGGGCGTAAAACGATAGAGCTTGTTGGGAGGCAACCCAATTTTATGTTTTTTGTTTTTTTTTGCTGTTAGGGAATAAATATTGCATATAGCCTCTTATTATATGTGGTTTCATGTTTGGTTTAGTGTTTGTGCCAAGTAGAACCTTTGGTAAGACTTGTGTGAAGTTTATATGATCTTGTTGTGAAAAACAGAATCGTTAGCGCTCGCTAAAGTAGACTTCAGATTTTACAGGAGTGTGCTTTTTAGTTGATTCTTTTTGCTGCTGATTGGTAGACAAATTGCGCAAATTTAAAAATTTCGTTTGAAATTTTTGGAGTTCCAGAAGTAAGCGAACCCTGTAGATTACCACAGACTGTTCTGTCTTTGACATATTCTGTTTTTCCTGTGTTGTTTGCTTATTCCCATGCATCTATGAGTAATATTGGAGGATATTAACCATAGAGAACATGGAGTACAGTAGGTTTAACACCAATAAAAACAAATAATGAATTCCTTGCTGTACCTTTGAGTAGTGGTCTGCTTTCTCTTACTAACGGAGCTCACGAGAATTTTTGTCTAAGTTTTGTGTTGTGAAGTTTTCAAGTTTTGAGTATTGCTTTGATGGACTATGGAACAAGGAGTAGCAAAGGCCTAAGCTTGGGGATTCCCATGGCACCCCAAGTAAATTCAAAATAATTAAAAACCTAAGCTTGGGGATTCCCCGGGAAGGCATCCCCTCTTTCGTCTTCATCCATCGGTAACTATACTTGGAGCTATATTTTTATTCGCAACATGTTATGTGTTTTGCTTGGAGCGTCTTGTATAATTTCAGTCTTTGCTTGTTAGTTTTGCACAATCATCCTTGCTGGACACACCTATTTTACAGAGTTAAATATGGCCTAAGAAATTATTAGAACACTCTATGTGCTTCACTTATATCTTTTGAGTTGAATAATTTTTGCTCTAGTGCTTCACTTATATCTTTTAGAGCATGGTGGTGGTAATATTTTTTAGAAATTGTTGAACTCTCATGCTTCACTTATATCTATTTGAGAGTCTATTAAAACAGCATGGTAAAGTGTTTAGGCTAAAGAAACTAGTCTTCACATGATAAACATCCAATGTCAATGTAGTAAAAAAATCACATCAATTGCATTGAATAGAAAGAGATGTTGGATGCTTGATAATTGTTTTGAGACATGAGGATAGTGATATTAGAGTCATGCTAGTGGAGTTATTATAAAAATTTAGAGATACTTGTGTTAAGGTTAGTGATTCCCGTAGCATGCACGTATGGTGAACCGTTGTGAAACTAAGTTAAAGCATGAGGCATTTGTAGAGTGTCAACCTTTGTGTGGAGGTCGGGGGCGCGCGATGGTTAACTCCTACCAACCTCCCCCCTAGGGGCATGTGTTGATTTCTTTGTTTTGATGACTCGTAGATTTTTGCAAAAAGTATATGAGTTCTTATGACTAATGTTGAGTCCATGGATTATACGCACTCTCACCCTTCCACCATTGCTAGCCTCTCTTGTACCACGCAACTTTCGCCGGTGCCATAAAACCACTATATACCTTCCTCAAAACAGGCACCATATTGTTCCTCAAAACAGCCACCATATTGTTCCTCAAAACAACCACCATACCTACCTATCATGGCATTTCCATAGCCATTCCGAGATATATTGCCATGCAACTTTCCACTGTTCCGTTTATATGACATGCATCATATTGTCATATTGCCATGCATGATCATGTAGTTGACATCGTATTCGTGGCAAGGCCACCATGCATAATCCTTTCATACATGTCACTCTTGTTTCATTGCACATACCGGTACACCGTCGGAGGCATTCACATAGAGTCATACTTTGTTGTTGTAGTATCGAGTTGTAATATTGTGTTGTAATGAAAGTGTGATGATCATCATTTTTAGAGCATTGTCCCATGGGAGGAAAGGCTAAATCTATAAAGCCCCTCTGCAAAAAAAAAGAAAAAAAGAAAAGAAAGGCCAAAGAAAAAAAGAAAGGCCCAAAAAAAAGAAAAGAAAAAAGAAAAGAAGAAAAAAAGAAAAGAAAAAGGGACAATTGCTACTATCTTTTTCCACACTTGTGCTTCAAATTAGCACCATGTTCTTCATTGTAGAGAGTCTCATGCTTAGTAACTTTCATATACTAGTGGGAATTTTAGTTATAGAACATGGCTTGTATATTCCAATGATGGGCTTCCTCAAATGCCCTAAGTCTTCGTGAGCAAGCAAGTTGGATACACACCCACTAGTTTCTTTTGTTGAGCTTTCATTCATATTTAGCTCTAGTGCATCCGTTGCATGGCAATCCCTACTCACTCACATTGATATCTATTGATGGGCATCTCCATAGCCCATTGATACGCCTAGTAAATGTGAGACTATCTCCCTCCTTTTGTCTTCTCCAAAACCACCTCTATTCCACCCATAGTGCTATATCCATGGCTCACGCTCATGTATTGCGTGGAAGTTGAAAGGTTTGAAAAGATAGAGCGTGAAAACAAATGCTTGGCTGAAATCGGGGTTGTGCATGATATGAATATTTTGTGTGATAACAAGGGAGCATAGCCAACACTATATGATTTTGTAGGGATAACTTTCTTTAGCCATAGTATTTTGAGAAGACATGATTGCTTTGTTAGTATTGCTTGAAGTATTGTTATTTTTTATGTCAATATAGACTTTTGTCTAGAATCTTCCATATCTGAACATTCATGCCATAACTAAGAGAATTACATTGAAAAACTATATTGGTTAGCATTCCACATCAAAAATTCTTTCTTTATCATTTACCTACTCGAGGACGAGCAGGAATTAAGCTTGGGGATGCTTGATACGTCTCCAGCGTATCTATAATTTTTGATTGTTCCATGCTATTATTTATGAAGTCTTGGATGTTTAATGGGCTTTATCATTCACTTTTATATCATTTTGGGACTAACCTACTAACCCAAAGGCCCAATCCAGATTGCTATTTTTTGCCTATTTCAGGGTTTTGCAGAAAAGGATATATCAAATGGAGTCCAAACGGAATGAAACCTTCGCGAGAGATATTTTTGGAGAAAATCACGCCCGGAAAGTGTCGGGACCAAGTCAGGGGACAGTTGGGCTGCCCATGAGGGTGGGGGCGCACCCCCTGCCTCGAAGCTGGCCCACACGGCCCCGGTGCCCTCCTTCTTCCTAGATATACCTACGTACCCCTGAAACTCCATACGCAGAGAGAAACCCCTAATTCCACCGCCGTAGCTTCTGTTCTCGTGGAGATCCCATCTTAGAGCCTGTTCCGGGAGGGGGATCCATCACGGAGGCCTTCATCATCATCATCATCGCCCTCACCATGAGTTGTGAGTAGTTTACAACAGACCTTCAGGTCCATAGCTAGTATCTAGATGGCTTCTTCTCTCTCTCTGGATCTCAATAAAAAGTTCTCCTCGGTCTTCGAGGAGATCTATTCGATGTAATCTCTTTTTGCGGTGTGTTTGTCGAGATCCGATGAATTGTGAGTTTATGATCAAGGTTATCTATGAAAGATATTTGGTTCTTCTCTGAACTTTTTATGTGTGCTCATAATATCCTTGCAAGTCTCTTCGAATTATTGGTTTGGTTTGGCCTACTAGATCTATAGTTCTTGCAATGGGAGAAGTGCTTGGCTTTGGGTTCAATCTTGCGATGACCTTTCCTAGTGAGAGTAGGGGCAGCAAGGCACGTATTGTATTGTTGCCATTGAGGACAAAAAGATGGGGTTTTCATCATATTTCTTGAGTTTATCCCTCTACACGATGTCATCTTGCTTAAGGCGTTACTCTGTTCGTATGAACTCAATACACTAGATGCATGCTGGATAGCGGTCGATGTGTGGAGTAATAGTAGTAGATGCAGGCAGGAGTCGGTCTACTTGTCTCAGACGTGATGCCTATATACAATGATCATGCCTAGATAGTCTCATAATTATTCTCTTTTCTATCAATTGCTCGACAGTAATTTGTTTACCCGCCGTAGAATACCGCTATCATGGGAGAAGCCACTAGAGAAAACTATGGCCCCCGGGTCTATTCTCAACATATCAATCTACATCTACTTTACTTTTCTTGGTTTTATTTGCTGTTTTATTAAACCAAAAATACCAAAAATATAATTATCATCTCTATCAGATCTCACTCTCGTAAGTGACCGTAAAGGGATTGACAACCCCTTATCGCGTTGGCTGCGAAGTTCTTATTTGTTTGTGCAGGTGCGAGGGACTCGCGCGTGGTCTCCTACTGGATTGATACATTGGTTCTAAAAAACTGAGGGAAATACTTACTCTACTGTGCTGCATCTCCCTTTCCTCTTCGAGGGAATACAACGCAAGCTCATGAGGTAGCAGGAGCATGCGTTGATTGCTTTGTTTTGATGACTCGTAGATTTTTGCAATAAGTATATGAGTTCTTATGACTAATGTTGAGTCCATGGATTATACGCACTCTCACCTTTCCACCATTGCTAGCCTCTCTTGTACCGCGCAACTTTCGCCGGTACCATAAACCCACTATATATATCCTTCCTCAAAACAGCCACCATATTATTCCTCAAAACAGCCACCATACCTACCTATCATGGCATTTCCATAGCCATTCCGAGATATATTGCCATGCAACTTTCCACCATTCCGTTCATATAACACGCATCATATTGTCATGCATGATCATGTAGTTGACATCGTATTTGTGGCAAAGCCACCATGCATAACTTTTCATACATGTCACTCTTGTTTCATTGCACATACCGGTACACCGCCGGAGGCATTCATATAGAGTCATACTTTGTTGTAGTATCGAGTTGTAATATCAAGTTATAATGAAAGTGTGATGATCATCATTATTAGAGCATTGTCCAATGGGAGGAAAGGCTGAATCTATAAAGCCCCTCCGCAAAAAAAAAGAAAAAAAGATAAGAAAAAAGAAAGGCCAAAGAAAAAAAGAAAGGCCCAAAAAAAGAAAAAAAAGAAAAAAGAAAAAAGGGACAATTGCTACTATCATTTTTCCACACTTGTGCTTCAAAGTAGCACCATGTTCTCCATTGTAGAGAGTTTCATGCTTAGTCACTTTCATATACTAATGGGAATTTTTCGTTATAGAACTTGGCTTGTATATTCCAACGATGGGCTTCCTCAAATGCCCTAGGTCTTCGTGAGCAAGCAAGTTGGATGCACACCCACTAGTTTCTTTTTGTTGAGCTTTCATTCATATTTAGCTCTAGTGCATCCATTGCATGTCAATCGCTACTCACTCACATTGATATCTATTGATGGGCATCTCCATAGCCCTTTGATACGCCTACTCGATGTGAGACTAGCTCCCTCCTTTTTGTCTTCTCCACAACCACCTCTCTATTCCACCCATAGTGCTATGTCCATGGCTCACGCTCATGTATTGCGTGAAGGTTGAATGTTTTGAAAGAATAGAGTATGAATAAAAGCGCTTGGCTGAAATCGGGGTTGTGCATGATATGAATATGTTGTGTGATGAAGAGGGAGCATAGCCAGACTATATGATTTTGTAGGGATAACTTTCTTTAGCCATAGTATTTTGAGAAGACATGATTGCTTTGTTATTATGCTTGAAGTATTATTATTTTTTATGTCAATATAGACTTTTGTCTTGAATCTTTCAGATCTGAACATTCATGCCACAATTAAGAGAATTACATTGAAAACTATATTGGTTAGCATTCCACATCAAAAATTCTGTTTTTATCATCTACCTACTCGAGGACGAGCAGGAATTAAGCTTGGGGATGATGATACGTCTCCAACGTATCTATAATTTTTTATTGTTCCATGCTATTATTTATGATGTTTTGGATGTTTAATGGGCTTTGTCATACACTTTTATATGATTTTTGGGACTAACCTATTAACCCAGAGCCCAGTGCCAGTTTCTGTTTTTCTCCTGTTTTAGGGTTTTACAGAAAAGGAATATCAAACGGAGTCCAATTGACGTGCCAATTTTTGATGATTTTTTCTGGACCAAAAGAAGCCCCCGAAGTAAAAGAGTTGGGCCAGGAGAGCCAAGGGCTGCCCACGAGGGTGGGGGCGCGCCCTGGGCAGGGGGCGCGCCCTCCTATCTTTTGGACAGACCAGAAGCCCCCCCTGACTTGTGCCCTACGCCAAAAAATCCTATAAATACTGAAACCTTCGGAAATTAACCTAGATCGGGAGTTCTGCCGCCGAAAGCCTCTATAGCCACCGAAAACCAATCTACACCCGTTCTGGCACCCTGCCGGAGGGGGGAATCCCTCTCCGGTGGCTATCTTCATCATCCCGGCGCTCTCCATGACGAGGAGGGAGTAGTCCAGCCTCGGGGCTGATGGTATGTGGCGGTAGCAACAATAAAAGTGAAGATAGTGTTTTTGTAGTTTTTGTGATAATAGCAACAGGAAAGTAAATATGCGACTAGCAATATAGGTAAAGCTCGTAGGCACTGGATCGGTGATGGGAAATTACGTCGGATGCAATTCTTCATGTAGAAGTTATAACCTAGGGTGACACAGAACTAGCTCCAGTTCATCAATGCAATGTAGGCATGTATTCCGAATATAGTCATACGTGCTTATGGAAAAGAACTTGCACGACATCTTTTGTCCTACCCTCCCGTGGCAGCGGGGTCCTATTGGAAACTAAGGGATATTAAGGCCTCCTTTTAATAGAGTACCGGACCAAAGCATTAACACAAAGTGAATACATGAACTCCTCAAACTATGGTCATCACCGGGAGTGGTCCCGATTATTGTCACTTCGGGGTTGCCGGATCATAACATATAGTAGGTGACTATAGACTTGCAAGATAGGATCAAGAACACACATATATTCATGACAACATAATAGGTTCAGATCTGAAATCATGGCACTCGGGCCCTAGTGACAAGCATTAAGCATAGCAAAGTCATAGCAACATCAATCCCAGAACATAGTGGATACTAGGGATCAAACCCTAACAAAACTAACTCGATTACATGATAGATCCCATCCAACCCATCACCGTCCAGCAAGCCTACGATGGAATTACTCACACACGGCGGTGAGCATCATGGAATTGGTGATGGAGGAAGGTAGATGATGACGATGGCGATGATCTCCACTCTCCGGAGCCCCGAACGGGCTCCAGATCAGCCCTCTCGAGAGAGATTAGGGCTTGGCGGCGGCTCCGTCTCGTAAAACGCGGTAATTCTTTCTCCTTGATTTTTCTCTCCATGAAACGGAACATATAGGACCTAGGGATACGTCGGTGGGGCATCGGGGTGCCCTCGAGGCAGGGGGCGCGCCCTGGGAAGGGGGGCGCGCCCCCCACCCTCGAGGACAGCTGGTGGGCCCCCAGGTGTGGATCTTCTTGCAGGTATTTTTTATATTTTCTGAAACAAATCTCCGTTGATTTTCAGGCGATTCCGAGAACTTTTTATTTCTGCACAAAAACAACACCATGGCAGTTTTGCTGAAAATAGCGTCAGTCCGGGTTAGTTCCATTCAAATCATGCAAGTTAGAGTCCAAAACAAGGGCAAAAGTGTTTGGAAAAGTACATACATTGGAGACGTATCAACTCCCCCAAGCTTAAACCTTTGCTTGTCCTCAAACAAATCAGTTGATAAACTGAAAGTGATAAAGAAAAACTTTGACAAACTCTGTTTGCTCTTGTTGTTGTAAATATGTAAGCAAGCATTCAGGTTTTCAACAAGATCGTGAACTAACCACATTCACAATAACTTTCAGGTCTCAAGACTACTCACATCAATAGCATAATCAACTAGCGAGCAATAATAATAAACCTCGGATGACAACACTTCTCAAAACAATCATGATATGATATAACAGGATGGTATCTCGCTTGCCCTTTCTGAGACCGCAAAACATAAATGCAGAGCACCTTTAAAGCTCAAGGACTGACTAGACATTGTAATTCATGGTAATAGAGATCCAGTCATGATCATACTCAATGCAAATTAATAGTAATACATGCAACGACAGAGGTGCTCTCCTACTGGTGCTTTTTGATAAGAGGATGACGACTCTGCATAAAAGCAAATAGATAGGCCCTTCGCAGAGGGAAGCAGGGGTTTGTAGAGGTGCCAGAGCTCGATTTTTAAATAGAGATTGAATAACATTTTGAGCAGTATACTTTCATTGTCAACATAACAACCAAGAGTCCCAATATCTTCCATGCTACGCACATTATAGGCGGTTCCCAAACAGAATGGTAAAGTTTATACTCCCCCAACCACCAACAAGCACACTCCACGGCCAACCGAATCCACGGGTTACCGTCCAAACAAGCAACAACCCTGGGGGAGTTTTGTTTAATTATTATGATTTTGAGCATGGGACTGGGCATCGCGGTTACCAGCCATTTTTCCGTGAATGATGAGCAGATTCCACTCATCGTGAGAATAATCCACCTAGCATGGAAGATATAGACAGCCCTAGTTGATACATGAGTTGTTCGAGCATACAAAACAGAATTTCATTTGAAGGTTCAGAGTTTGGCACATACAAATTTACTTGGAACGGCAGGTAAATACCGCATATAGGAAGGTACTGTGGACTCATATGGAATAACTTTGGGGTTTATGGAAGTGGATGCACAAGCAGTATTCCCGCTTAGTACGGGTGAAGGCTAGAAAGAGACTGGGAAGCGACCAGCTAGAGAGAAACAACGGTCATAACATGCATTAATATTAATCAACAATGAATGCAAGCATGAGTAGGATATAAATCACCATGAACATAAATATCGTGAAGGCTATGTTGATTTGTTTCCACTACATGCGTGAACATGTGCCAAGTCAAGTCACTTAAATCGTTCAGAGGAGGATACCACCCATCATACCACATCACAACCATTTTAATATCATGTTGGCACGCAAGATAGACCATTATAAACTCTCAACTAATTAAGCATGGCATAAGCAGCTATGATCTCTAATTGTCATTGCAAGCATGTTTCATTCATAACAAGATGAATCAAGAACGACGAGCAATCATATTTACAAAAACAAGAGAGGTCGAGTTCATACCAGCTTTTCTCATCTCAATTAGTTCATCATATATCATCCTTATTGCCTTTCACTCGCACGACCGAACGGTGTGGAAAATAATAATAGTGCACGTGCATTGGACTAAGCTGGAATCTGCACACATTTTAATACAAGAGAGAATACAAGGTAATACGACTCAAGGTTAAATCAACCACAAAACACATGAGAGCCACTAAGCATTTTCATCATGGTTTTCTACTCTTAACCCCTAAAGAAAAGAAAAGAAACTATTTACACGGGAAAGCTCCCAAGAAGCAGAAGAAGAAAGGGAAATCTTTTTGGATTTTCATTTTTAGTTACTACTACAAGCAAAGAAAGTAAACTAGATAGAAGCTACAACTAATATTTTTTTTGTTTTTCTGGGTTTTTCTAGGACACAAGAAAAAGACTAAGGAAAAGAAACTGAAACTACACATGGATGGTATAGTGAAAGAGTGTGAGCACCGACAGCTAGAATAAGTGTGAACATGAAAGTAAGTCGGTGAGAAACACGTACTCTCCCAAGCTTAGGCTTTTGGCCTAAGTTGGTCTATGGCCACGGATGGAAGCCACTCCCTCCAGTGTACTGAGATGTGTCCTATGGATGCCACTGGTTGGCGAGCTCGTCAAGATCCCACCCATAAACAGATTGACGAGAAGGATCAAATGGTGGTTCTGGCTCAGGCTCTGAAGCTTGTGCCTAGCCTTGGTACTGGTAGAAGGCATCTGATGTAATGAGGTACTTGCCTGTGGACAGATCAAACAGAGATGGTGCAGGCAAGGTAACAATTTCACAGTATATTTCATCAAACCTCAATTTATAAAGTAGCTGCATATTTTTGTCTTTAACAATAAATTCATGAGGTACCATGCTCTTGTAGTCTAGATAAACAGGTGCGAGCAATTTTTCTTCTCATGATGCCTAATAGGTATATTAAAATGTTCTGCAAGGCGAGAAGCAAAGATGCCTCCAAAGACGGGCCCCTTTGAGCGGTTCAGACTCAATCGTTTGGCAACGACGGCGCCCAAGCTAAAAGTTGTGTCACGAAACAAGGCATGGCGTAAAATGATAATATCAGGGGCACTGAGATTCCCACTGTTCGGCAACCAATTAAACACCTACTAGCAAATAAAGCAAAGTAGCGCAGAACAGGGAAGTGTATACTGGTGATTCTTGCCCCTGAAACTTGTCTAGTTTCACCTACGGCTATCATATCAATAAACTCCTTGTCGTCTTCATGACGTGGTTCATCTAGTCTACCTTCAAAGGGTACTTTGCATATTTCACAAAAATCTAACAGTGATATCTCCTTAACCACATCATATAAGCGAAACTCCACCGTAGGTGGTGTTTTCCTAGAATGAAAATGGAAGCTTTGCGTAAAAATATTGGTGAGTAAGAGATACTGTTCTTTTTGGTCGTGGAGGAAGTCGGTGAGGCCTGCATTATTTGCCATCCAATAAAAGTCTTCGTAAATACTGGCGGACATCATGAAATTATTACAAGGCCATTCGCACGGTCAAACTTCCGCCATGCGAGGAAGATGATACTTGGGCTTCTTGTTTTCTTCTTTCTTCTTCCCCTCTGAGCTCTTGCTGGAAGAGCCCCTAAATTTTTTTAACATTTTCCTTTTCTGAAAATTTCTGAAATTTTTAGTAAATCACAATAAAAGTTAACCAAAATCAACAAGAATGATAGCAATAACTCCTATACGCGCCTAGAAGCTATATCATGCATTAACACTACTTAGGACCAAGAAAATTTGACATACAAGCTCAAGAACAAGGTCACCACAGCAGCACAAATTTACAATAAATAAAGCACTAGAACAAAAACTAATTGGACCAATGGAGGAGTCACATACCAAGGAACAATCTCCCCAAACAGTTTGGTGAATGGTGCTTTGAGCAAGGAGATCGAAAATGGCAGCAAAATGAGCTAGGACTCGGGTTTGAGCTGGTTGGGGATTTTTTTGGGAGGAAGAAGAAGAGCACGGGTGAAAGGATAAGTGGAGGGGGGCCACGTGGGGCCCTCGAGGCAGGGGGCGCGCCCTGTGAAGGGGGGCGCGCCCTGTGCCCTCGAGGCCACGTGCTGGCTCCCCTCGTTGTGTGTTCAGTGCCATATTATCTTAAATATTCTAGAAAAAATCATATTTCATTTTCAAGGCATTTGGAGAATTTTTCTTTTCGGGATATTTTTATTGCATGGATAAGTCTGGAAACAGACATATAATGCTATTTTTCTTTTATTTAACCTAATTAACAGAAAGTAAAAGGAGGGTACAGAAGGTTTGTGCTATCTAGATTCACCTATCCCATGTTCATCAAAAGGAATCCATTAACAAGGTTGATCAGGTCCTGTTAATAAACTCTTTCCGAGTAACATGAAACCGGAGAATTTTCGAATAACACTATGTGTCGGTGTACTAAGGTAGGGGTACCTCAGTACCCCAACTTGTGCACGGGCAGTAGCAGCTCCCCGCGGCAGGGTCTACCACGTGCTTGCCGGAAACCTTTCCGGTCCTGATTAAGCCATTCAAAAACAAAGTATGCAAGACAGAAGATCAAGACCCCGGCAAGTGGAGACTTGCCGGGAAGGCCGTCCCAGGCTCAAGACTATCACATTAACACAAGACCCTGGCAAGAGGAGCTTGCCAGGAAGACCAGAAGACTGCATCTCAGAAGACATGCCTCGGCGCAGCATGAGCCCCGGCAGGGCCCGGGGAGCGACAAGCTTCAGGGCCCGGCAAGGTCAAGGCCCCGGCAAGGTGCTTGCCGGGGGAAACTCACGCTGTGTGCCCGCGCTCCAGCTCATCGACCCATGCGTCGCCCTGGGACCCTTCCAGGGACGCATGGCGGATGGCTGTGTAGCCTGGGGGACACGGTGGCGAGCCACGGTGACGAGGCTACCGCCGTGGCGAACGGAGACGCACGGGCGGGCGCTTTTGGGGTCGACGGCGACGGGCATTTAATGCTCTTGTCCCCCACTGTCAAGTTAGGTGATGACCACTGTTCATCCACTGTTCACGCACTGTTCCCGCACTGTTACAACTACCACCACAATTACGTTTTTACCCTCCTCTACGTTGACACCTGTCGGTGACCCCTTGAGCTATAAAAGGAGGCCCATGCACAACGTAGAGGAGGTTCGGAACCTAGATCTCTCACTTGCTTGGTGTAGCTAGTTCTTCAAGCTCCCGAGCCCTCAAGCTCAATACAAATCATGCAGGAGTAGGGTTTTACGCATCCATCGCGGCCCGAACCTGGGTAAACTGCCCGCGTGCTCTCCTCCATCTGCTCTTCGTGCTCCCTCCGCTCCCTTACCGCAACGCACAAGGGGCTCCGGTCCCATAGGTGTTCGTGGTGGGCAGTTTCCCCCGACACTATGTTACCTCAATGGGGATATGTATGTCCCCAACAATAAGTATGTCATATGCCTTCTTGATAGTAGGAATAGGAAACTCGAAACCTCCAATAGTAATAGTCGAAGTTTTTCCAATATAATTGATACTATAAACCTGAGGTTGTTTCCTCGGAAAGTGTACCGTATGCTCATTACCATTGACATGAAAAGTGACATTGCCTTTGTTGCAATCAATAACAGCTCCTGCAGTACTCAGAAAAGGTCTTCTAAGAATAATAGACATACTATCGTCCTCAGGAATATCAAGTATAACAAAGTCCGTTGGAATAGTAACATTTGCAACTACAACAGGCACATTGTCACAAATTCCGACAGGTATAGCGGTTGATTTATCGGCCAATTGCAAAGATATTTCAGTAGGTGTCAACTTACTCAAGTCAAGTCTACGATATAAAGAGAGAGGCATAACACTAACACCGGCTCCAAGATCACACAAAGCAGTTTTAACGTAGTTTCTCTTAATGGAGCAAGGTATAGTAGGTACTCTTGGATCTCCTAATTTCTTAGGCATTCCACCCTCAAAAGTGTAATTGGCAAGCATGGTGGAGATTTCTACATCAGGTATCTTTCTTTTGTTGGTAATAATGTCTTTCATATACTTGGCATAAAGATTTGTTTTAAGCACATCAGTCAAACGCATACGCAAAAAGATAGGTCTAATCATTTCAGCAAAGCGCTCAAAGTCCTCATCGTCCTTTTTCTTGGATGGTAATGGAGGAAAAGGCATGGGTTTCTGAACCCATGGTTCTCTTTCCATACCGTGTTTCCTAGCAACAAAGTCTCTCTTATCATAACGTTGATTCTTTGATTGTGGGTTATTGTGTCACCCCGGCTCAGAGAAACTGGAACTCCCTGTATTCCAGCCCAGAGATCGAGGAGAAGTCTTCTGGAATACAACGCTTCTTAGCATAGAACAAATCAGCTCTTATTACACGAATAAAATTATAACGGTCTGATGTTACAAAGGAGCACATCAGCACGGCGACACTACGCCTGCGATACTACACTTGCTCTATGCTAGCAGCGGAACAACGACGAAGGTGGTGAACTCCAATCCGCAGGGACTCTGGCTGGGACACGATCTAGCTCGCACGCACGGCAACCTCGACAAACAAGCAAGCAATCATGGCATCACCTGCAATCTGGCATTACACACCAGGTCAGTACATTGAATGTACTTGCAATCTCACAACAACCAAAAGCATCAAGGCAAAACAACAACATATCATTAATAGGTTAATTAATTAACAACTATCATGATGAAACAACTACTAAGCATGGTATGAAACTGATACAGTACTAATAAATCACTATCTCATAGTTTACACAATTATAACCGGCCAAGTAATAACCATCTTGATCACCTCGTGATCAAAGTCAAATAGTGATCTCTCCGGCGATCACTACCATGACCAACACTTACATCATCATCAATATCCTGCACTGCTCATCATATCAATATATACATCACATGTAATTCATTTTGTTATTCCGTCATTTAAGTGTTGATCGAACAGCGTGACCTAGTACGAACCCATGCCCATGACCGAGGACACGGCTATCGATAGATTAAACAAATACACTCTGCAGAGGTAGTGCACTATACCCACACCACGGAACCCATGGCCTCGTTCTCCCATTCAGGTAGACCAACGGCGTTCCGACAAAATCGATCTACTGTCATGACACTCTCCCGGCCACTCCGACTCATTCCCCACTAGGCTTAGTCCTGGGTGGCCCCGTGTCTACCAAAGACACCAATGACCACCGTCATGGCCAAAACAAATAAAAGCCCCAAACGGGGAAAAAGTGCTTATTATCCAACTACGGGCACACAAGGTTATGTCCGACTACCTGATCAGGGTAGTGCATGCCCATAACCTTCCCTGGTTGGAGGCACTAGCGAGAGGTAGGACAATAGCATCGTATTAGGGCCTTCCCATAAAGGCAAATGTGGTTGCACTGGGGAAAGCCCGGTTCGGTGGCACTTGACCAACTTAATGATGGATTTATCTTAAACAAATTAATTGTGATACAGATACTCCGATATCAATTATCAAATTAATAATCGAAGTTATAGTAATATCCAACAAATAATCCAACGCTTAATAACATCATAATAAAATACTCCAAGGATAGCATAACATCTCTATCATGAAGAATCCAAGAAAGATAACACTACTATGCAAATATCAAGAACTAAATATCCAGCTATGATTCTCATGCAAGCATCATGTCCATCATCATTCTCCAAAACATAATATCAACTAGCATCATGATGAAAATAATATTAGCCACTAATAATCCAAAGGCAACATGACATCCAAAGCAAATAATCCAAAAATAATAACAGATACTAGCATGAGAATAAACACAAAGAATCCAAAGGCAACATGATGTCCAAAACAATACACCAAAATAATACCAGATACTATCATGAAACTAGCCACTAAGAATCCAAAGGCAACATGTCATCCACATAATCATCAACATATAAATCCTAGAACTCCAAGCAACATCATGGCAATAACAAGATAAAATACAACTCCGAGAAATGCCATGAATAAGATCATACATAGCTAATGCAATATTTTAAATAAGTTCAAATAAAGAACCATGTCACTGCATTGCAATCATGCAAGTGGAGGGTGTGGCTTGCCTGGGGTGGAAGAAATCACTGGGACAAAGTGCGAGAAACTCGCGGAAAGGATCGCCGGAAAACATTCTCTCTCGGAGGGGGCTGTTTAACGACAAGGTCAAAATAGTCATTTTTAGAATGTTGGAACATAATGAGAATGATGTCAACAAAATGGGCTCAACAAGACGAAAAGATGGGCTTTGGATTCACCTCATTTGGAGTTGTGGTTGAAAAGTTATAGTTGTTTTTCTGCCAGGGACCCATTTGTAAATAAGATCATCACAAACAGGCCCTGGACAGAGAAACATAACGTGCACCCGAGGAAATGTGCTTTCTCTAAAGTGATAACGTATTTTGGGCTGAAGTGGAAGAAGAATGCACTTTCGGGACTGGAAGACGTATTCTGTGGAATACGTCTCCACTTATCCACGCTGGCAAGCGCGGGGCCGAGGCCGACTCACTGATGTGCGGGGCCCGTGGGGCTGGGCCCGGCACTTATCCACACTGGCCAAGCAGGGTCAATGCGGGGCCGGCTCCGGTGGCTGACTGGTGGGGCCAGGGAAAGATGTGGGGCCCGCCTGGCTGGTCGTCGTTTTCTTCCTCGCCCTGCTCCCGCACGGAACAAAGGAAGCTGGGCAGGGCGCGTCAACGGCGACGGGCCGGCCGGCTCCGGCCGTGTCCAGCGTGGGCGGAGCCACCGGTGGGCTCAGGAGGCCACACCGCTTCCATTCAGAGGGGAAACGGGCTCCGGGGAGAGCTAGGGCGGCTGCGGCTTGGAGACAATAGAGGACGGGGCGGCGGCGGCTGTTCATGGGGTGGTGGCCAAACGTGGCTCCGACGACGAGGCGAGTAGGTGGGGCTGGTCGCCGGGGACTGGTTGGAGCTAGGGTGAGGTCAGGAGGGAGGGGGAGGTTCGGAATCGAGCGAATTTAGGCCGAGTCCTGGCGGCGGGCATGGTGGCCATGAGGGATGAGGAGGGGCTCTGCGGCTTGGGGAAGAGGTGGGGCGGGGCACTGGGAGTGAGTGGAGGCGAGTGGTGAGCTCCGAGAGGCTCGGGGATGCTTATATAACCAAGGGAAGGAGGAGTCGCGGTGGCGTCTCCGCGGACACGCGTCCATGCTCGAGAGCTCGGGGGCAGGCGACGAGGGGCGCACTGTGGGGGAGCTCACGGGGAGGTAGACGATGCTGGGGAGCTGAAGAAGAAGCCGAGGGAGGCTCAAGGCCAAACGGGGCACTGTGCCACTGTTGTGTTCGTCGGCGAGCGTCAATGAGGAAGAGGCCGGAGGGGGAGAGGGGTCCAGGGGGTCTGCAACGGGGAGGCGAGGCCAAGGGACAGGCTCACGCGCGCGAAGACGGCGAGAGGCGCGCAACCGAGGCAGAAACGGCACTCTAGACGCGGCCACCAAGCACATGGCGCATGCACAGGCATGCTAGTGTCGTGGTCACCGCGTGCACTGGCGGGTAGTGGTGAAAACAGGCTAGGAATTGATGTCCAGTGGTAAGTCCTTGCGTGGTAAATCTCAGATGTGGTGGTAGAATGGTGAAAAAGATCTATGGTTGAGTGGTAAAGATCCTGTGAAGTTTACTTCAGTAAACTTTGAAGATAAATGCTTATCCACAGAAAATGAGTTGGAGCCAAAGAGCTTGTCTGGGGGTTTGAGGTAAAGAATAACTTACATCCTGGTAAGTTGGAGAAAATATGGACCAAGATAAATCATAGTTACTTTGCAACTGCCAAATCTGGTCCAGAAATGAGATTAGGATGTTGCACTCAAATGGTGTGGCCACTTGAGCTCAAACTTGGCAAGGCTTACGGATTTGGTGATAGTAAGATGATGTAAGAGTTTCATACCAATTGGATTTACCAAAATGGTACTTCCTTCACAAGCATCCTTTCTGTCCAGAAACTTGGGAAAAATCCTGAGGGAAAAGGGCTACACAAAATGTGCCCAAAATTGTAGAGGTAGGTTATATGGGTTAGGGAAGGTCCTGGAATATTTTCAGCCATAATGAAGCAGGATAAAATATACTTGCTTCACAAACTGAAAATTTGGACAGAAACAAATAATTGAAGGTGTTCTCAGATAGTTGATTGGATGGAGCTGAATTTAGGAGGAGTAGAATAAAATGATCTCAAGAACAGGCATGCGAAATTTTAACTCATTTGGATACCCCTAGCCAGTACTTCCTTCACAGTGGCTTCTGTTTGACAGAAACTTTCATAATTCACTGAGGAAGATTGGCTAGGCAAATATAGTTGAATTTTGGCATGTGGCAACTATTTGGACATAAAAACATGTCCAAGGAGTTTGGGATCAATTGGATAAAGATAAATAGCACTTGCTTCACAAAGTTACATTTAGGGCAGAATAGGAAAAGGAATATTGGAGGATTATTTTTGAACATGGCAAGGAAAAGTTTTGCCATATTCTATGAAGATATGACCCAAACAATTTATTAAAATTTATTTGGGAATTTTTGGAGTGACAGAAATATAGGTTGCTTCACAACCTAGGGCACACAGGGTTATTCCTTTAATAGAAAAAGGAATATTCCCTAGAAAAAGAAATTAGGATTTGGTCAAGCAGTGGAGTGACAAGATCTTGGCAAGGTTTTGAGAAAGATGAGCCACTTGGGAGGGAAAAAAGAGGATGATTTCCTAGGTGACAAGGCCACAGAACCACTCCAAAAAGAAAAACAGAGCAAAAACCAATAAATCAAAAAGAAAAAGGAAAGGGCCAATAACCAGGCTGTCACAAACCTTCCCCCCTTAAATAAATCTCGTCCTCGAGATTTGTTGGCTTAGGGAACAAGTATGACTTGAGGATACCGTTTCCAACTTGGATATCCATTTCCTTTATTTATTTGTTCCCCCGAGAATTTTTCATGATCTGATTATCTTTGCTCGGGGTGGTTTGCTTCACCTTTCCCCACATTCTGACGGTTTTTTGCTCATATACCAATTCATTTTGCTGACGCTGATTATTCCATATCTGCAGTGATATCCAAAGCATCTGAGCATAAATTTTCTTTTGGTCATGAAAACCTTTTTAATTCTGCCATGGGGTGGCTTCAAATAAATGCAGGCCTTCTGGTTTCAATAAATGCTGAGAATTATTTATGGCCATCTTCTGGCGGGATCTGACTTCCCATAGGTGGTACTGATTTATTTTGATTTATTCCTTGGCTCGAGCATGAGATATGAGCCAAAGATTTGACTGCCTTTTATTGTGAACAATATAACGTTGTATGGAGGTATAGCTGTGTCATACCTCAAATATTTGCATATTGAGACTGGCCCGACAGGGAGCTAACGGACAAATGCTTTTCCCGACAGACTGACCGTGTACTGGATTCCATCGATGGCTATACCGGGTCTGAGCTGATTTGCTTGGCTTTTGATTTTCTCCCTTTTTTGAACAATCAATGACAGTAGGAGAGCATCCTACTGACTTTCCATATATCAACAAAGTTACATGGTACTTCGGGGTTTCACGCAAGACAGCATGAGGGTCTCAAACCAGCCATCAAGGCATGATCAAATACCCATCATTTTTGTCAAGCACCCCTATTTTTTGACACAAGTTGTTTTTCTATTACACAAGTGTTCGCAAGAAGTCACTAATAAACTGTTCTAGGGAGGGCTTAGCCCTGTGCGTAAGCAAACCAAAGTCTCTTTTGAATCTCTCCTGCCAAGAGATCTCCGAAGGGGGGACTGCCCTGAACACTTTATTGTTGCGTTCTTTCCATATACTCCAGGCCGCCGTCTGAAAGACCTCCATAAACATGGGCTTTGCCCAGCGCTGCCGCCCGGAGTGCGTGATTTGTAGGCGATCCCCACCGTACGTCCATTCCATCCCCAACCTCCTCCAGCAAGCTCTGCTGAAAGTGCAGCGAAAGAAAAGGTGTTCAACATTTTCCTCCTCCCGTCCCGAACACAGCTCGCACTCAACCCCATCCGAGACATTTTAGTGTCTCCTTTTGAGCATGTTTTTAGTGTTCACACGGTCAGCCAGCAGCAGCCACGCGAACACCTTTATTTTCATCGTACATTTGCTCTTCCAGATCCATCCGAAAGCTGCATCCGCCACCACTTCTTTGTAGTAGTTTCCATAGTATTTCCGGGAGGAGTATCCCCCCCCCCCCACAAGCACACCCATGAGTTCGTTCGATCATCTTTGGGGCCGATTCCTCTCGTAAGGTCTTGTATCTCCAGCACCTCGTCTCAAGCCTATTGAGAGAGGGGTAGATAAAACCCCTGCTGCATGCTTGTGATGGACAGGAAATTTTTGACAGATGCGTCTTCCATCGCAGTGAAGGAGAAAGCCCTCGGGTGAGAGGACTCAAGGGTTTCATCCAGCCACAGATCCTTCCAGAACAGCGTCGACGAGCCATCGCCCACCACGACCTTGGTAACCCCTCTGTACTTGTCATTCAGTTTCATCACATCTCTCCACTAGAAGGATCCGCAGACATCTGCTGCGTGCAGGACCTCGTGTTCATAGTATGTGTCCCACATCAAAGTGCACCAGGGAATGTCTCTCTTGTTATAAAAGCAGTGCAAAAATTTGAGGAGCAATCCTTCATTTTGAACCTTGATATCTAAAACCCCTAGTCCTCCATGTTTCTTAGGTCTACACACCAGATCCCAGGAGGCCAGAGGATTGCATGTTTCTCCTTGCTCCGTTTTTTTGCGCCAGAGACACCTGCGACGGATCTTGTCCAAGTGCTCTATTAGTTTGAGCGGGAACTTAAGCGTGCACATTGGGTAGATCAAGAGGGAGGTGATCAACGAGTTAAGCAGCGTCAGTTTACTCCCATGATTCATCAAACACAGGAAGGAGGAGAGCCTGTGTTCCGTTCTCTCCACAATCGGCATGAGCTCGCTCACCGTGGGCTTGGTTGTCCCCATGGGCAGTCCCAGGTACGTGAACTGCATTGCCCCAACAGAGCATTGCCAAATCTGTGCCAATTCCGCAACCAGAGATTCATCCATATTAAGTGGCACCAGTATAGATTTACTAAAATTTATCTTGAGTCCAATCGAGTCCGCATAGTCAATTAGGATTTGTTTCATGGCCCGCGCCTGGGCCGGACTCGTCGGCATGACCAGGATAGTATCATCGGCGTATTGCACTACCGGATAGTCCATCCCAGTACGCGATGGGATCAACAGGTCGATCAACCCACACTGGTATGCATCATTGATGGCTGCCTGCAGCAGATCGGCCGCAAGCACAAAGATGAGGGGGGAGAGCGGGTCTCCCTGCCGTACCCCACAGTTGCAATTAAACTGTCGGCCTGGGACCCCGTTCAGAAGCACCGAGGATTTGCCTGAGCCGAAGATGTTTTTGATCCATCCAAGCCATCGATCATCAAAGCCCATGTGTTTCATGATCGCGATCATAGCAGAGTGATTGATGGTGTCAAAAGCTTTTGCGAAGTCAAGCTTGAGCAAAACTATGGGTTTCTTGGATCGTTGGCATTGATAGATGTACTTGAAGGCCCACGCTAGACAATTTTGGATGGTACGGGTTCGCAGAAAACCATATTGGTTTTTATGTATGATTTTGAGGACCATTTTCTGCAACCTGTTCGCGAGCACTTTGGTGATTATCTTCAGACAGTAGTTTAGCAGAGTAATCGGGCGGAAATCATTAGCCGATTCAGGCGAATTGGTTTTTGGAATTAGGGTAATGAACCCCACATTGATGCTGGTGATGTCGAGGTTGCCGTGGTAGAAATCTTCACACAGTTTATAGAAATCATGTTTAACAATGTTCCAGCATGTCTTGACGAAGTGCCCGTTGAAACCATCTGGGCCAGGGGCTCGGTCTGCTGGCATGGATTTAACCACTCCATCAATTTCAGCGTTTGTAAAGGGGGCCGACAAGGCTTCAAGGCCATCCACCTTTTTGATGATCGAAGCTAGGTTAAATTTCATGGCCGGGGTAGAAGAATCACCAAGCCTTTTTGATTTTCTCCCTTTGTCGGTATACTCATTTGGATTTTCCACGCTAACCATTCCAAGCGGGTCAGCGGGATATGAAATCCTTGCAAAATAGAGTAGGCCGCTGAGGGTATGCCTTTGTGGATCCATATGAAATTATGACTGTTGATTAACTTGGGTATTCGGACCCTGATGGTCGCGCAAAAATCATCAGACATTTGCTGTCAGCCTCATCTTTTGACGGTCATGATTTGTTTTGTCAGTATACCTTACTGAAATAATTTGGCCATGCCTGTCCTTGCTTTTTCGTATGACCACGGATGTGACTAGTGCAATATTGTTGACATTATTCCGTATGCATGCTTGCTGACCTGGGTCTGCACATATATGACATATACCGGGATTTGTAGGTGTACGAGGCTCCTTCTTGAGGCCAACCATACAAGAAAGTTACAAGGTTTTAGGACATCTCCTTGTCAGTTGCGGGAATAATGATCTTGATGACCATTGTCATGACTGCTGATTCTGCGATGTCATCTTCAGATCTTGTCGATCCTTGTAATTCATGAAATGTATATCTGCTTATTTTTCCCTTGCCTGTCTCGTGAGGTTGTTGGATCCGTACCTTTCTTAGGTATATCTGCTGGATTCTTGCCGCACCTTTCATGAGTGACTGACGTGACTGGAGATGCATGCTCACCATATAAAAATCATGGGCAGCCGAACACTTGATTTCTGAAGAAGACAGATGAGCTGGCGGATTTGTGCTTCTGACCAAATGTTGCGAGTCTGATTCTTGAGTGGTGCTGCCATACATGGGCAACTCATCACATCATCTCTGAGGATGGTGTAATAGTGTGATGCTGATGCAGACTAACTCGCTCACGAGAGAAGCCATCTGAGTAGCTTGCTGAGGAAAACTTGTTAGCTTCTGCGTCAATCTTTTGTCTGGGTATCGTGTAGAAGAAGGCTCTATAGCTTACACATGAAGCTTGGTCTGATTATTGTGCTGGAGAAGCCTGAGTTCCGTACTTGAGAAGCTTCCCCTCGGGTTTGCTTGCTTGAAAAAATTTATTTTCGTCTGTCACAAGCTTTTACCGAGGTATCTGGCTGAGAAAGACCGAGTATCTTGGACCGAAAATTATTCACAAGTCATGCTGAGGAAAAATTGAGAAGCCTTGCCTCATAAATCTCTTTCGATAGCGTATGGAATAATACTAGGTTTCTTCTATCCAAAACTCCATACCGATATGTAGACTGAAATCCATACACACGCCCTTAATATTTTGAGGCTGATTATTTACATGAGAAAAATAGTTTGACTACCTTCCACGAGTATATCACATTCTGACTTCATTTCGGATGATAACATATTTCAAGCACCATGCCTTGCTAAGCCAAATTTTGTATATGGTCCATACCTTTGCCAGAAAATATACCGTTGATCTGGTGCCTGACTTGTCTTGCTGCTGACTTGACTGTTACTGCTGTGAATATTTTTGTACTGATGTAGACTTGAGTTATCAGTACTGCTGTGAGGAGTGTACACTGATGCAAAATTGATTATCAGTCTCAAAATCAGATATTCCCCACTTCACTGCAGTCGGCTGAGAATTTCATTCTGTTTAGCTGAGTCTCCAATCATTGAATTCTTTATTACCTCTTCGAGTCTGGTGTCAGTGCATGAGCCATTCTTTATAGGGGAAAAAATAAGGTAACACCGGTGATGGCTTCTCGCCCCTCGTTGGTTACCCCAAGTGGAAGGTTTGAGATGCAGTGTAGCGGAAGTTTTCCCTTGGCAAAGATACCAAGGATCGATTTCCCCTGAGACTCCCAGTTTCAACAAGAAGGTGTCAACTGCTAACGACGCCAGATATTAGCAATCAACGTGGACCTGCACACAGATACAAATAACTTTGCTCCCAACGAGTACAGAGAGGTTGTCAATCCCTCCGGCCTTGTCGTTTACAAAGGATCAAACGCAAGTGATAATAGTGATAGGTTTTGCTGCAATAGTAAGTAAAAGCGGAAAGTAAATAGCGGATGTGATCAGTGATGGTAATATGGACCGGGGTCCCAAGATGTTCACTAGTGATTTCTCTCTCCCAAAAGACGATAAAACAGTTATGTGAGGTAAAAGAATTACAGCTGGGCAATTGACAGAATTATGTGCGCAAACCAATGCTAACTATGTTGCAAGAAAGGTAGAGGTTCAAAGCATGGGCGGTACACCAAGGCAAGTAGACCGAAATCCATCTACATCTACTACTAATCATCCACCTTGAGATATCTATCCAGAACATCTCGCTGGTATTAAGTTGCGAGTCCCACCCATAGTGTAAACTCAAAGCAACAGACAACTGCATTAAAAGAACTTTGAGTAAAGTAAACAATCCTTGCACCCGCGGGCACAAGCACCGTTGTTTTCTCCCTTGTGGCAACAGCACATCCCCTAGACTCATGTTTCTGTCACTCAAGCTAGTCATCGAGGGGCATGAACCCACAATCAAGCATAACGTTCCCTCTTGGAGTCACTACCTACTACTTGGCCAAAGCAATAAATAACAACGGAGAACATGCAAGAATTACTTACGAACATAAGTATAAAAGAGGTGATTCAAATATATTACTCAAACACAATCTGAACATAATCTCACAATCCATCGGATCCCAGCAAACTCATCATAGCAACAGCATAAGGATTACATATGTGCCTCGATCATGTAGGGCAGCTCACGAGGACTAATTAGTGAAGCACAAGAACGGGAGGAGAACATCACATAGCTACTGGTCATGGACCCATGGTCCAAGGGAGACTACTCACAACTCATCCGGGAGGCGTCCATGGTGGTGGAGAGGCTCGCGGTGGTGATCCTCCCCTCCGGCAGGGTGCCGGGAAGAGTTCTCCTGGTGCTCCCGATCTTGGAAGCGCGGCGGCGGCGGAACAGAGATGAGATCGCGAAAAAGGGTTCCCCTCTCGAGGGTTTCGGGACACGATATAAATATATGCCAAAGGGGGGCATCAGCGGAGGCCTGGGGGGCCCAGGCGCCCCCCCCCCCCGGCGCGGCCAGGAGGGGGGCCGCGCCAACAGGGCGCCTGGAGCCCTGGTGGCCCCCCTCCGGCTGTACTTTGGCTACCGGGAAGTTTCTGGAACGCTGATTTTTTATATAATTTTTCCGAGATTTTTTTGGCAGTTTTCGTAATGGGAAAACCTGAAATACAAAAACAGCAGAAAACAGAAACTGGCACTGGGGTGCACTGAGTTAATAGGTTAATCCAAATATGATCAAAAGTGTATGGAAGTGTATAAATATCATAGCAATATCACCCAAAAGAGGCATGGAGCAAGCAGAAATTATAGATACGTTTTGGACGTATCGACATCCCCAAGCTTAATTCCTGCTCGTCCTCGAGTAGGTAAATGATAACAAGAATAATTTCTGTGGTGACATGCTATTAACCATATAGGACTTTTTCATAGTCATATGACAAAAGCTTACTGAGACAATGAATCTGTAGTAATTAAGTTGCCTCATGAGAAAGTCACAAAGAACTGAAAGTTTTACAATATGATACTGAAACATCAAATAGATTTGTAATGAGCATGGTGTGCAAATATGATAAAGTGATATCTCGCTTGCCCCCTTTAGTGAAGCAAAACATAAATGCAGGGGCACCTCCAAGGTTTAAGTGATGACTAGATACAATGATTTCAAAATAAACGATATCACAATCATGCAAAAGACAATGCTACTTTGGGACAATGCACATTACACTCAGAATGACAATCATGCTCTCAGTGGTTGGTGCTTTAAAAGAAGGTGGAGACTCTCGAACCGTGGCTTTTGTTGGCAAGGTTGAAAACCCGTAGTCGGAAACAAAGACAAAACATGTACCAGAGCTCTTGGTTTTAAAAACAGAGGTAATAATTATTTTTTTGATCATGCATGTTCCGTCAACGAATGCTAGCAGATAACTCAATTACTTCTTGAGATGGACAAGTTTCGAGGAACGGCTCCCGAATGAGGACGATCACATCCTCTTAATCTCTTTTGTTTATCACTGCCAAAGTTTTCTGATTTCTCATGAACAAAGCGTGAAGGAGGGTTTGTTTGTTATATTAATTTTGAGTCGGGCGCACTCAATGCCAGTTCCTTCTCGTGTTATGGGTTTGCACATTAGACATGCAATCCCGGGGTGAAGCTTGTCCAACTTAAAAAGATCATGAATTAACTACTACTTCCTCATGGACTTAAAACAGAGGCACAAAACAGAAATGCATTTTTTTTCTTTTTGAATAATTTCGAGATGGTACATGAAAGTCTTCGTTAGGAATGGCAGGTAAATACCATGTAGGAAGGTATGGTGGACTCATATGGCATAACTGGTTTAAAAGAATTTGGATGCACAAGCAGTCAGTCCGCTTAGTACAGGTGGAGGTTAGCAAAAGACTGGGAGCGACCAACTAAGAGAGCAATGACGGTCATAATCATGCAGAGCGACAAAGCAACATTGAATCATGCATGGTAGTTATATCGCTACTCAGAAACAAAAGATCATCAAGGCTTGACAGACTTTCTTTACAGTCTTAAATATGCGTGAGCATACGCCAAGTCAATAAAAATAAATTCTTAAAGGAAGATATTACTAAACCATACCACATCATAGGCAAACAAATCATGTTGGTATTCCAATAACACATTGGGAACCCCCCAGCTATTTGAGACTAACCATAAGAAAACATGAACTACTAAGCACCATTATGCACGCAGCATTTTTATCATAGACATATCAACCAATGCAACAGAAGCAAACTCTCTTAATAAGATAAGCATGATAAATAAAGAGAGTTCAAGCAACCAACTAAACAAAAGCTCTTTAAAAAGATAAGCATGAAAACTAAGAGCTGAGCATGATAGTAGCTATTGAAAGACAAAGAACACACACAGCATAGATAGACATGAAAATTCTATGTTATGTTCTAGGTAGAAGTGGAGCGTGTTTCTCTCCCACATAAAGAAAGCTGAGTTCCGACTCGTTATGAAAAGCTAAAGAAAACTAAAAAGGAAAACTAAAAGCAAGACGCTCGAAGCATAGCACATAACACATGAAGTGATAAAAATATAGTGGAACGAAAGACGAACTGATAATGTTGATGGAGAAGGGGATGCACGGGGGCATCCCCATGCTTAGACGCTTGAGTCTCCTTGAATATTTCTTGGGGGTGCATGGGGCATCCCCAAGCTTGAGCGTTTGACACTCCTGAATTATTTTATCATCTTCCCTCGCACACTTGAAAACTCCCTTCATACATAACTCATCATAATCTGATTAGCGAGGTTAGTACCCATAATAAAATAATTGCTCCTTGCTGGAAATAAGGATATTCTTGAAGGTCTACTGTTTCTCAAGATTGCCAAAAGGTTTTTGCAAAGAAAAAGCAAGCTCTAGGTTTGCAAAATGAAGGAAAGGCAAAACAGGACAAAATCTATGAAAAACAGAACAGCAGGTAGTAAATGATTTTTTCGGGGCACGTCTGCAACTCTAATCAAAAAACTCAGAACAGAAGCACGAAAGACAATTGTATAGAGCCTGCTGTCGAAAAAATTCGGACCAAGAAGATGATCTGGTGGTTTTATAAGAATTTTTCTATCCAAGGACAGAATCTGTTTCCTGGACAGCACGTCACAACTTTTGAACTTTCTTGCAATCAGAGGCTACACTTGGCACAAAATTGAAAAGTAAAGATACAATGATGATGCTACTGTAGTAACAACATCAAGACACAACAAAAGCAAAATAAAATTTATTCATGTGGGCTGCCTCCCAAAAGCGCTTTCTTTTATGCCTTTAAGCTAGGCATAATGCAAAGAGATCAAGTTTTATCAAGAGTAAAAGAATAGCTAGCCCGTATAACGGACTCAAAAGGTAACTTAATCTTCTTTCTAGGGAAGTGTTCCATCCCTTTCTTGAGAGGAAACTGGAATTTTATATTCCCCTCTTTCATGTCAATGATAGCACCAACGGTGCGTAGAAAAGGACGTCCCAAAATAATTGGACAAGAAGGTTCACATTCAATGTCCATAATAGTAAAATCAACGGGAGCATAATTGTCATTGACAATGATAAGAACATCGTCGATCCTCCCCAAAGGTTTCTTTATGGAAGAATCAACGAGACGAACACCAAAAGAACAAGAATCAAAAGGTTTCAGTTTAAGCATATCATATATTCCTTTGGGCATAACGGAGGTACTAGCTCCAACATCACATAAAGCATAGCAAGAGAAGTTATTCAACTTAATTTTAATCATAGGATCCCAACCATCTTCTAGCTTTCTAGGTATGGAGGCTTCTACTCTAAGTTTCTCCTCCCTAGCTTTGATGAGAGCATTAGTGATATGCTCTGTGAAGGCAAGGTTAAGCGTGCTAGTGCGGGGATCTCTAGACATCTTGTGAAGGAAATCAATAACTTCGGTAAGAGTGCAATTATCAAAATCAAGGTCACTACTATCAAGTAAGGTGGTAGTGGTGTCCTTTAGGTTCACTTGTTTGGTAGTTTCTATAGTCATAGCATCACCATTAATAGGTCCAATGGGACCAGGAGTGCATTGGGTGCTAAGAGTTTGGATATCCTCAACAACTTGGATAGTAGCAACAGTGTGGTGGGTAGGAAGGTTCTTAATTCTATCTTCTTCCTCCCTTTCTCTAGCCCATCTCTCTTTAAGTTTAGCCAACATCCTAATGTTTTCATTAATTTGCACTTGAATAACATTCATAGGAGTGACCTTCCTCTCCTCAAGAGGAGAAGTTCTAATTTTAAGCAATTCTACCTCATTGGCTAAATTGTCTACCTTCGAAGAGAGATCATCTAGTTTGTTTAGTTTTTCTCCTACACTCTTATTAAAGGCTTTTTGGGTAGTGATGAAATCTTTAAGCATAATCTCTAGTTCAGTAGTGGAGTTCTTGGTGCTAGGATAAGCATTGTTGTTCCCATAAGAATTAGAGGGGAACGGTCTAGGATTGCTACCAAAATTACTCCTATAAGCATTGTTGTTAAAATTGTTTCTAGAGATAAAGTTCACATCTACTTGTTCTTGAGCAATCAAAGAATTTAAAGGAACATCACGAGGATCAACAGAAGATTGCTTCGAAAGTAGAGACATGATCAAGTCAACTTTTTCATTTAGGGAGGAAATCTCCTCGACAGAGTTTACCTTCCTACCTGTTGGAGCGCGTTCGGTGTGCCATTGGGAATAGTTGGTCATCATCTCATGGAGAAGCTTCGTGGCAGCACCAAGTATAGTTGACATAAAGGTTCCTCCCGCGGCCGAATCTAACAAGTTCCACGAGGTAAAGTTCAAGCCTGCATAAAAAGTTTGGATAACCATCCAAGTAGTCAAACCATGAGTAGGGCAGTTCTTGATTAGAGATTTCATACGTTCCCAAGCTTGGGCAATGTGTTCATTATCCAATTGTTTAAAATTCATTATGTTACTTCTTAGTTGGATAATTTTAGCAGGTGGATAGTACTTTCCAATAAAAGCATCTTTGCACTTGTCCCATGAATCTATGCTATTTCCAGGCAAAGACTGAAACCAAATTTTAGCTCCTCCTCTCAAGGAGAAAGGAAAAAGCTTAAGCTTAACAATATTACCATCTATTTCTTGGTACTTTTTCATATCACAGAGTTCAACAAAATTGTTTAAGTGTAAAGCAGCATCATCTCCAGCACCGGAGAATTGATCTTTCATAACTAGGTTCAGTAAAGCAGGTTTAATTTCATAAGAAGGTGCTGAAGTGGCAGGTGTAGTGATAGGTGTGCGGATAAAGTCATCGTTTTTGTGACTAGTGAAGTCACACAACTTGGTGTTCTCGGTGGAACCCATAGTAGCAAGCAAGCAAGATAACTATTTTTGTGATTTTCGATAAAAGATACTAAAGCAAAAACTGAAAGGTAAACTAACAAGACTAAAAAGCAAAGGTAAAAGATAGCGTGCAACTCCCCTATCCTAAAGAGTGGAGTCCCCGGCAACGGCGCCATAAAACTTTGCTTGATGGCTTCTCGCCCCTCGTTGTTTACCCCAAGTGGAAGGTTTGAGATGCAGTGTAGCGGAAGTTTTCCCTTGGCAAAGATACCAAGGATCGATTTCCCCTGAGACTCCCAGTTTCAACAAGAAGGTGTCAACTCCTAACGGTGCCACATATTAGCAATCAACGTGGACCTGCACACAGATACAAATAACTTTGCTCTCAACCAGTACAGAGAGGTTGTCAATCCCTCCGGCCTTGTCGTTTACAAAGGATCAAACGCAAGTGATAATAGTGATAGGTTTTGCTGCAATAGTAAGTAAAAGCGGAAAGTAAATAGCGGATGTGATCAGTGATGGTAATATGGACCGGGGTCCCATGATGTTCACTAGTGATGTCTCTCTCCCAAAAGACGATAAAACAGCTATGTGAGGTAAACGAATTACAGCTGGGCAATTGACAGAATTATGTGCGCAAACCAATGCTAACTATGTTGCAAGAAAGGTAGAGGTTCAAAGCATGGTCGGTACGCCAAGGCAAGTAGACCGAAATCCATCTGCATCTACTACTAATCATCCACCTTGAGATATCTATCCAGAACATCTCGCTGGTATTAAGTTGCGAGTCCCACCCATAGTGTAAACTCAAAGCAACAGACAAATGCATTAAAAGAACTTTGCGTAAAGTAAACAATCCTTGCACCCGCGGGCACAAGCACCGTTGTTTTCCCCCGTGTGGCAACAGCACATCCCCTAGACTCATGTTTCTGTCACTCAAGCTAGTCATCGAGGGGCATGAACCCACAATCAAGCATAACGTTCCCTCTTGGAGTGACTACCTACTACTTGGCCAAAGCAATAAATAACAACGGAGAACATGCAAGAATTACTTACGAACATAAATATAAAAGAGGTGAATCAAATGTATTACTCAAACACAATCTGAACATAATCTCACAATCCATCGGATCCCAGCAAACTCATCATAGCAATAGCATAAGGATTACATATGTGCCTCGATCATGTAGGGCAGCTCACGAGGACTAATTAGTGAAGCACAAGAACGGGAGGAGAACATCACATAGCTACTGGTCATGGACCCATGGTCCAAGGGAGACTACTCACAACTCATCCGAGAGGCGTCCATGGTGGTGGAGAGGCTCCCGGTGGTGATCCTCCCCTCCGGCAGGGTGCCGGGAAGAGTTCTCCTGGTGCTCCCAATCTTGGAAGCGCGGCGGCGGCGGAACAGAGATGAGATCGCGAAAAAGGGTTCCCCTCTTGAGGGTTTCGGGACACGATATAAATATATGCCAAAGGGGGGCATCAGCGGAGGCCTGGGGGGCCCAGGCGCCCCCCCGGCGCGGCCAGGAGGGGGGCCGCGCCACCAGGGCGCCTGGAGCCCTGGTGGCCCCCCTCCGGCTGTACTTTGGCTACCGGGAAGTTTCTGGAACGCTGATTTTTTATATAATTTTTCCGGGATTTTTCTGGAAGTTTTCGTAATGGGAAAACCTGAAATACAAAAACAGCAGAAAACAGAAACTGGCACTGGGGTGCACTGAGTTAATAGGTTAGTCCAAATATGATCAAAAGTGTATGGAAGTGTATAAATATCATAGCAATATCACCCAAAAGAGGCATGGAGCAAGCAGAAATTATAGATACGTTTTGGACGTATCAACCGGGGCCCAAAAAGAAAGAAGCGAAAGAAAACTCAACTAAACCAAAGCACACAACAACAATCAATTTACATAATCAATGTCACATATTACTGCTAATCACACAATATGCATGCCTACTAAAGCACACAAATTCTCGCGGGATCTCCGGTTCTACGATCTAGCATGCTGTGACGATGTGCATGAGAGTGAATAAATGTGTGGAAAAATTGGTGTAAACAGCGCTACACCAAGTGCTAGCTTAGCCAGGTAGCAACCTGGACTAGCTCGGAGGCGAGGACGTACTTGGTAACCCTGTAGCAGGACATGAATGTCGCAGCCACATTATTATCAAGCGGACGGAAAATATCCGTACTCGTCCAAGAGATAAGGGGAAAACTGGGTCTGCTGGCATTGCCCTTTCTTGATGAGTAAGACCAGTAAGGGTTGCCAACCCGACAAGAAATAGGACGATCCGGGGTAAAAACATGTCTACCACCGAAGGTAAATGAGGCCGACGGAAGGGATTCGGCGCGATACCTGAGCACCATTTTTGCAAACCGTGTCAGGATCACTTGGCATCACTCTGCTGGGACAGAAATGACGCCAAACACCGAAGAACGAGCAAGAAAAATAAAACTGGAGAAATGCAAAGGCGAAGCTATAGTGGATCCGAACCGATGCCATCTACACTCACCAGATAAATCGTTAGTAGCAAAATAATAAGCCTATATGCATGCTATGCAACAAACAAATGCAACAAACAAGCCAGACTATATAGTACCGTTTACTACCGGTTTCTACCGCTCGCGCTAACTAAAGCGTCCTATAGCCAGACCTGCCCTGATACCAACCGTTGTAGCACCCCGGCTCAGAGAAACCGTAACGCCCCGTATTCCAGCCCAGAGATCGAGGAGAAGTCTTCTGGAATACGGCACTGCTTAGCATAGAACAAATCAGCTCTTATTACACAAATAAATTACAACGGTCTGATGTTACAAAGGAGCACATCAGCACGGTGACACTACACCTGTGATACTACACTTGCTCTATGCTAGCAGCAGAACAACTCGTAGCAGCGGAATACTTCTAGAAGCGGAACAACGATGAAGGTGGTGAACTCCAATCCGCAGGGACTCTGGCTGGGACACGATCTAGCTCGCACACACGGCAACCTCGACAAACAAGCAAGCAATCATGGCATCACCTGCAATCTGGCATGACACGCCAGGTCAGTACATTGAATGTACTTGCAAGCTCACAACAACCAAAAGCATCAAGGCAAAACAACAACATAGCATTAACAGGTTAATTAATTAACAACTATCATGATGAAACAACTACTAAGCATGGTATGAAACTGATACAATACTAATAAATCACTATCTCGTAGTTTACACAATTATAACCGGCCAAGTAATAACCATCTTGATCACCTCGTGATCAAAGTCAAATAGTGATCTCTCCGGCGATCACTACCATGACCAACACTTACATCATCATCAATATCCTGCACTGCTCATCATATCAATATATACATCACATGTAATTCATTGTGTTATTCCGTCATTTAAGTGTTGATCGAACGGGGTGACCTAGTACGAACCCATGCCCATGACCGAGGACGCGGCTATCGATAGATTTAAAAAATACACTCTATAGAGGTAGTGCACTGTACCCACACCACGGAACCCATGGCCTTGTTCTCCCATTCGGGTGGACCAACGGCGTTCTGACAAAGCCGATCTACTGTCATGACACTCTCCGGGCCACTCCGACTCATTCCCCACTGGGCTTAGTCCTGGGTGGCCCCGTGTCTACCAAAGACACCAACGACCACCGCCATGGCCAAAACAAATAAAAACCCCAAACGGGGAAAAAGAGCTTATTATCCAACTACGGGCACACAAGGTTATGTCCGACTACCTGATCAGGGTAGTGCATGCCCATAACATTCCCTGGTTGGAGGCACTGGCAAGAGGTATGACAATAGCATCGTATTAGGGCCTTCCCATAAAGGCAAATGTGGTTGCACTGGGGAAAGCCCGGTTCGGTGGCACCTGACCAACTTAATGACGGATTTATCTTAAACAAATTAATTGTGGTACAGATACTCCGATAACAATTATCAAATTAATAATCGAAGTTATAGTAATACCCAACAAATAATCCAAGGCTTAATAACATCATAATAAAATACTCCAAGGATAGCATAACATCTCTATCATGAAGAATCCAAGAAAGATAACACTACTATGCAAATATCAAGAACTAAATATCCAGCTATGATTCTCATGCAAGCATTATGTCCATCATCATTCTCCAAAACATAATATCAACTAGCATCATGATGAAAATAATATTAGCCACTAATAATCCCAAGGCAACATGACATCCAAAGCTAATAATCCAAAAATAATAACAGATACTAGCATGAAAATAGCCACTAAGAATCCAAAGGCAACACGATGTCCAAAACAATACACCAAAATAATACCAGATACTATCAGGAAACTAGCCACTAAGAATCCAAAGGCAACATGTCATCCACATAATCATCAACATATAAATCCTAGAACTCCAAGCAACATCATGGCAATAACAAGATAAAATACAACTCCGAGAAATGCCATGAATAAGATCATACATAGCTAATGCAATATTTTAAATAAGTTCAAACAAAGAACCATGTCACTGCATTGCAATCATGCAAGTGGAAATTGTGGCTTGCCTGGGGTGGAAGAAATCACCGGGACAAAGTGCGAGAAACTCGCGGAAAGGATCGCCGAAAACATTCTCTCTCGGAGGGGCTGTTTAATGGCAAGGGAAAAATGGTCATTTTTAGAATGTTGGTACATAATGAAAATGATATCAATAGAACGGGCTCGACGAGATGAAGAGATGGGCTTTGGATTCACCTCATTTGGAGTTGTGGTTGAAAAGTTATAGTTGTTTTTCTGCCAGTGACCCATTTGTAAATGAGATCAACACAAACAGGCCCTGGACAGAGAAACAGAACGTGCACCCGAGGAAATACGCTTTCTCTAATGTGAAAACATATTTTGGGCTGAAGTGGAAGAAGAATGCGCTTTCGGGACTGGAAGATGTATTCTATGGAATATGTCTCCACTTATCCACACTGGCAAGCGCGGGGCCGAGGCTGACTCACTGATGTGCAGGGCCCTTGGGGCTAGGCCCGACACTTATCCACACTGGCCAAGCAGGGTCAACGCGGGGCCAGCTCCGGTGGCTGACTGGTGGGGGCAGGGAAAGAAGTGGGGCCCGCCTGGCTAGTCGTCGTCTTCTTCCTCGCCCTGCTCCCACACGGAACAGAGGAGGCAGGGGAGGGCGCGTCAACGGCGACGGGCCGGCCGTCTCCAGCGTGGGCGGAGCCACTGGTGGGCTCAGGAGGCCACACCACTTCCATTTAGAGGGGAAACGGGCTCCGAGGAGAGCTAGGGCGGCTGCGCTTGGAGACAACAGAGGACGGGGCAGCGGCGACCGTTCATGGGGTGGTGGCCAAATGTGGCTCCGACGACGAGGCGAGTAGGTGGGGCTGGTCGCCGGGGACTGGTTGGAGCTAGGGTGAGGTCAGGAGGGCGGGGGACGTTCGGAATCGAGCGAATTTAGGCCGAGTCCTGGCGGCGGGCATGGCGTCCATGAGGGATGAGGAGGGGCTCTCCGGCTTGGGGAAGAGGTGGGGCGGGGCACTGGGAGCGAGTGGAGGCGAGTGGTGAGCTCCGAGAGGCTCGGGGATGCTTATATAGCCAAGGGGAGGAGGAGTCGCGCTGGCGTCGCCGCGGACACGCGTCCATGCTCGAGAGCTCGGGGGCAGGCGATGAGGGGCGCACTGTGGGGGAGCTCACGGGGAGGCAGACGTCGCCGGGGAGCAGAAGAAGAAGCCGAGGGAGGCTCGGGGCCAAACGGGGCACTGTGCCACTGTTGTGTTCGGCGGCGAGCATCAGCGAGCATCAGTGAGGAAGAGGCCAGAGGGGGAGAGGGGTCCAGGGGGTCTGCGATGGGGAGGCGAGGCCAAGGGGCAGGCTCACGCTCGCGAAGACGACGAGAGGCGCGCAACCGAGGCAGAAACGGCGCACTAGACGCGGCCACCGTGCACAGGGCGCGTGCACAGGCATGCCGGTGTCGTGGTCACCGCGTGCACTGGCGGGTAGGGGTGAAAACAGGTTGGGAATTGATGTCTAGTGGTAAGTCCTTGCGTGGTAAATCTCAGCTGTGGTGGTAGAATGGTGAAAAAGATCTATGGTTGAGTGGTAAAGATCCTCTGAAGTTTACTGCAGTAAACTTTGAAGAGAAATGCTGATCCACAGAAAATGAGTTGGAGCCAAAGAGCTTGTCTGGGCGTTTGAGGTAAAGAAGAACTTACATCCTAGTAATTTGGAGAAGATTTGGACCAAGATAAATCATAGTTGCTTTGCAACTGCCAAATCTGGTCCAGAAATGAGATTAGGATATTGCACTCAAACTTGGCAAGGCTTAGGTATTTGGTCGTAGTAAGATGCTGTAAGAGTTTCATACCAATTGGATTTACCAAAATGGTACTTCCTTCACAAGCATCCTTCCTGTCCAGAAACTTGGGAAAAATCCAGAGGGAAAAAGGCTACACAAAATGTGCCAAAAATTGGTAGAGGTAGGTTATATGGGTTAGAGAAGGTCCTGGAATATTTTCAGCCATAGTGGAGCAAGATAAAATATACTTGCTTCACAAACTGAAAATTTGGACAGAAACAAATATTTGAAGGTGTGCTCACATGGTTGATTGGATGGAGCTGAATTTAGGAGGAGTGGAATAAAATGATCTCAAGAAGGGGCATGCAAAACTTCAACTCATTTGGTTACCCCTAGCCAGTACTTCCTTCATAGTGGCTTTTGTTTGACAAAAACTTTGAAAATTCACTGAGGAAGATTGGCTAGGCAAATATAGTTGAATTTTGGCATGTGGCAATATTTGAACATAAAAACATGTCCAAGGAGTTTGGGATCAATTGGACAAAGATAAATAGCACTTGCTTCACAAAGTGCCATTTAGGGTAGAATAGGAAAAGGAATATTGGAGGATTATTTTTTCACATGGAAAGGAATTTTTTTTCCATATTCTATGAAGATATGAGCCAAACAATTTATTAAAATTTATTTGGGAATTTTTGGAGTGACAGAAATATAGGTTGCTTCACAACCTAGGGCAGACAGGGTTATCCTTTAATAGAAAGAGGAATATTCCCTAGAAAAAGAAATTAGGATTTGGTCAAGCAGTGGAGTGACAAGATCTTGGCAAGGTTTTGAGAAAGATGAGACACTTGGGAGGGGAAAAAGAGGATGATTTCCCAAGTGACAAGGCCACATAACCACTCCAAAAAGAAAAACAGAGCAAAAACCAATAAATCAAAAAGAAAAAGAAAAGGGCCAAAAACCAGGCAGTCACAGGTATCAAGATCAACAGCAGGTTCAATCTCTACATCATTATCATTGCTAGGTTAGGAATCATTATAAACATCATTATTAAGATTATCACTAGGTTCATGTTCATTACCAGATTGTGTCTCAGCATCAGAAACAGATATATCATTGGAATTCTCAGGTGGGTGAGCTACAGGTTCACTAGAAGCATGCAAGGTTCTTTCATTTTTCTTTTTATTCTTCTTAGAAGAACTAGGTGCATCTAAATTATCTCTGTGAGAATCTCGCTCAATTCTCTTAGGGTGGCCTTCAGGATACAGAGGTTCCTGAGTTACTTTACCACCTCTAGTTGCAACTCTAACGGCATAGTCATTATTCTTACTATTTAGTTGACTGAGCAAATCATTCTGAGCCTTAAGTACTTGTTCTACTTGAGTGGTAACCATAGAAGCTTGTTTGCTAATAAGTTTCAGTTCATCTTTGGTACTAGACAGATAATCACTCAAGCGTTCAATCATATAAGCATTGTGTTGTAATTGTCTACCAACATAAGCATTGAAGATTTCTTGTTTCACAATAAAATTGTCAAACTCATCTAAGCATTGGCTAGCAGACTTATAACGAGGAATATCACTTTCATCAAATCTATAAAGAGAATTTACCTTTACTACTTGTGTCGGGTTATCAAGACCATGTATTTCTTCAATAGGTGGTAAATTCTTAACATCTTTAGCTTTAATACCTTTTTCATTCATGGATTTCTTTGCCTCTTGCATGTCTTCAGGACTGAGAAATAAAACACCTCTTTTCTTCAGAGTTGTCTTAGGGGCTGGTGCAGGAAGTGTCCAATTATTTTCATTGGCCAGCATATTATTCAATAGTAATTCAGCTTGTTCAACTGTTCTTTCCCTGAAAACACAACCAGCACAACTATCCAGGTGGTCTCTGGAAGCATCGGTTAGTCCGTTATAAAAGACATCAAGTATATCATGCATCTCAAGAGGATGATCAGGCAAAGCATTAAGTAACTGGAGAAGCCTCCCCCAAGCTTGTGGTAGACTCTCTTCTTCAGTTTGAGCAAAGTTATATATTTCCCCTAAGGCAGCTTGTTTCTTATGAGCAGGAAAATATTTAGCAGAAAAGTAATACATCATATCCTGGGGACTACGCACACAACCAGGATCAAGAGAATTAAACCAAGTCTTAGCATCACCCTTTATCGAGAACGGAAACAACTTGAGGATATAGTAGTAGCGAACCTTTTCATCATTGGCAAACAGGGTGGCTATATCATTCAACTTGGTAAGACGTGCCACAACAGTTTCAGACTCATAGCCATGGAAAGGATCGGATTCAACCAAAGTAATTAACTCAGGATCAACAGAGAATTCATAATCCTTATCAGTGACACATATAGGTGAAGTAGCAAAAGCAGGGTCATGTTTCATTCTAGCATTCAAGGATTTTTCTTTCAACTTAGCTAATAACTTCTTAAGATCATATCTATCATTGCAAGCAAGAAAGTCTCTAGCAGTTTCTTCATCCATAACATAACCCTCAGGCACAACAGGCAATTCATATCTATTGGGAGTAGTTTCATCATCACTTTCATAAATATCATCAACATTTTGCACTCTCCCTAACCTTAGCTATTTGTTCATCTAGAAATTCACCTAGTGGCACATTATCAGGCATAGAGGTAGTTTCATCATACATAACATAAGTAGCATCATCAAGAACATACGACATATCAGATTCAATAGCAGGAGTATGTGCCGCAAGTTTACTCATAACAGAAGGAGAATCTAGTGCAGAGCTAGATGGCAGTTCCTTACCTCCCCTCGTAGTTGATGGTAAGATCTTGGTTTTTGAGTCCTTCAAATTCTTCATAGTGATAAGCAGATATAAATTCCAAGTGACTTAAAGAATAGAGCTATGCTCCCCGGCAATGGCGCCAGAAAATAGTCTTGATAACCCACAAGTGTAGGGGATCGCAACAGTTTTCGAGGGTAAAGTATTAAACCCAAATTTGTTGATTCAACACAAGGGGAGCCAAAGAATACTCTTAAGTATTAGCAGCTGAGTTGTCAATTCAACCACACGTGGAAACTTAGTATCTGCAGCAAGGTAGTTTAGTAGCAAAGTAATATGATAGTGGTGGTAGCAGCAATAAAAGTAAAGATATTGTTTTTGTAGTTTTTCTAATAATAGCAACGGAAAAGTAAATAGAAACTAGCAATATAGGTAAATCTCGTAGGCACTGGATCGGTGATGGGAAATTACGTCGGATGCAATTCATCATGTAGAAGTTATAACCTAGGATGTCACAGAACTAGCTCCAGTTCATCAATGTAATGTAGGCATGTATTCCGAATATAGTCATACGTGCTTATGGAAAAGAACTTGCATGACATCTTTTGTCCTACCCTCCCATGGCAGCGGGGTCCTATTGGAAACTAAGGGATATTAAGGCCTCCTTTTAATAGAGTACCGGACCAAAGCATTAACACATAGTGAATACATGAACTCCTCAAACTAAGGTCATCACCGGGAGTGGTCCCGATTATGGTCACTTCGGGGTTGCCGGATCATAACACGTAGTAGGTGACTATAGACTTGCAAGATAGGATCAACAACACACATATATTCATGAAAACATAATAGGTTCAGATCTGAAATCATGGCACTCGGGCCCTCGTGACAAGCATTAAGCATAGCAAAGTTATAGCAACATCAATCTCAGAACATAGTGGATACTAGGGATCAAACCCTAACAAAACTAACTCGATTACATGATAGATCCCATCCAACCCATCATCGTCCAGCAAGCCTACGATGGAATTACTCACACACGACAGTGAGCATCATGGAATTGGTGATGGAGGAAGGTTGATGATGACGATGGCGACGATCTCCACTCTCCGGAGTCCCGAACGGACTCCAGATCAGCCCTCCCGAGAGAGATTAGGGCTTGGCGGCGGCTCCGTCTCGTAAAACGCGATAATTCTTTCTCCTTGATTTTTTTCTCCACGAAATAGAATATATAGGAACTGGGGATACGTCGATGGGGCATCGGAGTGCCCTCGAGGTAGGGGGCGCGCCCCCCACCCTCGAGGACAGCCCGTGGGCCCCCAAGTGTGGATCTTCTTGCAGGTATTTTTATATTTTATGAAATAAATCTCGGTTGATTTTCAGGCGATTCCGAGAACTTTTTATTTCTGCACAAAAACAACACCATGGCAGTTCTGCTGAAAGCAGCGTCAGTCCGGGTTAGTTCCATTCAAATCATGCAAGTTAGAGTCCAAAACAAGGGCAAAAGTGTTTGGAAAAGTAGATACATTGGAGACGTATCAGATATCATGTGATCTACTTGATGTATGTTTTGTTGATCAACTTGCGGGTTCCGTGACCTTGGGAATCTATGCATAGGGGTTGGCACATGTTTTCGTCTTGACTTTCCGGTAGAAACTTTGGGGTACTCTTTGAAGTTCTATGTGTTGGTTGAATAGATGTTTCTGAGATTGTGTGATGCATATCGTATAATCATGCCCACAGATACTTGAGGTGACAATGGAGTATCTATGTGACATTAGGGTTTTGGTTGATTTGTGTCTTAAGGTGTTATTCTAGTACGAACTCTATGATAGATTGAACGTTACTACGGACTCTTGAATAGATCGATCAGAAAGAATAACTTTGAGGTGGTTTCGTACCCTACCATAATCCCTTCGTTTGTTCTCCACTATTAGTTACTTTGAAGTGACTCTTTGTTGCATGTTGAGGGCTATTAATATGATCCAATTATGTTATCCTTGTTGAGAGAACTTGCACTAGTGAAAGTATGAACCCTAGGCCTTGTTTCCTATCGTTGCAACACCATTTATGCTCACGTTTACCACTTGCTACCTTGTTGTTTTTATATTTTCTTATTATAAAAACCTATATCTACCATCCATATTGCACGTGTATCACCATCTCTTCGCCGAACTAGTACACCTATACAATTTATCATTGTATCGGGTGTGTTGGAGACACAAGAGACTCTTTGTTATTTGGTTGCAGGGTTGCTTGAGAGAGACCATCTTCATCCTACGCCTCCCACAGATTGATAAACCTTAGGTCATCCACTTGAGGGAAAATTGCCAATGTCCTACAAATCTCTACACCTGGAGGCCCAACAACGTCTACAAGAAGAAGGTTGCGTAGTAGACATGACCGGCACACAACACCCGAGTGGCCGGCTTCCAGCATCTACAAACCACCCACTCGTGCATACTCACAGGCCGTTGTACCGGGCATCGGCCATGGGGTGCTTCTCGTCATGGACGATGTCAAAGCTTGGATTGAGAGATGCATCTTTATCAGCATTCAATCTAGATGTAGAAGATGAATGAGGATAATGAGGATGAGCGGTGATGGCTTCACCTCATACGGGACGCGCGGCAGCGCGCGTCTAAGGCGGCGGACGGTCGTTGTAATCGGCCGGTTGATGGGAATCTTTTTCCGAGATTTAATGAACTTAGTCATTGCTATATTTGTAAGATCTTACGCGAAGGTATCTGTAAAAAAGTCTTTCTTTTTTCTTAAATATTTGGGATAAGTATATTTTTGGTCCGCGAACTCTGGTGACAGTATAGAAATCGTCCCTCAATTACGAAACCACTAAAACTCAGTCCCTCAACTATTTAAACCAGATACTTTTCGTCCCTCACGATGCTTAAAGTGGTTTTGGTATAACATGGACCCGGTTTGACTAAAACCGCCCAAGTGGCCTAGTTTGTCTTGTTTGGTAACAACAAATTTTATGTCCAGAATTGTATGTGCTATGTAATCTGACCTAACTGAATGGGATTCATAGCAGATTGTTCACATGATTTTAGACTGTCGTGTATATTGAATGCATGGCAGATTGTTCACTTGTTCATAGATGATCGGACAGAGTACTGAACTTTCCAGATTGCATAAAAACATACTCTCACATATCCACAAAGTACTGATTAGTCTTACTAGCAAACCACAAACAGGAATTCTTAAAGTCTAACAAAGTAAATGAGAAATAGTCTGACATAACCACAAACACGAATTCTAAATGTTGGCCTTAAAATTTGGTGTTACCAAACGGACGAGACTTGCCTGCTCCCCGTGCGTGCGCCCATCCGTGCTCCCGCATACGTGGCTTAATTTGATTGGAACAAAATAAGACCCGGCCCCATCCCGTTAAAATCAGGGGGGAGATGATTAGATTAGAAAGGAAAAAGGGAAAAAGACAATCATAGGATGAAGTGGGAGCACGGATGGGAGCATGGGGAGGGAGCAGGCAAGTCGGATCCTTACCAAACAGGACAAACCAGGCCACGTGGACAGTTTTAGTCAAAACAGGGTCCACGTCATACTAAAACCACTTTAAGCGTGGCGAGGGACGAAAAGTATCCTGTTTAAAAAGTTGAGGGATTGAATTTTAGTGGTATTGGAGTTGAGGGACGATTTCTATACTATTGTCAGAGTTCGAGGATAAAAAATATACTTATCCCTAAATATTTTGTCACTTTACAGATGCTTCGTTAAGTCTTAATCGACTAAGTTCTAGTCATTTTTTTTCTTTGTGTGAGCGCCTAGTATATGATATATCTCATAAAATCCAACAATTCAGAAGTTTCCATCCCTAAACAGAAATATTCTAAAGTATCTCTTATTCAAATTTTCTCTGTCTAAAGGACAGGTCCAGATATGCCGCACATCTAAATGACTTAATTAAACTAGAAAAACAATTGCTTGCACGAATCTTTTGAAAAATCAATGACATGTTACTTAAATGTGTAATACTTAGAGCACATCTAAATATGCTTTAGCAAAATAGATAATTTATACAACATTTTTTATTCAAATTTATGAACAGAGTGTGATACAAAATATGAGGGGTCTTATATTACACATAACCGAATGAAGTACTCCCTCCGTTCCGGACGGAGGAATTATACTAGGATGCATGCTACTAGGGCGTGGGCGTCTCGAACGTGAGCAGGCCACCGCCAATGTCGAAGATCATGTTGGTGCCCGTTTGCAGCAGGCTGCCGAGGACCGATCCACCCTTCGACGGCAGTACGGTCAGGCACACGTTCAACCCGCCCTTGAAGAAGTAGTTCCCGGGCTTGACCTCCATCGTCGCGTTCACGCCATCGAACACCAGCGTTAGCGCCGGCACCGTCACGTCGGAGAAGGACCACCTCCTGTAGCACAGCCGGTGGAGGTCATCCGCGTCCACCGGAGTCACACCCTGAGACTCGATGCTGCTCACCAGCGCGCGCCTCAAGGCGCTGTACGCGGTCTCCTCGAGGTAGGTCGCCGGCCAGGTCGAGCTCAGGAATACCCCGCCGGAGCCGTCCGCCTGGAGGTCGAACGTCCCCGCCGGGATGCCGTCGAGGTCATGGCCGTCGACCTGTATGCTTCTGAGTCCGACGTAGTACAGGTCAGGTTGCATGACGCTTCTAAGTAGCGGCGTGGAGCGGCTGCGCTGAGTCTGCGGCACGGCGGCGTCGCCCAGACGGATGACGCTCTCGGAGCCGTCCGTGTCGTCGGACGCCAGAGTGTAGGAGAACCTCGAGAGCCCGAGCTGCGACACGAGGGAGATGTTCCCCCTGCCGAAGCCGAACAACGCAGACGCGCCGCCGGAGAGCTGCACCGTGGTACTGGCCACGCAGCCGAACACGATGCCTGGGACGGACGTCGCGCCGAAGGTGAACGTCTCGGTGGCGAAGGAGCCGTCCGTGTAGGCATTGGACTGGTTGCCGGCGCCGTAGTACGTGGCGTTGTACGCGCAGTCGCCGTCGCCGACGCAGGCAGTCCGGTCGCCCAGCACGCGCGGGCACGTCGAGCTGCCGCAGGGGATCTTGGAGAAGGACGCTGACTCGGCGGGCCGGAAGGCTGGCGTCCGGCAGGCGTCGCAGGGCGCGCATTGCGCCCAGACTAGCTGGGAGGTTATGTCCATGACCCCGGAGATGGTCTGCGCGGGGGACGTCCCGACGGAGATGTCGAAGACGACCTGGCCAGCGGCGTCGGCTCCCATGCCGCCCAGCAGCTGGTTCTTGAGGTGCCCCGCCACCTTCCAGATGAGCTGCATCACGCCCTGCTTCGCTTGCTCTTTCAAGAAAGCTTTGACCAGGTTCCTCAGGAGCGGGGACGCGCGGATGACGGCCGTTCTGAGGAGAGGGACCAGGACGGCCGGCGACGACGAGACGGGCGTGGGCGCATGGAGAAGCTGGAGGATGAGAACCGAAGCTACTAGCGCCGTCATGGCGACTGCGAGGCTTCCACTTGACCGACCCATGCTACCTTCGATCTCCTTGGCTAGCTCCTGGCCGTTGCTGCTGCTTCTTTCTGCTCAAGCTGGCTGCTTGTATTTAACTATTTATAGTGAAGTCTGATTTGCTCCGCGTTGACTCGGGGGACAGTGAAATTTCGATGCATTGACATAGAACACAGCTGGTCGACGACGCCACCAAAGTCAACGGTCCATGGCATAAGATGCCTATGCATGGCGTTTTCCTATTGGTCATTGCTTTTCTCTTTGCCGGAATTCCTATCCACAGGTTTACAGAACGCGCTTTGGCTTTAGGCGTTGATTTTTCTTGCTTGGTGCTGTCAACGTCTCAACTCATGTTGGCATTGACCGCGTGATGGCCGGTTGGATTTTAGATTTCAGAGATTTTAAAAACCGGTTTTGCTAGATGTGCTTTAATTATCAGGTTTGTTATTTCACATCTAGATGTGAGATATTATCTCACATCTAACTCCCTCATCCTTAGAGACAAAAAAGAAAATTCATGGAAGACTTAAAAAAAAATCAAGGATGATGGAGTCTAAGTGTGAGAGAGTTAGATGTGAGATAATATCTCATATCTAGATGTGACATAGACAGACCCTTTAATTATTACACATCTAAATCATGTGTCATTGACTTTACGCCAAGATTTGTGATGATTTTTTTTATTGAGTCACCTATAGACCCTGGAAATAATCTTGTTTGTGTGTGTGCTGCAGTGATGTGCATGCAAGTGTTATCTAAGCTATGTGTCGCGACGGTGCAGTGATCTCACTTTCAGTGGCAAGATCGTTACCGAATTACTGTTTCTCTGCTGATGCATGCTGTTGGACATGGCATTGATCGATTCATCAGAAGTACTCCCTCCGTCCGGAAATACTCGTCATCAAAATGAATAAAAAGAGATGTATCTAGATGTATTTCCATTCTAGATACAGTCATTTTTGTTCATTTTGATGATAAGTATTTTCGGACGGAGGGAGTAAGAAGCGTGAAGGTCCCTACTCATGGAAGGCAGCAGAGCCATGAACGGTGATGATGGACTAATATCAGCTAGAGCTTGGGTGAACATCTCTTGGATCTGGAGCAGATGTGTCTGCCAACTGTACTCGCTATATTTATGTTCATCTGATATTATGTTCCTGAATCATTTACAAGTTGATGTTAAAAATGCATATTGTTGTGCATCGATGTTTCCTTTGTCACGCCTTGTTCTATTTTTCAGAATTTATAGAATACAAATTTAAACTTTATACTCGCACGAATTTTATATGTATTGACGGAGACGTGTGTTGCACGTGCACTCTTACTAGCTGTTTTAGAAGAAAGATATAATGAGTGTTCGATTTTTAATTTAATAAAATGTGAAACAAAAAAAATAACCACTTTAGCTACATGTGCTGACTGACTTTTACATTTTGGGTCAGTTGATTTTTTAACCATTGATTGCCGCTTCAAGATGCGTGCTAGTTTTTTTTCTGTTGTGTGTGCTGTCCTGTATTGGGCTGGACGTTTTTTGTTTGACCCCTATTTTGGGCCAGTCGATTTTTTGTTGGGCTAAAGCCCGTTACATGTTTTCTTATTAGGCTGTTTGTGTGCGTATTTGCTTCTGTTTTTCTGTCGGTTTTTATGAGTATATTTTGGATGTTGGGTGAATACAAAATATGATTATATGATTATTTTTTCATATTACGATAAAGTGCAATTTTGATGCATAATTGTCATAATTGTGCACAAGTTTTTTATTTTCTGCTTAAATGAAATGCATTATTTCAGTTACACCATGTGTAAACTATAGTAGAATGCGAAAAATGCACTATTATATGCTTATTCTTTGCATATTTCGAAAAGTGCAATATCAGTGCAAATTGTGTGCAAGTTTCGAAAGGTTTTTCTTGTTTCTTTCCTGTATTGCTTATAATTTGTTTTTGTTGGTTTTTGGCTGAGTGTAATTATATACATACAAATAATATATAATGTGTGCCCAAATTTGATGATTATATGCTTATTTTTCCATATTACGTTAAAGTGCAATTTGAGTGCAAAGTTGTGCGCAAGTTTTTTTGTTTTCTATCTTCTTAAAGAAATAGATTATTCATGTTACACTTTGTGTAAATTATAGTAGAATGCAAAAAATGCACTATTATATGCTTATCTTTGCATATTTCGTAAAGTGCAATCTCGGTGCAAATTCTGTGCAAGTTTTGAAGTTTTTTCTTTTTCATTTTTTTCTTCTTAAAGTGTTTTGCACTTACCTTGAAAATTTCATGTCATGGTGGGCGCACGGCAAATGCTAAGGGATGGCTAAAGATAGGAGGCGGCTCGAGGGCACTGGTGGACTCCAGAAGCGGGGTTGGCATGAGCGAGCGCGGGACGCAAGACATACCCAGGTTCAGGGCTCTCCGGGGAGATAATACCCTTAATCCTGCCGAGGTGATTGATGTTTTTCCAGTACAGGATTGCTCCTAGAGCTGTGTGGTGGGAGGAGGAAGACGGGCCCGTGCTTAGGCTGCTTCTCCTGAGGTGTGTCTATCCTGTTCTCTCGTTCCTCTTTCTTCTCTCCCTGTGCATGAGGGTTCTGGGGGGTTTTATATGGGCCAACCCCCCAGGGATACAACGGTAATGTTACACGGCCGTGGGGCCGGATTTTCATCGTCCGGGAAGCCGGTGCTGGGTCCCGTCGGGTATAGGGCTCGCCGTGTTCTTCGGGCGCGGGGCCCGCCAGGCATGGGGGGCACCGTGTGCCGTCTTGTCGGTCAGCAAGGATTGGTCGAGCTGGGTCGGGTACGGCGTGCTCCATCATGTCACCGTCCGCCGACGTCATGGGTTGTGATGATTACACTGTTGCCACGCCCCGGCTGACTAGGGGTATGGGCGAGGCACTGTTGCCTAGGTCATCGGTAGGTGCATCTCGTCCCATCGTACGGTTGAGATGGGACGAGAACTGACCCGTGGCCAGACTGGGGAACACGCCACGGGCTGGTCTGGCTTGTTGAAGAAGTCTTGGTGTGCCGGACTGGGGAGTCTTGCCGGATTGTGGGCCTTGACCGGACTGGAGGGTCTTGCCGGATTGTGGGCCTTGGCCGGACTGGGGAGTCTTGCTGGATCGCGGACTTTGGCCGGACTGAGCGTCCCGGCCAATTCCGAGGCGGACTACGGGACGATGGTGGCCCTGTTGTTTTTGAAAAGGATCCGGCTTCCTTTGCCTGCCTGGGGTTCATCCCCCCGATAGTAGTCCCCGAAGCTGTGAAGGTCCGCCGTCTTCGGGTGATCGGGCCTTCGCAGTTTCCTTTCCTTGAAGGCGGGCTCAAGGTCGACCTCGGGAACGCCCGCTGTGTGCTGGCGTCTGAAAGACGGATCGCGTCGTCTAGGCGACGGTGGGAATCGAGTAGTCCGCCGAATCTTGGATGATCTTTCGGGTTCCGTGCGGGCGCCACGTGGTGCCTGGAAGCCCGAGAGACCTGACAGGCCATGTGCGCGACGGGACGGGGCGACGGGCCCGCGGCCGCACAACTTCTGGCCGGTGGGTGTGTGGATTTATTGTGGCGTCCGCGAACCGGTTGCCCTTCCCGGAGCAGTTATTGCGCACGTACGCACACGCGCATTTATTGCGGGAAGTGGTAGAGGTGGGCGCAGTCGACCCCACTCCCCCACGCTCGCGTCGCGGGTTATAAATTGGGTCGAGGAGCTGGCGGAGATCGTTCTCGCCCGCGCCCTCCTTTCTTTCTCTGCATCCTCCGCTTCTTGCAACCGCCGCATACTGCGCCGCCTGTCGTTCTTGAGCAGAGTTCATCCTTTCCTTCTCCTTTCTTCTCTGAGCTTCTTTTTGATGGCGCTGCCGTCAGGCTCGTGGATGGGCTCGACCGTCTCCGAGGACAACATCAACTATCTTCGCACCACCAAGTGCCTACCGCCGGAGACGGAGGTCGCTGTTCGCTTGCCCGGAGACGAGCGGTCGCCGCTGATACGTCTCCAATCTATAATTTTTGATTGTTCCATGCTATTATTTATGAAGTCTTGGATGTTTAATGAGCTTTATCATTCACTTTTATATCATATTTGGGACTAACCTACTAACCCAAAGGCCTAGTCCAGATTGCTGATTTTTTGCCTGTTTTAGGGTTTTACAGAAAAAGAATATCAAACGGAATGAAACCTTCGCGAGAGATATTTTTGGAGAAAATCACGCACGAAGAACTTGAGAACCACGTGAGAAGAGACACGAGGGGCCCACGAGGGTGGGGGGCGCGCGCCCCTTCCCAGGGCGCGCCCCCTGCCTCATGGGGCCCCCGTGACTCCCCTGGTGTCCTCCTTCTTCCTATATAAGTCTACGTACCCCAAAACCTCCGTGAACAGAGAGAAAACCCTAATTCCACCGCCTTAACCTTCTGTTCCCCTGAGATCCCATCCTGGAGCCTATTCCGGAGCTCCACCGAAGGGGGATCCATCATAGAGTTCATCATCATCATCGCCCTCACCATGAGTTGTGAGTAGTTTACCACAGACCTTCGGGTCCATAGCTACTATCTAGATGGCTTCTTCTCTCTCTGGATCTCAATACAAAGTTATCCTCGGTCTTCGAGGAGATCTATTCGATGTAATCTCTTTTTGCGGTGTGTTTGTCGAGATCCGATGAATTGTGAGTTTATGATCAAGATTATCTATGAAAGATATTTGGTTCTTCTCTGAACTTTTTATGTGTGCTCATAATATCCTTGCAAGTCTCTTCGAATTTGTAATGCCCCAGATGTAACACTTTCCCTATATGGCAATATATAAACTTTGGCTTCATCATTTCCTTTCCGGGTTCTTCCTTCATTTCGGGTTTCTTCGTTTTGTCGTGTGCGTGTGTTCATTTCATCCATGTCATGTTGTCATGTGCATTGCATTGCATTTGTGTTGTCTCTTGCATCCAGTCCCACTCGTCTCTTCCCGTTGTCCGTTTCGAGTTCCGACGCTCTCATACGTGCCCGTGGCATCCCCGAGTCCTTTCGTGTGTGGCCGTGTAACGTTTCCGGAATGGCGTGAGACTTGTCGTGCAATGTTGTTTTGGTACGTGTAGGCCGCCTGTCAAGTTTCGTCGCGTTTGGAGTTCGTTTGGTACTCCAACGGTTATCCTAGTGGCCTAAAAGAACCTCTTCTTTGAGGCCCAAGACCCCCTCCACAACAGCCCACCAACCCAGCACAACCCTTCCCATCATCTCGGTCGTCAAATTGTGCGTGGCCGAAAACCGCTCCCCATTTGGACTCTCCTAGCTCCTTGTGCCTATAAAAACGTCCCCCCTTGCCATTTTCGTCCAAAAAACTCTAGTCTCCTTCCTCCTCCGGCTACCGCTCCGGCCACCCCTGGTCGTCCCGCCCGGCCGGCCGCTCCGATCCGCCGCCCCGCCGCGAGCTCCATCGGGCGATTTCTGCGCCGATCCAATCTCTCGATCCGCCGGAACCCTAGCGGGCCCGCGGACCCGCTTCGGCCGCGACCCGCTCCGGAGCCCGCGTTGACCCGACCCGCTTACGCCCGATCCGCGTTGACCAGATCTGAGGTGATTTTTGCCTCTAAGTCCTTTTTGCATTTAGTTGTCTGATGGCTTCTTGTGATGGCAATAACTTTTTGTGTGTATGTCTGATTTGTGCATATGATATGTCAAAATGACCGTGGTGAAGTGCTCTATGTTTTGTTCCATTGTGGCATGCTTGTTTGAGTCCATATAGATGTCTTAATAATCATGATAAGAGTGCTACATGATATAAACTGCTGCTACTAGTTATTTTCATGCCATGTTTGAGATGTGATAACTTGGTGCATGTTTATCCAAATGAAGCAAATGATATGTCAAAATGTTCATCATGAGATGCTCTACATGTTGGTTGCTATAGCATGCATGTTAGAGTTCATATTGCCATGTTTATCTCTGTTGCAAAAGTGCATGTGCCTGTTAGGTTTTGTAACTTGTTACGAGATGCCTAGTTGAGGAGCTCGTTGCTATTGTTGTGTTTGTCCCCATGTCACATGCTCATATGTTTTGGATTTTCCATCATGTGTTCTTTGCTATGGTGCAAACCATTTGCCATGTTATGCTTTAAGATGACTTAAACATGCTCGCAAACATGCCATGCTAATGTTACTGTTTTAACACTTAGTGAAATTTCACTAAGTCTGGGATCTGTCTTATCCTGATGCTATGTTTGCTTGTTGTCCTAGGCAAATCCATGATAGTTTTGGGGTGGCCATTGATCATTCCTTGCTGTATATGTTGTTGTCTATCCATTCATGCCCTTACTTGCTCATTTGGGTTGCTGTAGATTATTTAATTCTTGCTCCCAAGTTGCTATATAATATTACTGTCAGGTTTTTATTGTCATGATCAAAATGTTGTAGCTTGTTGCTATTGATCCATGCCGCCTATGGAGATGCTCCAATGGAGTTGTTTGCTGTAGGATATGTCTACTTCATGTACATGTTTCTTGTCAGCATGTTTGAGTGTTATAGAGTATATATTTCTTGCTCCAAAGTTGCTATGTGGGTGTTAGTTTCAGCTTTGCATTGTTTCTTGTTTCGGGTGTATCTTTTAGTCCGTTGCTCCGTTTGAAGCGTGCCCTACATGAAACTTGTGTGTTTTTGCATATAGAATCATAATATCATCTTGTTAACATATTTGAAGTATGTTTGCTTGATGTTTGGGTGCATTTTGCACCGTTGCCATGCTTATCTTGTTTTGATCATACTTCTAGACCGTAGCTCCGTTTTAAACAAACTTTATATGAAACTTGACTAGAATTTCTTGTAGATTATCATGGTGCATGTTAAATTGCTGTTTAACAATTTTAACTTAAGGTTTGTTCAGATCTGGACTAATTTCAAACTATGCATATGAGGACTTACCGGATTTGTCTTAAGTAGTTTTCGGCCTCATTTAAACTTGTTGTTCTTATGTTGTTTCTCTGTGCTCCCTACCTTGCCATGTTTTGCATCCTATATAGATCTGTCTTGCATCCTACTTGCTTGAGCATATTGTCTTGTTCTTGTGTTGTTCTGGTGTGCTTCCCATGTTGTCATGTAATGCATCCTAAGTGCATCTGCAGTGCATTCTAAGTGCATCATACGTGCATCCTGTAGATTGTGCATTGCACCTTGTTTGATTTCGTTCCTCGTGTGTTCTTGGGTTAAGTAGAGCCGGAAGCCGAGACCGAGTACGTGTCCGAGGTTACTACCGAGGTTGAGAACGAGGAGCCGTCTTACGATCCCATCGACGACTCGACAGGTAAGATGACCTGACCCAGATATCATTACTATCTTTGCCTATTGCTAGAAGTCTCGCTCTTTAGCTTATTACCTCGATGCCCATGTTTGTCTGTCAGCCTCCTATTGTAGCCATGAATCTGTCTAACCACCCCAACCTATGCAAACCTTCGTTTGGCTACGTAGGCTTCGCTCAGCCCCTCTTATAGCATTGCTAGTTGCAGGAGAAGATTCGAAGATTCTTGCTTCATGTTGAAGTATTTGTTGGGATATCACACTATATAAACTCTTAAACTAAATAATATATATATTGGTTATGGGTGGAAGGCTAAGCCTCTTGCTTGGTGATTTGTTCCACTCATGCCGCCCTAGGAACCGTATAAACCGGTGTTATGTTCCTTGATTATGCGTTCCTCACACGGTTGGGGTTATGGGACCCCCTCGATAAACCGCTTAGCGCTAAGTCTTTTCCAGCAAGTCCCAAGATTGGTTCTCCATTTGCCTAAACAACTAAAACTTGCATAGGGAGTTATAAACCCTCTTCTTAATCAACAACCCGGGCCAGTGCTCCACATGAGTGTTGGTCCAAACTGGGGGTTACGCGGGGCCACATTGGGGGAACCCGAGGGCTGGTAAAAACCTGTGGGATCACCCATCCGGTCGTGGCCTGAGACGAGATACGCGTGGCTACTATCAGGGTGTCGGCACACCGGGAGGATTTGCTGGATTAGTCTTACCTTAGTCGGAATATCTTGAGCACGGGATTCCGAGAATACTCGGGCCTTCCCACCTTGGAGTTGCGACTCCGCAGATCGTGAGCTTGTCACGGGCTAAGTTGGGACACCCCTGCAGGGTTTTGAACTTTCGAAAGCCGTGCCCGCGGTTATGTGGCAGATGGGAATTTGTTAATATCCGGTTGTAGAAAACTTGACAGCATGTTCAGAACACACTACCCGCGTGAGTAACCGTGATGGTCATTTTCCAAAAGGGGTTCGGGAAGTGAACACGGTGGGGTTATGATTGACGTGCTTATATAGGATCACTTCGTGATCACTTTGACGCTCGTGGCACTTCTCTTCTCGCTCTTAACACGTAAGCTAGTGCTAGTGCAGCCGCAGCCTTTTATTCGTTCTTCAGCCTTGTTCCACACCCAAGGCTTAGATAGTTGTGTTACCCGGGAACGGGATTGCTGAGTCCTCCGTGGCTCATAGGTTATACACCACACCAGATGCAGGTACCATGGTGAACTACCCAGGTGACAGCACAGAGCTGTACTGGGAGTACGATGAAGAACGTAGTCGATACTATGTGCACTATCTCGATGATCAGTAGTGGTTTCTACTAGGGGCGATTCGAACCTATGGTTTTTATGTATTTGGTATCTTTCATTTGGATCTTCACCCGTAGTCGGGTTGTGATCTTATTTGGATGATGATTTGCTTATGTAATGAATTGTGTGACGTGGCGAGTGTAAGCCAACTATCCTTTTGCAATTTCATCCCTATTTTTACATGAGTCATGCAAAGATACCGAACTTGAGATCATTCCAGAATGGGATTATACCTTTAAGTCGTGCCTCGACACGTAGGAGGTATAGTCCCATCCTGGGCATAACAGAATTATTGGTTTGGATTGGCCTACTAGATCTATAGGTCTTGCAATGGGAGAAGTGCTTGGCTTTGGGTTCAATCTTGCGGTGTCCTTTCCCAGTGTCAGTAGGGGCAGCAAGGTACGTATTGTATTGTTGCCATCGAGGATAAAAAGATAGGGTTTATATCATATTGCTTGAGTTTATCCCTCTACATCATGTCATCTTGCTTAAGGCGTTACTCTATTCTTATGAACTCAATACACTAGATGCATGTTGGATAACGGTCGATGTGTGGAGTAATAGTAGTAGATTGTAACGCTCGGGTAATCACGCTACAGTAATTCCCTGCTAATGATGCCACGTCATCGTGTTACTATTGATAACATCACGTTGATCAAAAACCCGTACGAATTAAAAGTCCAAAATAGAAATAAACAATATAAGTTTCTAAAATTTTAAATAAAAATGTTCGGGCGGTGCTAAATACTGCAAGATTAATTATGGTGTAGTTATTACAATTGCTAAAAATGCCTAAGTATTTTAAATAAACTAAAACAGGAAATAAAGAAAAAGAAAACCTAACTAAATAAATAAATAATAATTAAACCAATTAAAAATATAATTAATTAATTAATTAAGTTGATTAATCCTGTTTAATTAATCTAATTAACTAGTTAGCTTAAGTAAACTATAATTAGATTATCTAAACTGTTAGTTAACTTTACAGTCAATGACACGCAGGACCCACACGTCTGTTTGACCCAGTCAACTCCCTGTTGACTGCTGACGTCATGCTGACATCATGATGACGTCAGCATACACTATTCTGGATAATTTTAATTATTTAATAATTAATAAATTAGAAAATGATTTAAAACTTTAAAAAAAATAATATAAAATAATCCGTAACTCGGATGAACATACTTTATATATGAAAGTTGCTCAGAATTTCGAGACGCATCCGAATATGCAGTCCGTTCGTCAACCACACATCCCTAGCATACCGAACCTGCAACTTTCCCCCTCCGTTTCATCCGCCTAAAAACGCGAAACACCAGGAATACTTTCCCGGATGTTTCCCCCCTTCGCTAGTATCACCCGATACTGCGTTAGGGTACACCTAGCACTGTTACATGTCATGTCATGCATCGTCATGCATCTGTTTGCATTGTATTCACTGTTTCTTCCCCCTCTTCTCTCCGGTAGACTATGAGACCGACGCTGCTGCTGCCCCGATCGACTACGGTGTTGACGACCCCACCTTGGCTGCCGAGCTTCCAGGAAAGACCCCCCTTAATCAACCTGATATCACCTATTCTTCTCTATACTGCTTGCATTAGAGTATTGTAGCATGTTACTGCTTTCGATAATCCTATTCTGCTGCATAACCTGTCATTGTTGCTACAACTGTTGATGCTCTACCTGCAATCCTAATGCTTAGTATAGGATGCTAGTTTTCCATCAGTGGCCCTACACCCTTGTCCGTCTGCCCTGCTATTCTATCGGGCCATGATCACTTGGGGGTGATCACGGGTATATACTACATACACTTATACATGATACATGTTGTGACTAAAGTCGGGTCAGCTCGTTGAGTACCCGCGGTCGATTCACGGATTGGGGGCTGAAAGGCCATACTTTCCCGATGGCCCTCTGTGTGGATCTTTGTGGCGGAGCGACAGGGCAGGTTCAGACACCCAGTCGAGAGGTGGCCTGGCCCTGGTCGTTGTCCGCGGTTATTCCATAATAACACGCTTAACGAGTTTGGATATTTGATCTGAGTCTGGCCGTTGGCCTATACGCACTAACCAGCTACGTGGGAATAGTTATGGGTACTCGACGTCGTGGTATCAGCCAAAGCCTTCTTGACGTCAGCGACTGAGCGGCGCGCGCCGGGTTGGACCGCGTAACGTAACTTCCTTAGTAATGGAGGTTCCTAGGTCTGCTCACCGGCCGCCCTCGCAACGTGCAGGTGTGCATTGGGCGATGGGCCCAGACCCCTGTGTGCTTAGGACTTAGACCGGCGTGCTGACCTCTCTGTTGTGCTTAGGTAGGGCTGCGACGTGTTGATCTTCCGAGGCCGGGCATGACCCAGGAAAGTGTGTCCGGCCAAATGGGATCAAGCGTGCTGGGTTATGTGGTGCACCCCTGCAGGGAAGTTAATCTATTCGAATAGCCGTGCCCCTCGATAAAAGGACGACCCGGAGTTGTATTCCGGCCTTATGACAACTAGAACCAGACACTTGATAAAACACACCCAGATGAGTTCCAGATATAACTCGGTGGTTGCTCTCTCACAGGGTGATGTGCGGGAGGATCGCCGAGTAGGATTATGCTATTCGATGTTACTTGGTGAACTTACCATCTATTCTCTTCTACTGCTGCAAGATGGAGGCTGCCAGAAGCGTAGTCTTCGTTTGGATTAGCTACCCCCTCTTATTCTGGCTTGCTGCAGTCAGTCCACCGATATTACCCATATCATTGTTACCATTGCATATGTAGTATAGATCCTTGTTTGCGAGTACTTTGGATGAGTACTCACGTTGCTTTGCTCCCCCTTTTCCCCCTTCTGTTCTTTCTTCTCGGATGATGCAACCAGATGATGGAGCCCAGGAGCCAGACGCCACCTACGACGACTCCTACTACACCAGAGGCGCCTACTACTACGTGCAGTCTGCCGACGATGACCATGAGTAGTTTAGGAGGATCCCAGGCAGGAGGCCTGCTCCTCTTTTGATCTGTATCCCAGTTTGTGCTAGCCATCTTATGGCACCTTGTTAACTTTATGTCTGTACTCAGATATTTGTTGCTTCCGCTGACTTGTCTATGATCGAGCACTTGTATTCGAGCCCTCGAGGCCCCTGGCTTGTAATATGAAGCTTGTACGACTTATTTTACTTTTAGAGTTGTGTTGTGATATCTACCAGTGAGTCCCTGATCTTGGCCGTACACATTTGCGTGCATGATTAGTGTACGGACAAATCAGGGGCGTCACATAGATGCAGGCAGGAGTCGGTCTACTTGTCTCGGACGTGATGTCTATATACAATGATCATGCCTAGATGGTCTCATAATTATTTGCTTTTCTATCAATTGCTCGACAGTAATTTGTTTACCCGCCGTAGAATATCGCTATCATGAGAGAAGCCACTAGAGAACACTATGGCCCCCGGGTCCATTCTCAACATATCAATCTACATCTACTTTACCTTTATCGCTTTTATTTGTTGTTCTTATAAACTAAAAATACCAAAAATATAAACTATCATCTCTATCAGATCTCACTTTCGTAAGTGACTGTAAAGGGATTGACAACCCCTTATCGCGTTGGCTGCGAAGTTCTTATTTGTTTGTGCAGGTGCGAGGGACTCGCGCGTGGTCTCCTACTGGATTGATACCTTGGTTCTCAAAACTGAGGGAAATACTTACGCTACTGTGCTGCATCTCCCTTTCCTCTTCGAGGGAATACAACGCAAGCTCGAGAAGTAGCAAGAAGAATTTCTGGCGCCGTTGCCGGGGAGGCATACGCAAAATTCATATACCAAGTACCTATCACAAACCCTTATCCTTTGCATTACATTTATTTGCCTCTCGTTTTCCTCTCCCCCACTTCACCCTTGCCGTTTTATTTGCCCTTCTTCCGTCGTGCGTTTATCGTTCACTTGCTTATTGTTTGCTTGTGTGCTGCTTGCTTGCTTGTCACTATGGCTCTCCCTTTTAGTGTTGACCCTCACCTCAAGAGGCTGGAGGAGATTGAAAACAATGTTAGACATTTTATGACTATACAATTTGAGCATAATGACTTTTTCAGAAGTGAGCTTAAAGAACAGAAAAAGTTTATGGAGTATATGAATAAAGACCTTGATGATATGTCTAAGGAATTTTATGGCTTGACATCTCAGTTTGCTCATCTTGAGAACTTAATTGCCCATATTTCGGATAAACAGTCCACCTTGATCAATAAGATGGCTGCTAAACCGGAAGAGCATGAAAATAAAGATGAAGATCTAAAAGTTATTGATGTGTCTCCTATTAGATCGTTGTTTTCTAGTATAAATCTTGATGAAAATAGGATTGGAGATGATTCTGCTTTAAGGTGTCCCAATGATTCGAAGTTTTTAGATCTTGATGCTAAAATTGCTAAAAGTGGGAGTGAAGAGATTAAAACTTTGCATAGTGATGAACCCACTACTTTGGATTTCAAGGGATACAATTATGACAATTGCTATTTGATTGATTGTATTTCCTTGTTGCAATCCGTACTAAATTCCCGCATGCTTATAGTCAAAATAAAGCTTCCACCAAACACATAGTTGATGCTTTGATGCAATCTTATGAAGAAAAACTTGAGTTGGAAGTTTCTATCCCTAGAAATCTTTATGATGAGTGGGAACCTACTATCAAAATAAAAATAAAAGATCATGAATGCTATGCTTTGTGTGATTTGGGTGCAAGTGTCTCCACTATCCCAAAAACTTTGTGTGATTTGCTAGGGTTCCACGAGCTTGATGATTGTTCTTTAAATTTGCATCTTGCGGATTCCACTATTAAGAAACCTATGGAAAGAATTAATGATGTTCTTATTGTTGCCAATAGGAATTATGTGCCCGTAGATTTCATTGTTCTTGATATAGATTGCAATCCTTCATGTCCTATTATTCTTGGTAGACCTTTCCTTAGAACGATTGGTGCAATTATTGATATGAAGGAAGGAAATATTAGATACCAATTTCCATTAAGGAAAGGCATGGAACACTTTCCTAGAAAGAAAATCAAATTACCATATGAATCTATCATAAGAGCCACTTATGGATTGCCTTCCAAGGATGGCAATACCTAGATTTATTTTGTATCGTGCCTAGCTAGGGGCGTAAAACGATAGCGCTTGTTGGGAGGCAACCCAACTTCATATTTTTTGTTTTTGTTGCTGTTAGGGAATAAATATTGCATCTAGCCTATGATTAGACGTGGTTTCATGTTTTGTTTAGTGTTTTTGGCAAGTAGAACCTTTGGTAAGACTTGTGTGAAGTTTATGTGATCTTGCCGTGAAAAAGATAATCGTTAGCGCTCGCTAAAGTGGTCTTCAGATTTTACTGGAGCGTGATTTTTAGTTGATTCCTTTTGCAGATGACTTGTAGACAAATTCCGCAAATTTACCAACTTAGTTTGAATTTTTTGGAGCTCCAGAAGTAGGCGAAACCTGCAGATTACTACAGACTGTTCTATTTTTGACATATTCTGTTTTTCGTGTGTTGTTTGCTTATTTCAATGCTTCTATGAGTAGTATTGGAGGATATGAACCATAGAGAAGTTGGAATACAGTAGGTTTAACACCAATATAAACAAAGAATGAATTCATTGCTACACCTTTGAGTAGTAGTTTGCTTTCTTATACTAACGGAGCTCACGAGAATTTTTGTCTAAGTTTTATGTTGTGAAGTTTTCAAGTTTTAGCATTGGTTTGATGGACTATGGAACAAGGAGTAGCAAATGCCTAAGCTTGGGGATGCCCATGGCACCCCAAGTAAATTCAAGATAATCAAAAGCCTAAGCTTGGGGATGCCCCGGGAAGGCATCCCCTCTTTTGTCTTCATCCACCGGTAACTATACTTGGAGCTATATTTTTATTCGCAACATGATATGTGTTTTGCTTGGAGCGTCTTGTATAATTTGATTCTTTGCTTGTTAGTTTTTCACAATCATCCTTGATGGAAACACCTATTTGATAGAGTTAAATATGACCTAGAAATTGTTAGAACACTCTATGTGCTTGACTTATATCTTTTGAGTTGAATAGTTTTTGCTCTAGTGCTTCACTTGTATCTTTTAGAGCACGGTTGTGGTAATATTTTGTAGAAATTGTTGAACTCTCATGCTTCACTTATATACTTTTTAGAGTCTATTAAAACAGCATGGTAATGTGTTTAGGCTAAAGAAACTAGTCTTCACATGATAGACATCCAATGTCAATGTAGTAAAAAAATTCACCAAGTGCATTGAATATGATGAGATGTTGGATGCTTGATAATTGTTTTGAGATATGAGGATAGTGATATTAGAGTCATGCTAGTGGAGTGATTATGAAATTGAGAAATACTTGTGTTAAGGTTAGTGATTCCCGTATCATGCACGTATGATGAACCGCTATGTGACGAAGTTAGAGCATGAGGTATTTGTAAAGTGCCAACCTTTGTGTGGAGGTCGGGGGCGCGCGATGGTTAACTCCTACCAACCTCCCCCCTAGGAGCATGCGTTGATAGCTTTGTTTTGATGACTCGTAGACTTTTGCAATAAGTATATGAGTTCTTATGACTAATGTTGAGTCCATGGATTATACGCACTCTCACCTTTCCACCAATTCTAGCCTCCCTTGTACCGCGCAACTTTCGTCGGTACCATAAACCCACTATATATGCTTCCTCAAAGCAACCACCATATTGTTCCTCAAAACAGCCACCATACCTACCTATCATGGCATTTCCATAGCCATTCCGAGATATATTGCCATGCAACTTTCCACCGTTCCGTTCATATGACACACATCATATTGTCATATTGCCACGCATGATCATGTAGTTGACATCGGAGTTGTGGCAAAGCCACCATGCATAATTTTCATATATGTCACTCTTGATTCATTGCACATCCCGGTACACCGCCGGAGGCATTCATGTAGAGTCATACTTGTTGTAGTATCGAGTTGTAATTTTGAGTTGTAATAAAAGTGTGATGATCATCATTATTAGAGCATTGTCCCATGTGAGGAAAGGCCAATAAAAAAAGATGGCCCAAAAAATATAGAGAGGGGTTAATAAAAAAAATAGAAAGCCCCTCCAAAAAAAGAGAGAAAAGAGAGAAGGGGCAATTGCTACTATCTTTTTCCACACTTGTGCTTCAAAGTAGCACCATGTTCTTCAATGTAGAGAGTCTCATGTTTAGTCACTTTCATATACTAGTGGGAATTTTCATTATAGAACTTGGCTTGTATATTCCAACTATGGGCTTCCTCAAATGCCCTAGATCTTCGTGAGCAAGCAAGTTGGATGCACACCCACTAGTTTCTTTTGTTGAGCTTTCAGTCATACTTAGCTCTAGTGCATCCGTTGCATGTCAATCCCTACTCACTCACATTGATATCTATTGATGGGCATCTCCATAGCCCGTTGATACGCCTAGTCGATGTGAGACTATCTCCCTCCTTTTTGTCTTCTCCACAACCACCTCTATTCCACCCATAGTGCTATATACATGGCTCACGCTCATGTATTGCATGAAAGTTGAAAGGTTTGAAAAGATAGAGTATGAAAACAAGTGCTTGGCTGAAATCAGGGTTGTGCATGATATGAATATTTTGTGTGATGAAGAGGGAGCATAGCCAGACTATATGATTTTGTAGGGATAACTTTCTTTAGGCATAGTATTTTGAGAAGACATGATTGCTTTGTTAGTACGCTTGAAGTATTATTGTTTCTTATGTCAATATAGACTTTTATCTTGAATCTTTCAGATCTGAACATTCATGTCACAATTAAGAGAATTGCATTGAAAAAATATATTGGTTAGCATTCCACATCAAAAATTCTTTCTTTATCATTTACCTACTCGAGGGAGAACAGGAATTAAGCTTGGGGATGCTTGATACGTCTCCAACGTATCTATAATTTTTTATTGTTCCATGCTATTATTTATGAAGTCCTTGATGTTTAATGGGCTTTATCATTCACTTTTATATCATTTGGGGACTAACCTACTAACCCAAAGGCCAAGTCCAGATTGCTGTTTTTTGCCTGTTTTAGGGTTTTGCAGAAAAAGAATATCAAACGGAGTCCAAACGGAATGAAACCTTCGTGAGAGATATTTTTGGAGAAAATCACGCACGAAGAACTTGAGAACCACGTCAGAAGATCCATGAGGGGCCCACGAGGGTGGGGGGTGCACCCCCTTCCCAGGGCGCGCCCCTGCCTCGTGGGGCCCCCGTGACTCCCCTAGTGTCCTTCTTCTTCCTATATAAGTCTACGTACCCCAAAACCTCCGTGAACAGAGAGAAAACCCTAATTCCACCGCCGTAACATTCTGTTCCCGTGAGATCCCATCTTGGAGCCTGTTCCGGAGCTCCACCGGAGGGGGATCCATCACGGAGTTCTTCTTCTTCATCATCATCATCGCCCTCACCATGAGTTGTGAGTAGTTTACCACAGACCTTCGGGTCCATAGCTAGTATCTACATGGCTTCTTCTCTCTCTCTTGATCTCAATACAAAGTTCTCCTCGGTCTTCGAGGAGATCTATTCGATGTAATCTCTTTTTGCAGTGTGTTTGTCGAGATCCGATGAATTGTGAGTTTATGATCAAGATTATCTATGAAAGATATTTGGTTCTTCTCTGAAATTTTTATGTGTGCTCATAATATCCTTGCAAGTCTCTTCGAATTATTGGTTTGGTTTGGCCTACTAGATCTATAGTTCTTGCAATGGGAGAAGTGCTTGGCTTTGGGTTCAATCTTGCGGTGTCCTTTCCCAGTGACAGTAGGGGCAGCAAGGCACGTATTGTATTGTTGCCATCGAGGATAAAAAGATGGGGTTTATATCATATTGCTTGAGTTTATCCCTCTACATCATGTCATCTTGCTTAAGGCTTTACTCTGTTCTTATGAACTCAATACACTAGATGCATGTTGGATAGCGGTCGATGTGTGGAGTAATAGTAGTAGATGCATGCAGGAGACGGTCTACTTGTCTCGGACGTGATGCCTATATACAATGATCATGCCTAGATGGTCTCATAATTATTCGCTTTTCTATCAATTGCTCGACAGTAATTTGTTTACCCGCCGTAGAATATCGCTATCATGAGAGAAGCCACTAGAGAACACTATGGCCCCCGGGTCTATTCTCAACATATCAATCTACATCTACTTTACCTTTATCGCTTTTAATTGTTGTTCTTATAAACTAAAAATACCAAAAATATAAACTATCATCTCTATCAGATCTCACTTTCGTAAGTGACCGTAAAGGGATTGATAACCCCTTATCGCGTTGGCTGCGAAGTTCTTATTTGTTTGTGCAGGTGCGAGGGACTCGCGTGTGGTCTCCTACTGGATTGATACCTTGGTTCTCAAAACTGAGGGAAATACTTACGCTACTGTGTTGCATCTCCCTTTCCTCTTCGAGGGAATACAACGCAAGCTCGAGAAGTAGCAGCCGCGCCCCGAGGGCTCGGAGCGTGTGGTCTTCTTCACGCACTTCAAGCGTGGGTTTGGGCTGCCCGCGAGCGATTTCTTCCGCGAGTTCTTGGAGTTCTACGGGCTCCAGCCCCACCATCTTGGAGCCGAGGCCATCGCGCAGCTCTTCGGCTTCATCACGCTCTGCGAGGTGTACCTTGACATCGAGCCCTCCATCAACCTCTTTGCACGCCTTTTCTCCCTGAAGCAACAGGGGCCGAAGGCCGCGGAGACGTCGGAGTGCGGAGCCGCCGTCATCTATAGGCGGCCGGGGGATGAGCGCCCCAAGGCGCCGCTGGAGGATTCTACCAAGAAATGGCAGATTTCTTTCTTCTATGTCCGCAACTTGGGCGCGGACCGCATCAACCTGCCGTCTTTCGCCGATGTGCTACCGCAGGAGAAGTGGAACTGGTCCTACTATCCCAAGCGTCCGTCGCAGGCGATGCTCAATTTATCCGAGCGGGTGGTGGTGATGAAGGAGCATGAAGGCCTCAAAGGCAGGGACCTCGTCACCGCCTTCATCGTGCGGCGGGTGCTGCCGCTGCAGCGGCGCGCTCGTCTTATCGGCAAGATGAGGGGCCTCGACGACCCCAACCGTATGTCCAAGCCCGGGAGTGTACCTTGACGTCGAGCCCTCCATCAACCGCTCATCTTCTTATCCGTCCGGTCGCGACGCGGGAGGTACTTCTGAACGCCATCCGGCATCCTTACGACCGGGCGGGGACACAGGTGGTGCGCGCCGCCTCGGAGGAGCCCGAGGCCCACGGCGGAGGGGAGGGAGCGGTCGCCGAGGCAGACACGGGACGCCGAGCAGGTGCGCTTATCTCCTTTTCTTCACATTTTGTTTTCTGGACAGCATCGGAGGTGCTGACGTGAGTTGCTGGTGTAGCGGCGTTGGGTGGACGGGGCGGAGGCGCTAGCGGGGCCGGGTCGTCCCAAGCGGTGATGATGGCAGCGGGAGGCCGAGGTGGCGGCGCAGCTGGAGCCAGGTCGTCTCAGGTGGTGCCGGCGACGGGTCGGACTCATGGGAAGGGCAGCGGTACTTCGCCGGCTCCACCCGCGAAGCGTGCCGCATGCGTGGTAGGGGGCGCGAGGTCGGCCGCCAAGAGGAGGCGCGTCACCCAAGCGTCGAGGCACTCCGTGCCGATGATGCCGGGGTAAGTCTTTCTTCTTCTTTGGCTTGGAGCCGGGCGGCTCCGTTGAGCCCCCCCCCCTTTGTGCTGATTCGTCTTGGTTTCAGATCGCCGATCTCGCTGGCGTTGGCGGCGGCGGAGGCCGTGTCCCCCGATGGTGCTGGGTTCCGGACGAGCCGGTCCAGCACCGTTGATCCTGGCGAGGAGGAGGGCGGGCGGATTCGGACCTTGGTCTGGATCTGTCCAATGCGGAGGGCCGGGCCTGGCGAGACCGGGACCGGGCCGAGGCCGCATTGAGGGCGGCGTCGACCCGGGCTTGGACCACGGCCGCGGAGGCGTGGGCACAAGCCGGCGTGGCCGGAGATGCCGCCCGGAACGACGGTGGTGATGATGGAGTTCGTCCCATCGTTGGAGGAGGGGCACGGCCAGGGCGGCTGTGCCGACGCGATGGACCTCGCCCGGGAGGTCGTGGTCATTGAAGACGATACCCCACCACGGGCCGATGCGGCCGAGCGGGCGGGGGCTGGTGAAGGCGGCGGTGATGCCGCTTTGGGGGCGCCGACGATGGCGGAATCGGAGAGGACACCGGCTGCGGTCGAGGCGACCAGAGGTGAGCATGCCTTTGTGCTTCAGCCCGAGGGTCGCCGGGCCGCTGAGCGGCCGGTGCCGTGGCGCGGAGTCGGCGAGGTCTTCCTTGGGCCGCCAACCCAAGGGGAGGCGGCCATGGCCGCCGTGACTCGGCGCCTGCGGGGGCGGACGAGCCGGATTGAGGTCTACGCCTGGGCCGAGCTAGAGTAGGCGTGGGAGCTGGAGGACGCCGTGCTCGTAAGTCTTCTTACCGTTGCTCGTTTCTTCTTTAGTGGGGGCGCGCCAGTGCACCCACTCGGTGTAGTCCCCGAGATTTGGGCCAACTGCGTAGCAGTTCGGCCGAATCTTTAAATTGATGTATTCTTTGTTGATTTCTATTTTGTCACGCAGCAACTGGACTCCTATCGGGTCGGTGTCTTCAGTCGGCTTCTTGACGCGCACGAGCGGCTCAAGGAGCAGCTGGACACCAAGGAGGCGGAGCTCCGTGCCGTGATGGGTACATCCCCTTTTCTTTTTTCCTTTTTCTTTTCTTGTGAGTCTTCAGGGTGCTTTGTCTCTGAGTCGCCCTTCCGCAGCCGCGTTGCAGCGGTCGAGGCAGGAGGCGACGGGAGCCCGGCAGGAGCTCGATGAAGCCGACCAGCTACAGAAGCAGCTGGTGGGCGACAAGAGCCGCCTTGAGGCTGAGGTGGAGCGGCTTCCTGCGGAGACCGCCAAGGTTGCGAAGGCGCAACTAGCCCTTGCCGAGGCGGACCAGCAGCGCGGCAAGCTGGCCGATGAGAAGGGCCAGCTCCAGGCCGAGGTCGTGCGCCTGAAGGGACTTGTGGCCTCGGCCGAGGAAGCCAGGCAGGGGGAGGCCCGGCGCCGCAAGGGGGCCGAGAAGGCGGTCGCGGATAAGGATGCCGAGCTGAAGGCGGCGCTTGTCCAGGTCGCCCAGGCGGAGGAGGCGGTTAAGGACCATGACTGTACTCTTGACTGGGAGCGGCGCGGTACGTTGCTTGAGGCGCAACACCTGGAAGAGTCCTTCTCTAGTGAGTGCTTTTCTTGAGTCTTTTGCCGGACTGAGGTTCCGGCTTTCTTTTTTCATTGCGAATCTCTTCTAACTCTTTTCTCTGACAGGGGTCTTCCCAGAGACGCGGGACTTGGCGGAGGAGGCGGTCTGCTTCCGGCATGATCCAGGGGGCATGGTTGGCTCTGGGACTGACCCGCGCGTGGCCTGGACCTTCCCAGAGATCATGGTCGCCGCCGAGGCCCGTCTGCAAGCCTTGGGCGTGCAGATGGCGCAGCTCTCCAAGGCCGGGGTAGCGATGACGGCGGCCCTTTGTCCGGGCTACGCTGCGCCAACCAGCTTGTCGCGGCTTGCGCGGTGGCTTGAGGTAGGGCCGGATCGGCTGCATGACTGGCGCCTTTCCGCAGCCCGAGCTGGTGCCGAGATGGCACTTCAATTCGTGATGTCCTGGTATCCGGGCCTGTCGCTGAAGGCGCTGAAGGGCCAGCGAGCCGGCTCGGAGAGCCAGCTACAGGCGCAGGCTGGCGATATTGCCGCCCGAGCCAGCTACATCGCCGAGTTCTCCTACCACGACGAGTTCCAGCCAGAGCGGACAGAAGGTGGCATAGTCGTGCCTGTTGACGACTTTGGCCTGCTTCTGGATGATCCGGATGGCAGCTCCGAGGAGAAGAATGTCTATCGCGACACGGGTGTCGATGATGAAGAAACCGACGCCTCGGCGGGCCCGGCGGGTGCGGACGCGGACGCCTGAAGCTCCTGTTTAAAATCTTTGTAGATATCTCTGTTAGGTAGCAGGTCCACCCCACCCACTGGGTGCACTGGGTGTAATGAATTCTGGCCTTGAGCCTTTTATGAATTTAAAGTTTGTATGAATGTTGTGGATGTTTCTGCTCTTGCTTATTCGTTCGTCGAGCCGTTTTCCTGTGCCTCTCCCCCCTTGGGCCTCTCCCCCGTGAGTCTGACAGCCGAGGATCCGGTCAGTGACAAGGGGTTTGGCCTTTGGGAGGGTACACATTGCGTTTGAAATGTTGAGCATGAGCGAAACACCCACTGGCCGGCTTGCGGTGATCCGGCGTGGCCGGATGACAGGCAGCCGGTCGTGTTGTGAAGTTTGTGAGTGGCATTGTCGGGTCGATCAATCCGGCACCATGTTGGGGTATTCGTGGATGTTTGCGCCTTTGCTTTTCGTTTGTCGAGCCATTTTCCCGTTCCTCTTCCCCCTCGGGCCTCCCCCCCGCGAGTCTGACGGCCGAGGCTCTGGTCCGTGACAAGGGGTTTGGCCTTTGGGAGAGGAAGCGCAGTAGTTAGGCATTTGAAACATTGAGTGTGAGCGAAACACCCATTGGGCCGGCTTGCGGTGATCCGGCGTGGCCGGATGACAGGCAGCTGGTCGTGTTCTGACTTGACTGTTCGTGGCGTGGCCGAGTTGGGTGACCCGACAGTCCGTGGCTTAGTTCTCGTGACGTGTTGGTGCTTTGGCCTTTTTGCTCGCCGACCGACAGCCGAATCCGGATCTGTGTCTTAGGGCGGAGCCGGAGACCGCGGTGATCTCAACGTGCCAAGAAACGCTAAGCGAGATGACTGGTGGGACCGAGCCGGCTAGCCCCGAGTCCCCGAGTCGAGCGAGTCGAACCGGAGGCCGGGTTTGGACGAAGAGGAAGGTGAAGTATAGAACGCTAGAGACACAAATAACTTGGTCGGAAAAGGCTGGCCCCAAGCATTGTTCGGGGACCCCATAGTTTTTAATTGAGCGCAAAAAGGCAGCGATACATAGACATACATGGCTAACTGTAAAATGGACGGAGGAGTTCAGCATTCCAGGGCCGAATTGTTTCTTCTCCGGCCGTGTCCCTCTTGCGCTTGTTTGACTTGCGCGCATCGATGAGGTAGTAGGCGTTGTGGTTGCACAGGGCCTTGCTGATGATGAAGGGGCCCTCCCATGGGGAGGATAGCTTGTGCTGGCCGGCTTCCTGTTGGACTAGTCGGAGGACGAGGTCTCCCTCGCGGAATGCGAGGGGTTTGATCTTCTTGCTATGGTAGTGCATGAGGCCTTGCTGGTAGATGGCTGAGCGGCTGAGTGCTAGTAGACATGCTTCTTCTAGTAGGTCGACGCCGTCTTCGCGGGCCTCCCTGGCTTCGGCCTCAGTGTACATCGTGACACGCGGTGAGTCGAACTCGACGTCGATCGGGATTATGGCTTCAGCTCCATAGACGAGGAAGAACGGGGTGAATCCGGTCGACCTGTTCGGCGTTGTTCGGAGGCTCCATAGGACGGCCGACATCTCGTCTAGCCAGCTTCTGGGTGAGCGGACGAGTGGTTCGATGACCCGCGGCTTGATGCCGGATAGGATGAGGCCTTTTGCCCGCTTGACCTGGCCTTTGGACTATGGGTGGGCAACGGACGCTAGATCGAGGCAGATGCCGGAGACGGAGCAGTATTGCGCGAGCGCGCCCTTGGCGAAGTTGGCGCCGTTGTCCGTGATGATGCTGTTCGGCATGCCGTAGCGCATCGCTATGACCTTGATGAATCGGACGGCTGTTGGCCCATCCAGCTTCTTGATCGGCCTTGCCTCGATCCATTTGGTGAATTTGTCAATTGCTACCAGCAAATGCGTCATGCCGCCTCGGGCTATTTTGAATGGTCCCACCATGTCGAGCCCCCAGACCACAAAAGGCCAGGCGATCGGTATGGTCCGGAGCGCCGACGTTGGTTGGTGGGTGCGCTTGCTGAAGTGCTGGCATCCCTCGCATCTGAGGACGAGTGATTCGGCGTCTTCGAGGGCCGTGGGCCAATAGAAACCATGGCAGAAAGCCTTGGCCACCAGGGATCATGACGCGGCGTGGTGCCCTCACTCGCCCTCGTGTATGTCGAGGAGGATGTCCACGCCCTTGTCTTGTTCGACGCAGCGCTGGAACACACCGGTGGGGTTGCGCTTGACGAGCTCGTTGTTGATGATGTTGTACGCGGACGCTCGGCGCTGCACTTGCCGGGCTTCGGTCTCGTCGTCGGGCAGGGTCCCGCCCTCCAGGAAGTCCTTGATGGGCAAGGCCCAAGATGGCGACATCGCCGTGATGAGAACAACCATTATGGTTGCTTTAGTGGCGGCGGCGTCCGAGCCGGGTCCGGCCGGACTGAGGGTTGCCGTTGCCGGGCTGGGGTCGATAGTCACCGGGCCGGACTGAGCAGTCCTCCGGCCGAACTGAGCAGTCCTTGGGTCTGGTTGAGCAGTCCCCGAGTCTGGTTGAGCAGTCCCCGGGCCGGACTGAGCAGTCCCCGGGCCGGACTGAGCAGTCCCTGGGCCAGGCTCCGTAGTTGTCGGGCCAGGCTCCGCAGTTGCCGGGCCGGACTGAGCAGTCCCTGGTTCGTCTAGGACATGGATGGACTCTGAGTCCGGAGACGGCTTGATGGACGGCTTTCGTAGGTGCTCGAGGGAAACACCGGATGGAATGGACTGTCGAGACGAGGCGATCTTGGTGAGTGTGTCGCCCGCCTCGTTTTCTGCTCGCGGGACGTGGAGGAACTCGCATCCTGCGAAGAAGCCGGACAGCTTCTGTACGAGGAAGCGGTAGCTTGCCATGTTGGGGTCGCGCGCGTCCCACTCGCCGGAGCACTGCTGCACGACCAGGTCCGAATCGCCGTAGCACAGGATTGGCCGGATTCCGAGTTCCTTAGCCAACCAGAGGCCATGCACAAGGGCTTCGTACTCGGCGACATTGTTGGAGGCGGCGAAGTGGATCAGGAGTGCGTACATGAGTCGGTCGCCCTTTAGGGATGACAGCACGATACTGGCTCCTAGGCCTAGGCACATTTTGGAGCCGTCGAAGTGCATGCGCCAGTGCGTCGAGTCTGGAGGCGGTGGTAAGTACTGGGTCTCTGTCGAGTCGATGAGGAAATCGGCCAGAGCTTGGGACTTGATCATGGTACGGGGCTCGTAGAGGATGGTGTGGCCGGCTAGCTCGAGTGCCCACTTGGCGACCCGGCTAGAGGCGTCGCGGCACCCGATGATCTCGCCGAGGGGGGCCGTACTGACCACGGTGATCTCATGCACTTGGAAATACTGCTTCAACTTCTTGGCGGTGAAGTACACGCCGTAGCACATCTTTTGGTAGTGCGGGTAGTTCTTCTTTGAGGCGGAAAGCACCTCCCTCGGGTAGTAGACGGGGCGCTGGACGACTTGGTTCTTGCCCTTCTCTGGTCGCTCGACCACGAGCACCATGCTGACCGAGCGCGAGGTTGCGGCTATGTAGAGAAATAGCGCCTCCTTCTCGGCTGGGCCGACCAGGACGGGTGCGGTGGAGAGCATGCGCTTGAGGTCCCGGAAAGCCTCGTCCGCTTGGTTGTTCCATTCGAACGACATCATTTTCTTCATCAGCTGGTATAGGGGCAAGGCCCTCTCGCCTAGCCGGCTGAGGAACTGGCTGACCGAGGCCAAGCAGCCGGTGAACTTCTGGACATCACGCGGCCGAGCCGGCTTGCGCATGTGCTCGATGGCCTTGATTTTCTCCGGGTTTGCCTCAATGCCGCGCTCCGAGACGAGGAAGCCGAGTAGCTTTCCGTCCGGCACGCCGAAAACGCATTTCTCTGGGTTGAGCTTGACCTTGTACTCGCACAGGTTAGCGAAGGTTTTCTTCAGGTCGTCGAGGAGCGTGAGGTGCTGCTTGGTCTTCACCACGATGTCGTCCACATAGACGTGGATATTGCGGCTGAGCCGTGGCAGGCCTTGTTCGATGGCTTGGTCGATTCGCGGGAGGGCGAATGGATCCTTGGGGCAGGCCTTGTTCAGGCTGGTGTAGTCAATACACATGCGCCAGGTGTTGTTTTTCTTTAGGATGAGGACTGGGTTGGCCAGCCACTCGGGGTGAAATACTTCCATGATGAAGCCGGCCGCCAAGAGCTTGGCGATCTCTTCACCGATGGTCCTTCTCTTCTCTTCGGAGAAACGCCGTAGGGGTTGGCGGACAGGCTTGGCGTCCTTGCGGACGTGAAGTTTGTGCTTGGCGTACTTCCTCGGGATACCCGGCATGTCCTTTGGGGACCATGCAAAGATATTCGGATTCTCACAGAGGAAGTCGACGATCTCGCCTTCCTATTTGTCACGGAGGCAAGCGCCCACGACGACGTACTTGCTGCAGCTGGGATCTTCTAGGTTTAGCTTCTCCTTCTTGGTTTCCTTGGAGGGTTTGAACAAGGCTTCGTTTGCCGGCTCCTCGGCCGGGACTGGCGTGGCTGCTGCCTCACCAGCAAGGGCAACGATCTGGTCGAGCTGGCGCCACTCCTCGACGATGACCATCGACTCGGCCAACTTGGATTCGTCTCCGGCGCACTCCAGAGATTTGCGGTAGTCGCCAGTGATGGTGATGAGGCCCTTTGGACCCGGTAGCTTCATATTCAAGTAGGCGTAGTGGGGGACCGCCATGAATTTGGCGAGTGCGGGCCGGCCGAGCAGCGCGTGATACGCGCTGGACAGGTCCACCACCACGAACCAGATTGGCTCGCGTCGGAAATGGCTGCTGTCGCCGAATAGGACGTCGAGCCGGATCTTTCCGATCGGAGAGCAGGAGTGGCCGGGGATAATTCCGTGGAAAATGGTCCTGGTCGGCTCCAGGTCCTTGGCTTCGAGGCCGAGCTTGGTCATGGTGTCCCGGTAGAGAATGTTGATGCTGCTGCCGCCGTCGATGAGGACTCGGGAGAACTTGCAGGTGCGCCGAGGCGCGACGATGGTGGGGCTGAGGATGAGGGCGTATCCACCTGGACTCGGCACGACGGCCGGGTGATCATCCCACGTCCATGTGATCGGCCGCTCTGACAAGTGCATGTATTCAGGCCTGGCCAGGGCGGCAATGTTCACTTCCTGTCGGATGGAGCGCTCACTGCGCTTGTCGTCGCTGAGGCTGGTGAAGATGACGTAACCCGCGTTCTGGTCCGGGTAGGCATCGTTGCGCATGGCGCCACCAGCCGGAGGTGGTGGGGGAGGCCGAGGCTGCTGATACGTCCAAAACGTATCTATAATTTCTGCTTGCTCCATGCCTCTTTTGTGTGATATTGCTATGATATCTATGCACTTCCATACACTTTTGATCATATTTGGACTAACCTATTAACTCAGTGCACCACAGTGCCAGTTCCTGTTTTCTGCTGTTTTTCTATTTCAGATTTCCCCCATATTAAAAGTGCCCTAAAAATTCCGGGAAAAATACAGGAAAAATCAGCATACCGGGAGCTTCAAGAAAAACCAAAGCAGGGCCAGAGGGGAGCCAGGGGCAGTCCAGGCGGCCCCACCCCTGGCCGCCTCTGGTGACCCCCCTTCGCATATATATTTCTCCCGTCGCGGAAACCCTGATTCCAGAACCCTTTTCTCCAGAAGCAATTCCGATCTCCGCCACCATCGCCACCAAGTTTCGAGGGACCAGAATTCCTGTGCCGGCACCCTGCCGGGACGGGGAAGTGCCCCCGGATTCATCTCCATCGACGTTGCTTCCTCCCTCCATGATGCGGGAGTAGTTCCTCCTCGGGGCTGAGGTTTCTACCAGTAGCTATGTGGTCAATTCTCTCTCCCATGATGTGATCTTCGTTGTGATCATAGGCTATGTTAATCTAGGGTGATCCCATGACATTTCCCCTTCCTCTATGTATTGGATTGATATACTCACTTGTCTTTATCTAGTATTATCCCCGAGACCAAGGTGACAGCGGTCTATTGGACATGGATTAGAAGAATATTTTCATGGGTGATTTCCTCTTTTGTGTGTTGATTGAAGATTGAGAGTCTCTTGGTGCTTGTCTTTGACTATCCTTGAGATATGTTGTGGTGATTGTGGTACTCTCTTTGGATGGCCGTGGTGACATTGGGAAATCCATAGATTGAGAACTACGAACTTAGAGGTGTGCTTTTGTAGCCCTATATAATTCTCGCCCTCTCTTGACCACAAAGGAATGACCTCCGAGTGCGTCTCCATTATGGGAAATATCATGTGATTCAATTATGTTAATGTTGTTGGGAGTTGCCACTAGTGAAAGTATGAAGCCTAGGCCTTGTTTCCACCATTGCAATACCATTTGTGCTCACGTTTACCACTTGTTTGCTTGCTGCACTTTTTATTATAGATTTATATTACTTTGCTTTGCCACTCCTATCATCCATATTTTACCATCTCTTCGCCGAACTAGTGCACCTATACATCTGACAAGTGTATTAGGTGTGTTGGGGACACAAGAGACTTCTTGTATCTTGATTGCAGGGTTGCTTGAAAGGGGTACGTTCAACCTCCACTTCCGTGAGTTCGATAAACCTTGGGTTACTCACTTAAGGGAAATTTGCTGCTGTCCTACAAACCTCTGCTCTTGGAGGCCCAACACTGTCTACAGGAATAGAAGCGTGTAGTAGACATCAAGCTATTTCTGGCGCCGTTGCTGGGGAAGTGAGGTAAGTGAAGGTACCTTCTCTAGATCTTGCAATTAAATCTTTTTGTTTCTTGTTTTTATTTCACTAGTTTTGCTTAATGGAAAACAACAAAAATATGAGAGAGCTTTATAAGCTCTACCTTGAACTTGGACATGATGTGTTTGAAGAGAAAATTAAAAAACCTTTGGAACTTTATTATTTGCATAACAATCGTGATGGTGGTGATGTTATTAGTATGTTTTTTTAATATCAATATTGCTAATGACATGGAAAGCTCTAAGCTTGGGGATGACACGTTTGATGAACATGATATTTTTAGTCCCCCAACTTTTGAAGAGAAAATTTATTTTGATGATACTTTGCTTCCTATATATGATGATTACAATGATAAATGTGAGCTTTTTAGTCCACCTACTATTGAGGATAAAATTTATTATGATTATGATATGCCTCCTAAATATGATGATTACCATGATGGTTATGATAGTCTTACTCTCACTATTCGTAATAAGAAAGATTTTGCTTATATGAAGAGTAATGACACTTTTATGCTTTTGGATCATGGAAATAATGCCTTATGTGATATTTATATTGTTGAGTTCATCCATGATGCCACTGAAATTTATAATGAGAGAGGGAGACATGGTTCTAAATATCTTAATAATAAGAAGTTTCCCCTCTATATTGTGAAAGTTTTGAAGTTATACTTGTTTTCCCTTTCTATGCTAGCTGTTTTATGCTCCAATGATTTGTTTTCTTACAAGATTCCTATTCATAGGAAGAATGTTAGGCTTAAATGTGTTTGGTATTTGCTTCCTGATGCCCTCCTTTGTTCTTCAACTCTTATTCCTACGAGAGCATCATTAAAGTCTTAAGCCTATCTTTATGGCTATAAAGAAAGAGCTCTAGGGAGACAACCCTTGTTATCTTTGCTTTCAGTTTGTTCTTTTATTTTTTAGTGGTCTTGATGTTTGTTACTACTGCAGCAACATCATTGTATCTTTTCTTTTCAGCTTTGTGCCAAGTTTAGCCTCCGATTGCAAGAAAGTTCAAAAGTTGTGACGTGCTGTCCAGAAAACAGATTCTGTCCTTGGACAGAAAAATTCGAATAAAATCACCAGATCATCTTTTTGATCTGAATTGTTTTGACAGCGTGCTCTATACAATTGGCTTTCGATCGTCTGTTCTGAGTTTTTTGATTTGAGTTGCAGAAGTGCCCCGAAAAAATTATTTACTACCTGCTGGTCTGTTTTTCACAGATTCTGTCCTGTTTTGCCTTTTCTTCGTTTTGCAAACCTTGAGCTTGCTTTTTGTTTGCAAAAACCTTTTGGCATTCTTGAGAAACAGTAGCTCTTCAAGATTATCTTTATTTCCAGCAAGGAAAAGTTATTTTATTGTGGGTACTAACCTCGCTAATCAGATTATGATGAGTTATGTATGAAGGGAGTTTTCAAGTGTGCGAGGGAAGATGATAAAAGAAGATTCAGGAGGGTCAAACGCTCAAGCTTGGGGATGCCCCCGTGCAACCCCAAGAAATATTCAAGAAGACTCAAGCGTCTAAGCTTGGGGATGCCCCCGTGCATCCCCTTCTCCATCAACAATTATCAGTTCGTCTTTCGTTCCACTATATTTTAATCACTTCATGCGTTATGTGCTATGCTTGGAGCGTCTTGCTCTTAGTTTCCTTTTTAGTTTTCTTTAGCTTTGCTTGCTGTTCATAACAAGTTAGAACCCAGCTTTCTTTGTGTGGAAGAGAAACACGCTCCACTTCAACCTAGAACACAACATAGGATTTTCATGCTTATCTTTGATGTGTGTGTTCTTTGTCTTTCCATAGCTACTGTCATGCTTAGCTCTTAGTTTTCATGCTTTTCTTTTTAAAGAGCTTTTGTTTAGTTGGTTGTTGAACTCTCTTGAGTTTTCATGTTTATCTTGTTAAGAGAGTTTGCCTGTTGCACTGAGTTGTGTGTCTTGACTTAAAGTAGGTAATTGAGGTTGCTATTTAATTTTAGTAGTAACTTGCAATAGTTTTGAGGTATTGCCATGAGTAATGTCTGAACTTTTGGTGTCAAGAGCTTTAGCCTATTAGTGATAGATGTCGTATTTTGGGCAATCCGTGTTTATTTTCGAAAACCTACAAAATAGTTGAGAACTTTAGCTACTAAATGGATCACTAATCTTTGGAAGGATCGAATATTAGAGTACACTCACGTACCATGAGTCGAGGATGCGCAAGGATAAGCAAACCCCCATACACTCCTCCTCGGGGTACTTGTCTCTTTGTGAACCTCCTAATTAGATTGAGAGTTACCGATAATAAGTGCATGAGTTCTTCGGACTAATGTGAGTATTCGAAAGTTGACACTTCCACCTATCCATATTTTTTCTAGCCTCTTCGGTACCGTGCATTGCCCTTTCTCACCTCAAGAGTTGGCGCATACTTCGCCGGTGCATCCACATCCTTGGCACGATACGCTCTGTCATCATAAGCCTCATTATATCCTTCCTCAAAACAGCCACCATACCTACCTATCAAGGCATTTCCATAGCCTTTCCGAGATACATTGCCATGCAACATCCATCTTCTCATGACTTGATCTTCATGTCATACATGCTTTTTGCTTGATCGATGAGTCGCATGCTAGTTGGGCCTTGCCCTAATCATTGCTACATGACGCGCTAGTATCATTGCATATCCTGCTACACTGGCAGAGGCATACATTTGCATACATCATGATAGTTTCATTTTCTTTATGTTGAGTACTTTTGTAAAGTGTGAAAGATCTTCTATACTTCTTGTAATAAATAGAGTGTTGCCCCTAAAGTGAGGAAAAGATCCCAAAGAGGACAAAATCAAAAGATCCCAAAGAGGACAAATGAGAGATAAATAGAAAGAGCCAATGAGGCCACAAAAAATAAATAAAAAAATAGAAAAAAGAGAAAAAGAAATAAAAAGAGAGAAGGGGGCACACTACTATTTCCTTTTGAGAGATCCACACTCGTACTCCATCTTATACCTTGTACTCCATAGAGATTATCATTCATGCATATAGCTATGTGGGGTCCTTTACACTATAGAACTTGGCTTGTATATTTCAATGATGAGCCTCCTCAAAAGAGCTCTAGGTCTTCTTGAGCAAGCAAGTTGGATGCACCCCCACTAGTTCCATTGGAGAGCTTACCTTAGCTCATATGTGCATCCGTTGCATGACAATCCCTACTCCTCACATCATATCTATCATTTGGCTTTCTCTCGCCAATGATTGTCCTCATTGATGTGAGCCTTTCACACCTTTTTGTCTTCCCCCTCCATTATTTTTCTCTCTTTTCCATCCTAAGTGTCGACTTTCTTGCTTACGCTCATCCATTGCACGAGTGCTCAAAATATCGAAAGGGAGTGGATCATTTTGACTTGTACCTGGCTGACGGTCTCGGGATGAGTCAAGATAAGATTCCAAAGAAGACCAAGTGTGAAACTTTAGTAGATTAAGTTCTCAACAATACAAAAACTATGTTTTACTCTCTCGTATATCCCTATCCCCTTTCTTGCACGCAAACACCATTTGGAGACATTCGAGTCACAGACAGCGAGAGCTCTTGCACCTTTATGTTCTTATGTTGCTTGTTACAATGCTAATATAGACTCTTGCTTGTTATGACTTGAATTGAACTACATGCCTTGATTGCTTTACTTAAAAGTTCTTATATGGTTGATAGCATGTCACCACAGAAATTATGCTTATTATCATTTACCTACTCGAGGACGAGAATGAATTAAGCTTGGGGATGTTGATACGTCCAAAACGTATCTATAATTACTGCTTGCTCCATGCCTCTTTTGTGTGATATTGCTATGATATCTATGCACTTCCATACACTTTTGATCATATTTGGACTAACCTATTAACTCAGTGCACCACAATGCCAGTTCCTGTTTTCTGCTGTTTTTCTATTTCAGGTTTCCTCCATATTAAAAGTGCCCTAAAAATTCCGGAAAAAATACAGGAAAAATCAGCGTACCGGGAGCTTCAAGAAAAACCAAAGCAGGGCCAGAGGGGAGCCAGGGGCAGCCCTGGCGGCCCCACCCCTGGCCGCCCTAGGGGGGCGCCTGGGCTCCCCTCTCCGCCTCTGGTGACCCCCCTTCGCATATATATTTCTCCCGTCACGGAAACCCTGATTCCAGAACCCTTTTCTCCAGAAGCAATTCCGATCTCCGCCGCCATCGCCACCAAGTTTCGGGGGACCAGAATTCCTGTGCCGGCACCCTGCCGGGACGGGGAAGTGCCCCCGGATTCATCTCCATCGACGTTGCTTCCTCCCTCCATGATGCGGGAGTAGTTCCTCCTCGGGGCTGAGGTTTCTACCAGTAGCTATGTGGTCAATTCTCTCTCCCATGATGTGATCTTCGTTGTGATCATAGGCTATGTTAATCTAGGGTGATCCCATGATATTTCCCTTTCCTCTATGTATTGGATTGATATACTCACTTGTCTTTATCTAGTATAATCCCCGAGACCAAGGTGACAGCGGTCTATTGGACATGGATTAGAAGAATATTTTCATGGGTGATTTCCACTTTTGTGTGTTGATTGAAGATTTAGAGTCTCTTGGTGCTTGTCTTTGACTATCCTTGAGATATGTTGTGGTGATTGTGGTACTCTCTTTGGATGGCCGCGGTGACATTGGGAAATCCATAGATTGAGAACTACGAACTTAGAGGTGTGCTTTTGTAGCCCTACATAATTCTCGTCCTCTCTTGACCACAAAGGAATGACCTCCGAGTGCGTCTCCATTATGGGAAATATCATGTGATTCAATTATGTTAATGTTGTTGGGAGTTGCCACGAGTGAAAGTATGAAGCCTAGGCCTTGTTTCCACCATTGCAATACCATTTGTGCTCACGTTTACCACTTGTTTGCTTGCTGCACTTTTTATTACAGATTTATATTACTTTGCTTTGCCACTCATATCATCCATATTTTACCATCTCTTCGCCGAACTAGTGCACCTATACATCTGACAAGTGTATTAGGTGTGTTGGGGACACAAGAGACTTCTTGTATCTTGATTGCAGGGTTGCTTGAAAGGGGTACGTTCAACCTCCACTTCCCTGAGTTCGATAAACCTTGGGTTACTCACTTAAGGGAAATTTGCTGCTATCCTACAAACCTCTGCTCTTGGAGGCCCAACACTGTCTACAGGAATAGAAGCGTGTAGTAGACATCAGCTGCCGCCCCGCTCCTAGAGCCGGGGCTGGAGGCGGCGGTACGTCGCCCCTCATGATGCGCTTGGTGATGGTGCATTGCCGGAGCATGTGCGTGGGCGGCCTCGCGCCGCTGTGGTGCTTGCATGGAGCGTCGAGCATCTCCTTGAAGCTCATGGCGGGTTGCCATGTTGTCTAGCCGGTCTGCCGGCGCTTGGCGGCTGGCTCGGTTGCGGGCGCCTGCTCGGCGCCACCATGAGCCGGTTGTCGTATCGCTGGGCCTGCTGTTCGGCCTTGTGCTTGTGCTGTTGCTAGTTATGCTGATGCTGCCGGCTTCCTTCGCTAGCTGGCTTCAGAGGGGGAACCGGCTTGGTCTTGCCGGCTTCGTCCAGGGCCACCTGGATCTTCATGGCGGACTCGGTGTTTGCGTACTTGTCCACCGTTCCTATGAGCGCGGACATGGTGGTCGGCTCGGAGCGTAGCAACTTGTGCTTGAGGAGGGTACCGTCCCGGCACCCATTGACGAAGTACTAGATTGCCTGGACCTCGTGGACGCCTTCGCAGCTGTTGCGGAGCTCGGTCCAGCGTGCTAGGTACTCCCGACCGGTTTCCGTCGGCCCCTGCACGCACATGGCGAGCTGGCTGGGACGGCCGGGTCACCGGTAGGTCCCGGTGAAGTTGCGTACGAAGGCCTCCTCGAAATCGACCCACGTGTTGATGCTGCCCACCGGCAGGCTGTTCGGCCACGTGCGGGCCGATCCCTGGAGCATGAGTGGTGCGTAGCGGACGGCCAGGCGGTGGTTGCCGCCGGCGATGCCGATGGCGGTGGTGTAGTCGGTGAGCCAATCCTCTGGCTTCACGGTGCCGTTGTACTTAGGCGTGTCGCGGGGAAGCGTGAACCCTTTGGCAAAGGGCTCGCTCCGGATGCGCGGACCGAAGCACGCCGGGCCGACCGCACCGGTCTCCTCCAGCTCCTAGGAGCGAGCGAGACGGTCGAGGCGGTGGCGAGCGTCTGCGGTGTCGATGGCGCGCGGGCCCAGCCGGCCGGTGACCGCGCCACAGGGACCGGGGTCGACCGCAGTCTGCTGCCGAGTCGGCTGAGGAGCCGGGTTGAGTCGGCATTGGGCTTCGGAAGGCGACTCGTCGCCTAAGCCGCCAGCAGTTGTTGGGGCGGGCTTGCGCCGGGTCGGGGTGCGGACGGAGTGCGCCTCGCCTGGCAGGGAGGATGCTGAGTGCTGGTCATTGCCGGCTCCAACGACGCGGGCGGAGCCGGACCCGGCCGGTTTGGCAAGCCGGATGAGGCGGTCCTGCTGCGCGTTGGTCGCCGCGAGGAGGTCGCTCACCCTCTTGAGGCACTCCCGCAGTTTTTCGCCTGCGAGCTGCTCCATGCCGACCGCGGCCGCCTGAGCAGCGCGCATGTTCTTTACTGGAGTTTCGTAGATGGGAGGGAGGGCACCGTGGGCGCGTCCGATCGCGCCGCCCTGGATCCGCACGTCCGCAACCCGGCTCACCTCGGCAGCGCCTGGCCTGAAACCGTAAGCAGCGTCGCGCTCCATCTGAGCAGACGCGAGGCGGCGCTCCATCGCGGCGAGTGACTGGGTGAGGTCCAGCAGGTGTTGGCGGTCCCCGTCGAGGCGGGTCCGCGCCTCGGCGATGTTGAAGGCATCGATATTGGTGCTGATAGGCACGCGGAGGCGCTGGATAGTAGCGCACAGCGGGTCGGGCTGGGCGACCCGTCCGCCGCGGCCTCAGCCTCGGCGGCCTTCCTCGCCACACTTGACGAAGAGGTGGCGCCGGTGTCGGTGACGAAAACCTCTACGGAGAGGTCCATCGCTCCGCCGAGGGTGCTGCCGTCGGGAGTGATGGGGGAGTCGGAGAAGTCAAGTACCTCGCTAGGGTACTCATCGGCCGCTGGCGCATCGGAGATGCGTAGTGCGGCGAAGGAGGCGGCGAGGGCGTCGGTGACGTCGTCCGCCAGCACGATGAGCTCGTTGGAGTAGGAGCGGGGCCCCGTCTGAAGCATGCTCCTGTCCAGGACCTCGAGCTGCCCCACGGTGGGCGCCAACTGTCGTGGTGGGCGCACGGCAGATGCCAAGGGATGGCTAAAGATAGGAGGCGGCTCGAGGGCACTGGTGGACTCCAGAAGCGGGGTTGGCATGAGCGAGCACGAGACGCAAGACATACCCAGGTTCATGGCTCTCCGGGGAGATAGTACCCTTAATCCCGTCGAGGTGATTGATGTTTTTCCAGTACAGGATTGCTCCTAGAGCTGTGTGGTGGGAGGAGGAAGACGGGCCCATGCTTAGGCTGCTTCTCCTGAGGTGTGTCTATCCTGTTCTCTCGTTCCTCTTTCTTCTCTCCCCGTGCATGAGGGTTTTGGGGGGGTTTTATATGGGCCAACCCCCCAGGGATACAACAGTAATGTTACACGGCCGTGGGGCCGGATTGTCATCGACCGGGAAGCCGGTGCTGGGTCCCGCCGAGTACATGGCTTACTGGGTTCTTCGGGCACGGAGCCCGCCAGGCATGGGGGGCACCGTGTGCCATCTTGTCGGTCGGCAAGGATTGGCCGAGCTAGGTCGGGTACGGCGTGCTCCGTCATGTCACCGTCCGCCGGCGTCATGGGTTGTGATGATTACACTATTGCCACGCCCCGGCCGACTAGGGGTATGGGCGAGGCACTGTTGCCTAGGTCATCGGTAGGTGCGTCTCGTCCCATCGTACGGTTGAGATGGGATGGGTGCTGACCCGTGGCCGGACTGGGGAACACACCACGGGCCGGTTTGGCTTGTCGAGGAAGTCTTGGTGCGCCGGACTGGGGAGTCTTGCCGCATTGCGGGCCTTGACCGGACTAGAGGGTGTTGCCGGATTGTGGGCCTTGGCCGGACTGGGGAGTGTTGCTAGATCACGGACTTTGGCATGACTGAGCGACCCGCCAAGTCCGAGGCGGACTGCGGGGCGATTCTGGCCCTGTTGATTTTGAAAAGGATCCAGCTTCCTTTGCCTGCCTGGGGTTCATCCCCCCGACATTTCATTATTTTGATTTTTTTTGTGTTTTTGAAAGGATTATACCAATGCCAGGAATTCGTTCTTCTATAGAAAACTTCACTTTCTAAGTTTTTATTTCAGTTTTAGTTTTCATTTCTTTTCTTGTAAGGACAATGCCCATGTTACTAATCCATTATTTTTTAGAAAACACTTTTTTGCGGAAATCTAACTATATTATGCTCAGTTTTGCGTAGTAATAACACATTTTCCATATATGTGTATGTATAAAAATAAATATGTGTGAGAGTGCTATTCATCGGTGAGATTGCACGTGTATAATAATAAATATACATATGTGAGATTGCACATATAAACACTAACCATTGCATGCAAATATGTGTGAGAGTGCTATTCACTGGGCATCTTTTTTTAGTCCATTCATCTGTCATCTACAAAGGCTTGGCCAATATTATATTGTTGTACCGGATTGAAGCAGCCCATGGCCCAGCTGTGGGCTTGTGCGGACCATAAAGTGGCGCTGCCTGGGCTTGTGCGGAAGCTGCCTAATTGACTGAAACAGAGTTTGGTTCAATCGACTGACCCAATACTCATTTTCAGTCGATTGAGCAGTAGCCAGTCCCAATAATAACAAAACGATCTGACAAATCAAAGTGGTCCAACAACAATTATATCTTTAATTATTATTCCATAAACATCATCATATATCTACTTGCTCCCCCATCCGCCTCCTTGGTAACTCCAACACAACCCTCTACCTCTTTTCTCGCCATCACTTTATGTCTGGCAACCATCATATGTATAACTTCTTCTTGAACTTTGACGGCTTTACAACATGTTCTCCTTCAACACATTAATATCAACGAGTTCATGTATCTAGGCGAAAGACAATACCGTATAGCAGGCGTTGCGGAGGCGTCTCGGGCGGCCGAGCCTTGGGCGCGGTGGCGGCTGCGTGGCGAAGGTGGCGGGATGGGCCTTCATAGTTGGGTTATAAGAAGGTGGCGGGGTGGGCCTTCATAGTTGGATTCATAGTCGTTGAAGTGATTATAAGAATATGTTTGCATTTGCCTCAATTTTGATGGTTTATCGTGAATCTTGATTTGGAAAATTTATAACATTAATGTTAAACATCTTGAGAAGACCAATGAGCTCCACTTAAATGTGGCACTGCTTGCTTATATCAGAAAATAATCTTCATATAGATGAAGTATTGAATTATCGTGATTGAGAAATCAAATAAAAGAATACATAGTGATGTATAAGGTTCGATGAATAACACAGGGAGTGGTGGATAATTATGCTTCGTTAAAGATTAGGAAAATATGATTTACTTAACATAAAATCTGAAATATTTGAATAGTTTATAGGAATTTCAGAATATGTTATTTGAAGAGTTCAAATATTTTATAATGAAGATAAGGATCATTACGACAAAAGATAAAGTGATTCTTCAATATTGAAGAAAATTATCTGAGTCATAAGTTTAGCTAAACACTCGAATAATTGTGGAATTATTTTATTGCCGATCTGCTTTTATAAAATTTTGGGTATAATTGAAACAACAAGAGATACACTAAGCAGAGCACCGCATATTAGTCTGGCTAATAGAAACCATATGAGTTATGGAGTTTATAAACCAGATAAATGCTGAATTGTAGGATATCTTAAAAACATGCTTTGGATTCCTTGAGTTGAAATGTTCAAAAGGCAAAGTGTTTGTCACATATGAACATTTTTTCAAGAAAGTTGTCAAAGAAATACGTGGGAGGACATTACAGTTTGGAAAGGATTATTGAATCTCTAATGGTAATAAGCAGGATTAACAAACCGGAAGTTGTTCCGATAGATTGTGTGCAACTGTAAGTTACTACATTGGATGTAGAAACTCTAAAGCCTGTATCAGGATTGTGCAAATCAAGAATATCGTTGAATTTTCTAAAATTTCATGATGAGATATTCATCTTGGAAGAAGATGAACTAGCACACTACAGGGAATCGATGGCGGCGCCCAGCTCGAAGGAATGGCTCATAGCCATGCACACCAGGATGTAAATTCATATAAAGTTAAGTTTAGAAATTAGTTGATAATTTTCATACATAGTAAATAAGTTTAGAACCTCGTTGATACTTCAAAGAGTATGAAGTAAATAGAATGGATATCAAATCAAGTTTCCTAAATAGGAAATGATGTATGAATGATACAACCAAAAAAAAACCCTGAGCACACCGGATAAATGTGCAAACTTCAAAAGAGATTTTTTGAAGATTATAACAAGTGGGCTAGCATTGAGATTTTGATCTTGTCAAAATAATAAAAGTACTTTGTGTGTATCTATATAACTCAATGGGAGCTATATATTATTTCTGATCTTATATATATATATATATATATATATATATATATATATGACATATTACGGAATGTAAATAATATAAAACTTCATAGCACAAATAAAATGGTTTTTAAACATGTTTTCCGTCAAATTGTAAAGCAAAAAATTGGGCATACAATAATCTATAAAGATAGATCAAAATGTCTGATTGGGCTAAAATAAGTTTATATATCTTGACAAAGGTTTAAAAGGTTTAAATTAAGAAAATGTTTTCTCTTAATGTTATATAACTCAATGCTTATGAGAATCAATTGATAAGCATTGGTATATGAATGACATCTTGATAGTTATGATATGTAAAAGGGCCAAATAGTTTTACTAAGTGTTAGTAATAGATATCAAGGATCTCAAAATAATAAATGTATTATTTTGAGAATATGAGGTTAAAGTTCATTATTGAGAATATATGAATATCAACTCCATAATTGATATAATTGGGATATGATACTGTCGGATCTTGGGTTCCGGCAAAACCCTTGAGGTTCGAACTCTCGAGTGAGCACGAAGATCTCTCCTTCCGCCCTAGCTCGTCTACTCGCCGATCCCTAGGCCTAGCTCGTCAGATCCGAAGAACAAGGGAAACAAGGTTTATACTGGTACGGGCCATCGTTGTGGTGTAATACCCAAATCTAGTGTGGTGTGGTACATTGCCTTGTAGGCTGAGGAAGAACTAGTACATGGATGAACTGCCTCCTAAGGAGAGGAGTTCCTGCGCTCGGGTGAGCTTGTGGTTTGTGGCGTTCTAGCTAATCAGCTTTAGATCAGATGATCTCCCCCAATGGTGGTGGCTAGTCCTATTTATAGTGGCCAGGGTCCTCTTCCAAAATATTGAGCGGGAAGGGATCCCACAACGGCCAAATTTGAAGGGCAAAAACTAGTACAAGCTATCCTGACAAAATATGGTCTTCTCCTGCCAAAGGCCCTGGTGGTGACGCCGCCATGGGCTCCGCGATGACCTCCGCTCTGCCGTCCTGCTGGTCTTGGTCTTGTTGCACCGATATGGAAACCTTTTCCTGATGCCTCGGGACTCCTCGCCTGCACCTGCCCCTTTAGCACCAAAGAGGAAACTGGCACTCTGCACCCACTCGCGCCCGCCTGGCCTTGGTTGTCACCGCTCACGTCACGAGGTCCTCGCGAGGTACCCCTTTCCTTGATATCTCCGATCCTCATGAGTCGGCCTAGTGAGGCTGCCCTATGGGATGTCTTGCGTCATCCTCCTCGCGAGGCTCGGCCCCTCGCGAGGGTCTTGAGTGGTTGCTGATGAGGTTGGGCCGCACCAGGCCGCCTGATGAGCCACGCCCTTGGCCGCAGGCAGGCAAGTCTGGGTACCCCCGTTCCTAGAACGCCGATAGTAGCCCCCGGGCCCAAGGTGCGCTTGGGCTTGGCTTCGCGGCGAAGCCAAGGGTCAAGTACGGAGCGCCGCGGGCCCCAAAAGCCTGCGGCCTTGATTGACGTGTGGCGATTGATTGGACGTGGGCGTCTGCGCTCCCCCACGCAGCCTCGGCAACCACATGGCTGACAAAAGGCAAGTGCGTGCTGTTGTGCCTTCATTGCTAGCCTTCGCCTTGCTCCATATCCCCTCTCTTACTTCTCCCCTCCACCAGACTCCAGATCTCACCGTCTCCTCCTCCGAGCTCGCAACAGATGGCGTCCAGTAAGTCGAAGGCTGATGCTTCATCCGCCTGGTACGAGCCGGCCCTGTGGGCGCCCAATGTCTCGGAGATGAACCATGCCGCCTTGCTCCTGATGACGGCAGAGGACGCCAACGAGAAGGGGAAGACTACGGTCCGAGCGGCCTTTGCCGAGCCGGAGGAGTACCTTTTATCCCTTCTTTACAAGCAGTGTCGTTGCGGGGCTTGTCCCCCCTTTCTCAGATTTCTTTTTCTCCGTCCTTAGCCACTATAGGCTGCACGCCCTTCACCTTCATCCCAACGCGGTCCTTCTCCTGTCAATCTTTGCCTTCTACTATGAGGCATTTGTTGGGGTGATGCCATCTGTAGTGCTGCTTCGCCACTTCTTCTACCTCAGGAACAAGGGCAAAATTTGTTCTGGGAGCGCCAATTTCGTTGCGGCGAACGGGACCAACGCGATCTCGAAGGCCGGGAAGAAGGCCGGGAACTTCAGGAACAAACGGGTCCTCATGAATGCCAAGTGCGCCCATCCTCGGCTGGTGCTGCCGACGGTCGCTCCAGAGTCGGGAGATAGGTGGCTCAGCGCGAAGCTCACCGACCCCCCAATCAAAGAAGGTTCTACAGAAGATGATTGCGGACCTGAAGCCTGACGACCCTGAGGCGGCGAAGCTGATGGGGGCCATGATCGTTAAGGAATTCTTGGCACGCTACATAGCTCCACTTCAGGCGCGCTCGCAGCACTTGTGGATGCTCGGGGATGAGGCGGACAACCTCCGGTTGCGCCGTGACGCACTATCCGCCGAGCAGCTTGCGGCGACACTCTGTCTTCTGGTTGGGGACGATCTGGGATATCCGCCTGCTTCCCACGTTCCCCTGTACCGCCGCCAGGGTGGGGCGACGGTGGCATCTTCCATGCCCACCTTCGACGTGCGCGGGCTTGTGCCCCCGGCGGCCACTGAAGCTCAGGTGGCAGCAGAACTGGTGAAGTTATCTTCCGGCGACTCTGACGGGGAGGATGACTCAGAGGCGATCGTTGAGGGGACTGGGGATTCCTCCCCCATACGCAAGGCCGACCTCCGCCGTGCCTTGCCTGATGACGCCGACACCGACGACCACCCGGTGAAGGAGGCGGCACCCCCGGCCGAGGCTGTCACGAGATCTAAGCTTACCCCCTCAAAGAAGGCGCCAGCCAGGGTACCGACGAAGGGCAGGTCGGGGTTAATCTCCCGAGGTGGTGCCTCTGCTCCGGCATTGCTAGATGCTGTTGCCGCGCCCGCTGACACGACCTCGTCTACTCTAGGGGCTCGCGCCCCAGCGGCACAGGATGCGGGGCTCTATGGTTCTAAAGAGGCCTCGAGGTTTCGTCGCGGTGGACCAGGGAGTACCCTGGCCTGGTTTTGTCTTCGTTCTTGATTCCGTTGTTGATTCATAACATCTTGCCATGCATTGCTAGGCCAGTGTCGTCGACAAAGAAGAAGAAGGGGGAGGTAGCCGCATCATAGGTCTAGCGGCCTGGCTCTGTCGTCCCCCTCGACGTAGACGGGTGGTGGAGGAGCTCCTGCTTCTGCTGCACGGTCGCCACCACAAGGCCTAGTGGACCAACCTCAGGTGGGGGTCACGTCCTTGGTCGAGCAGGCTTCGGAGGCTCCCGTCTTCGACCCCTCTGCTGGCGTTGTCAGGGCTCAGGAGGTCTTGGCCATGCCACATCCCCCTACTGCGATCATGCCGACAGCTCGCGGCTCTCCGGCCTCTCCCGGTGCCCTGAAGGAGGCCTTTTCTGCACTGACGCAGCTCGAGGATGACCTTCAAGGCGCCGATCATCGTCTGGTGGCTGGGCGTTTGGAGCTGGTTTCCGGCTGGCTGAGCTCCAACCCGTCTGTCCGGGATGTGCTGAGCCGAGTCATGGCGGCCTCCGAAGCGGACAAGCAGGCCGCCGACAAGGCCGTAGCCGCCCGCGAGGCGGCGCTGAAGGATGCGCGGACCGTCCAGGAGCGCTGCCAGTCGGTGGAGACCGAGCTACGGTACTTGCATAGCAAGTGCAAGGCGGATGAAGAGAGGATGAAGGCCGAGAAGATGCCGTAGCCAGTTGCGATGCCGAGTTGGAGCAGCTAGTGAAGGAGCTATCTGCAGAGCGCGGTCGCTTGGAGGAGCTAAAGCAGGTGATGGAAGCAAAGGAGGCCGAGCTAGCAACCAAGGCGAAGACTCTGCATGAGGACCCCGCGGCCTTCAAGTCCCTCGAGGAGAGGTCCCGCGAGGCGCTAAGGGCGCTCTATGAAAAGGGCTTGGAGAAACCGCTGGTGACGGACGATGAAGGCCTGGCTCAGCTGCTTCCTTATCTGGTCTTGGCGCTCGAGGGTGTCGTCCGCGAGATCAGCCCCCTGGCGGAGGAGGAAGCTCATGTGCTTTCTTCTTCTGCGTTGAGCGCGTCCTTAGCCACCTGCACCTTCGTGATCCCAACACCGATCTTGGGGCACTGCTCGAGCCCGTGGAGGCGGAGCGCTGCGAGGCCGCTGCTGAAGCTGTGAAGGACCATGTGGAGGCCTTGTTGAAGAAGTTCCTCGCCATCAACCCCTCTCCCTCAGCCGACAACGCCATCGATCCCATAGCCAAGACTGACTCCACACAGCGTGGCGATGTCGTTGGCGAGGAAGCGCTTCCTGGCAGCGGCGCCCAAGGCTGATGGAAGGGCCTGCTGGTGAGCGATGGTGCTCCTCCCTATCTTCGTTTTTCTCGACATGTTACGGGCCTCGTGGAGGCATTAAAACTTCTGTTTGATGCTTGAAGGACACTTTGGTTTGTAAAAATTGCTAGATATTCACGGTTCCATTCCTATTTGTCGTTCTACGCCGGCAGAGCCCGACCCCGCGCATACCTCAGCTGCCGCTGACTTGTCCGGATCACCGGGACAAGACCAGGGAGTAAGGGGCTACGTGGCTAGTTAGGCTCCTGAGTCGCGATGCTCGGGAGTCCCCCTTGATGTGCAAACGGTCCCTAGGTAGGAAGCGCTAGGCAGGGCTTTGGTGTTCTGCGTCGGCAGGGCCCGGCCCCGCGCGTACCTTAGCCTCCGCTGGCTTGACCGGACACCAGGACAAGACTAGGGAGTGAGGGGCTACGGGGCCAGTTAGGCCCTTGTGTCATGATGCCCAAGGGTCCCCCTTGACGTACGAACAACCCTGAGAGAAGTAGTGCGGGAGCCGGCCTTAGCATTCTGCGTCGGCAGGGCCCAACCCAGCGCGTACCACAGCCGTCGCTGGCTTGACCGAACACCAGGACAAGACCAGGGAGTGAGGGGCTATGGGACCAGTTAGGCCCTTGGGTTGCGATGCCCAAGGGTCCCCTTGACGTACGAACAGACCTCATACCTTTCCTCGTCGGGCTTGCGCTCAGGAGGGTTGCGTGTCAACCAGGCCCGCGTGTCCTGGTGGGGCGTACGCCAGGCGTGACCAAAGCGCAGCCCCCGTGCCTAGCCCCCTCGCGCTACCCTCCCGAGGGGAGCACAGTGCGGTGGGGCTGGTCACTGAGCCGAGGGGCTCCCTGAGGTTAATGCGGCCGTGAGGCCACCCCCAGTTGTTTATCACCAGCGCGCAGCATGGCGCTACCGTTCTTGCACGTGCATAGCCGCTCCTCGACCGTGTCGTCTGCCAGCGTGAAGCATGGTGCTTCCACTGGACCATGGGATGGGACTCCCTACTGCGGAGAGCCCCCGAGGCGTGTACAACCCTGCCCTGACACGTGGCTGGCACAGTAGGGCTAGACGAGGTGTATCTGGGCACCCATGAGCCAGCGCGGGACTCACGAGGCCCTACCTCAAGGTGGGTTGCGCCTGGTCTTGAGTGAGAGCGCTTGAGGTGATCCTGCAAGATGGTTAGGCAACCCGCGCCGGGTGAATCCCCCGAGGCCGCCATATGAGAAGGCCGGGCACCAACAAACCCAGGAGGTGACGTGTATGGGGCCGGCCCGCCAGACAGAGCTCAGCCGTTGGATTTATCGAAGCTGCAGGGACGGACCCGAGCACAGACGCCGTGCCTAGTCTTGTCATGTGGATGCCCTAAGAAAAGTCAACCGACGCGACACTTCCGCAGCGACGGGGCACAGTATCGTGCGCCCCAACTTACCTGCTAGCATCCGGCTCGAGCGTGGGTGAGGCACCAAGGGCCACGGGAGGTGACGTACACAGGGCTGACCTGCGAGCCAGAGCTCAACCGCTTGGGTTTGGCGACGCTGCAGGGACATACCCGAGCACAGATGCCGTGCCCGCCCTTGATCATAAGGCGGGTGCAAGCAAGCTTGTGGGAGCACACGATGTTCATGGCCTCAGAGTGATGGTCAGATAGATTAGTGATTCTAATGCAGCTGACAGAAATGGTGATGCTAGCTCAGGTAAGATGCAAGGGAGATACATGCGGCAAGGACGGACATGTGCGTCCTGGGGATGATGCAGCCCGAGGGGCGCCCCCAACACGGTGAGCTGAGACGCAAAAGGATGCTCGCCGTAGGGACAGGCCCGTGCGACCTGGGAATGATGCAGCCCGAGGGGCGCTCCCAATTGAACAAAAACTGGAAAAGGTCACCTGGCACGGTTGCTGAAGTAGTGTTGGTGTAGCTGAAGATGCTCGACGCAGATGCTGCTCCTCATGTGCCGTCTGGCTCCGGCACCTCGTGAGGCTCTGGGGTTCCTCAGATCTCACGGAGAATCGAGTCCAACTCCGCCTGAATCTCCTGATGCCTGGCCTCGTGAGTCGCCGGGACTTCCCGCATATGGCGCTGGTGTAGGGTCGCTTGGTTCGACAGGCCGAAGGAAATGCGAACGTAGCTGTTAGGGGGACCCTCGCACTAGCCCACCTAGGAAGGCCAGTAGAGCTCCTGAGATGCGATCCTCTTGAGCGCGGGGACATTGATGCAGACGCGCAGCCCGTCGCCTGAGCCTGGGTCGACAGCTGCACTCCGAGGCGCCGGGCAGCGCTCGCCCCGCATTGCTCTTGGCACCTATAGGTCTTTGATGGTCTGGCTGATGAACTCCTGAGCGCTTGGTGCCTCATGCCATGAGGCCTCCGGAGGGAAGTGTGCGGCGAAGCACTCCTCCACATGGTGCCCGAGCGCCTCCCTCGTGACATTGGCTAAGTCAGAGGCCCTCCAGAGGAGAGCCCCTGAGGCCAGCCTGAGGGGGGAGCCGAGCGCGCTTTCCTACGCGAGGGAGGGAGGCGGCCCCTCCCTAGGTGTAGGTCAGAGGTGCTTCCACCAGGTGCTGCATCCCCATGAGGCTCCAGGGCGAGCAACTGCTTTTTCTTCTTGGGGACGACCTCAGGTGGGTAGATGATGACGTCATTGTTTAGATCCTCGACTGCTGCCGCATGGTAAGCGCGCTCGAGTGAGCACACTGCGTCCTTCTCTTCACATGCGATGGTGATGATGCCGCCGCTTCTCGGCATCTTGAGGACGTTGTAGCCGTGGTGAGTCACTGCCATGACCTTGGCCTGGGCTGGGTACCCAAGGATGGCGTTGTAAGGGATATGGATGTGGGCGACGTCGAAGTCGATGAGCTCAGTGTGGTAGTTGTCGCGCTTGCCAAAGGTGACAGGCAGGCGAACCTGCCCTAAGGGGGTGGTGGAGCTGTCGGTCACTCTAGAGAAGGGCTTGGTGGCCAGTAGCTGATCGTAGGGTACTTGGAGGCTGTCGAATGTCTTGATGGACAGGACATTGAGCCCCGCGCCACCATTGATGAGGGTCTTGGTAACTTGGACGTTGCTAATGACGGGCGAACAAAGCATCGGGAGGGCACCGGCTATAGCCGCACACTTGAGCTGGTCTGCTGAACTGAAGGTGATGGGGCACCTGGACCACCTGAGTGGGCGAGTAGCCTCGAGCTTGGGGAGATTCGCGTTCACTTCCCGGGCAAACTGGTTGAAGAGGCGCTGAGAGGCTGGGGCATGTGCACCGCCCAAGATGCAGACGATGGCACGTGGCTCTTGGAAGCCCCCAGCCCCCTCGTCCTGGTCGTCGTTTCTCCTTGGTGGCGGCGGAGGTGGAACGCCAGCCTTGACCTGAGGGCGGTCCTCATGAGGCTGGTCCCTCCAGGCGCCCTCACGGGGCTGATCGCGCCAGCCGTCCTCCCGAGGTTGATCACGCCACTCCTTGCAGGGGCCGCGGTCGTCCTAGCGTCCCCCAGTCTGACTTCCTCCGCGGTCGTAGCTACGGGTGCTGCGCTCGGGGCGTTGGATGACGCGTCCTTCGTGGCAGGCCCTGAGCTCTTCACAGTCACGGGTGTTGTGGCTGTGCACGTTGTGGAAGGCGCAAAATACCTGGCTGTTCTTGGATAATTCCGAGTAGTTGCGGCCGCGCTTCATCTCTGGCTCAGCTGCGAGCACTGCCACTCCCTTGCACTTTACGTCCTTGCTCTTGGCCTTCCTGTCTTCAGGTTCAGCAACGGGGAGCTCGACGAGGGAGAGGTACCCCTCTTCAGCTCTGGCGCACTTGATCGCAAGGTTGAATAGCTCCAGGTACATGCACAGATCTTCGTGGATGGCAAGCTCCTCGTTCATCTTGACGTCGCTGACACCATCTGAGAACGCCAAAATGATGGCCTCGTCCGTGACCTTGGGGATCTTGATGCGGACACTAATGAAGCGTTGGATGAACTTCTGTAGGGTTTCTCCCGGTTGTTGCTTGATATGCCGCAGGTCACCCGTGGTCGGGGGGCGGTCTCAGGTGCCCTGGAAGTTGGCGATGAACCGCTCGCGCATCTCGCTCCAGGTGGAGATCGACCCCGCGGGCAGGATCAGGAGCCACGAGCACGCGCCATCTTTGAGGGCCATGGGGAACCATTTCGCCATGATCTTCTTGTTGCCGTCGGACGCTTCGATGCTCAGCTCGTAGAGCTACAGGAACTCCAAAGGGTCAGGGGTGCCCTCGTAGCGTTGAGGCAGGTCGGGCTTGAACTTCCCAGGCCAGTTGACGTTGCGCAGCTCAGGGGCGAGGGCCTTGCAGCATGCTGTCGACACCGAAGCTTGTTGGGGAGGTGGAGCATGATCTTGGTCTTGACGCAGCGGTGGAGGGAGCGCTCGCGCTCCTCCGTGGGGCCGCTGGATCTCTTGGCAGCTTCCTTCTTCATACACCGGAGCCAAGCGTGGGCGATCACGCCGCGAGGCCACGTGCCTAGGGTTTTGGACGGCGTCTTGACGCGAAGGTAGCAGAGGAGGTTCATGGGCCACGTCGTCCGCAGGGGGAGGCAGACGTTGTAGCGAGAGGGACTGCGCCGGAGAGCCCCCAGCGGCGCTGACGAGCTCGGCGATGCGGTCGAGCCATTCTTCGTAGAAGTCGTCGACGGGGCGGTAGGGCAGGAGCTCGCGTGCCATGAGCAACGCAGCCTGCGCGTCCGCGGGTCCTCGGCGGGCATGGGATGATGAGAATGCTGGGGTTAGTGATGGGGTCACGGTGCGGCCGTCTCGCCGCACAGAGGGGTGGAGGGATGAGGCGTGCTGTTCGTGCCGCGCCAGGCCGGTGGCGGCGTTGGCAGCAGGCGATGGAGAACGGCGGGGTGGCCCACCGGAAGGAGCTGTCTGGGCGACGCGGGCGGCAAGGGCAGCCCACCACTCAGCACGGGCTCTGCGAGCGTCGGCCATGGAACCAATTGGATGGTGGAGCGGATCGACGGAAGGGAAGTTTCGGCACACCCCTACCTGGCGCGCCAAATGTCGGATCTTGGGTTCCGGCAAAACCCTTGAGGTTCGAACTCCGAGGTGCATACGAAGATCTCTCCTTCCGCCCTAGCTCGTCTACTCGCCGATCCCTAGGCCTAGCTCGTCAGATCCGAAGAACAAGGGACACAAGGTTTATACTGGTTCGGGCCACTGTTGCGGTGTAATACCCTAATCCAGTGTGGTGTGGTGGATTGCCTTGTAGGCTGAGGAAGAACTAGTACATGGATGAACTGCCTCCTGAGGAGAGGAGTTCTTGTGCTCGGGTGAGCTTGTGGTGTGTGGCCTTCTAGCTGATCAGCTCTAGATCAGATGATCTCCCCCAATGGTGGTGGCTAGTCCTATTTCTAGTGGCCAGGGTCCTCTTCCCAAATATTGAGCGGGAAGGGATCCCACAACAACAAAATTTGATGGGGGACAACTAGTACAAGCTATCGTGACAAAAGGTGGTCTTCGCCTACCAAAGGCGCTGCTGGTGACGCCGCCGTGGGCTCCCCGATGACCTCCGCTCTGCCGTCCTGCTTGTCTTGGTCTTGTTGCACCGATATGGTAACCTTTGCCTGATGCCTCGGGACTCCTCACCTGCACCTGCCCTTTTAGCACCAAAGAGGAAACTGGCACTCCGCGCCCGCCTGGCCTTGGTCATCACTTATCACGTCACGAGGTCCTCGCGAGGTACCCCTTGCCTTGATATCTCCGATCCTCATGAGCCGGCCTTGTGAAGCCGCCCCAGGGGATGTCTTGCGTCATCCTCCTCGCGAGGCTCGTCCCCTCGCGAGGGTCTTGAGTGGTTGCTGAGGAGGTTGGGCCGTACCAGGCCGCCTGATGAGCCACGCCTTGGGCTGCAGGCAGGCAAGTCTGGGTACCCCCCATTCCTAGAACGCCGACAAATACTTAGAATTATTTTATGAACAATATTGTTGATTCTATAACAATAGAGATGTGTTTTGAAAACATAAGATGTTTCACTATTGTCCGAATCAAGAAATTTCTTGATATAATTGGATGTTACAAAAGTTGTGAGAACCCCATAAGTGAATATGGCTAACCAATAAGAGTCTTGATATAAAAGGGTGGATCCAAAGTATGATGTGAATATAATCAAGAAGAGTAGTTGGTGTGATTCCAAGTGCAATGAGTCCAATAATATTTTGAATAAAATGTTATAGCTCAAAGCAAGATGGAATGAGATCCTTAAAATCCGACAAGACTAACATGAATATTACAATGTTTTGAATTTGTCAAAACTAATGAAAACGGCTCTACCACAAGCAAAGCATGGGCAACACCGGGTAAGCCATATGTGTTTGAAGACTATGCAGTTAGATTATTAACTCTAGTGTAAGTGGGAGACTATTGGAAATATGCCCTATAGGGAATAGTATTGTATGATTATATTTCCATTATTCATAAGTAAGAGTTTATATTTCGTGCTATAACTGCTATGATCCTCGAATATGCGATTCGGTGGAAAACTCATATGCACGTGTGAAATGATAAATGGTTAAACAATAGGTTCCCAGTCACGCCTCTAAGACTATCTCAAGTGTTGTTGCTGATCATGTTTTTCGTGTCTTAGGATATCGTTAAGTGTAATGATAGTACTAAAACAACATTGAGTGTATGACGTTAGAAGAATGATCATATTGAATCCACCCAATACTTGTCTGTTATACTTTGTGATTATATCGTCTGAAATCATCTGTTATAACATGAAGTGTTAGCATGTGTTTTAGTTCCTCAGACCATGAGAGGTATTGGTCACTTCCTACTAGACGGTGGGCTTTGGGGTTGCTCAAACATCATATGTAACAAGGTGATCAAAGGTTTGACAAGTGACCAGATAGCTCGAGAGTGGGATTTGCTCCCCCGGCGATGGAGAGATATTCTTAGGGCCCTCTCGGTGTAACAATATCCATCATCATCTGGCCAGACACATGTGACTAACTCACATGGATAAGGGTACACGTTAATGAGAAGGAAGAAAAAACGGTAACGGGAGCAACGATATAGTGAGCATGGTGATGCCTTAGGAGGATACCGATGCACACCGGGTTTTGTAAAGTATAGCAAAGCAAAGGGAACATCACATGATAACCAAAGGTTCACTTAAATATCATTCATGTAATCATAGGGACCGATATGGACATCCACGGTTTCCGCCATCAGTCATTAAAAGAAGGGGTTTTGTTCATGTCTATGATTTACCGAACCTACGGGGTCACAAGCTTAAGGTAATCATGATCTGCTGAGTGTTAGTGGTACGGGAGTAATGAGAATATATTCTTGGAATTGTTTCATTAATATCCAGAATAATTCTGAGAGGTTTCAGAAGCGTTTCGTGGTCACCAGAAGGGTTTTGGTGATTATCACGTATTACCGGGTACTACTAATTAATATATATATATAGGTGGAAATGTTTCCGGACTCACCGCTGGTCACAGATCCAGCTGGATCCCTCCGGCTGGGGTGTGTGAGGGACTAGGTGCATCGTTCACGCGGTCGTCGGTGACGAGGGAGGAAACCCACAGCTGCGGCGGGGTCCCGATCCTCTGCATGTGTCATTCTCTCCAACACAACACCAGCTCGGGAGGTCCTCAGACCCCTTCTCCCCCATCATATTATGGGTAGATCCGACCTCCCGCCAGCCTCCTAGCCACATCCCGACGACCCTTAGGTATAACTTCCTCCGAAAACGGCCTTGCTCTACTACCCCAGCTCCCACATGGCTGCATGTGGATCTTTTTCTACTTCCATCAGCTCTTCCAAAGCCTCCTAAAATTTTATTATTATTAGTGGTAAAGATACTTCATGAAGTAGAATCTTGGACTTGGTTCAAACAGGGAAGAAAGGGGGGAAAGTCGTAGCATGAATCTAGGACTTGATTCAAAGAGGAAATAATAGGGGGAAAGCAGTAGACTGGATACCCAACAAATCTCTTGGTTGAAGAGGGAAATAAGGGGAAAACATAGTTCAAATAGGATAAGGAAAAAATCCATTATTGGTTAAAAAGGAAAGAAAGTGGCGGTCGGAGGACACGTCAACAAAGTATGTCTAGGATTAGATTTGCTACCCTCACCTAGTAAAAGGTGTGTAAAGAGAACAAAATTGGGGACCAGCCCGGATCTTGATTGGATGTTGGCATCACCACTTTATGCCTCCCTGTAGGTACATGGTGTTGATGCGTCCACTGTCGCATGCCCTTATACCAACCTTTTGATGTTGTTAATGTAAGGGCAGTTGTAAAACAAAGTTATCCCATTGTTATAGTAAGGACATGTCTAACCAATTTTTTTGTTAATCTAATGCCTCCAATAATATGATGAAATTAAACTATTCTACAAATCATACTCACATTCTATTTACCCATTATGAAAAGTTGCTTCTTGATGTCTACTATGCAACCTTTCTTCTTGTAGACTCGTGTTGGGCCTCCAAGCGCAGAGTTTTATAGGACAATAGCAATTTTCCCTCAAGTGGATGACTTAAGGTTGATCAATCCTTGGGAGGCGTAGGATGAAGATGGTCTCTCTCAAACAACCATGCAACCAAATACAAGATATCTCTTGTGTCCCCAACACATCCAATACAATGGTAAATTGTATAGGTTCACTAGTTCGGCGAACAGATGGTGATACAAGGGTAATATGGATAGTAGATATAGGTTTTTGTAATCTGAAAATATAAAAACAACAAGGTAACTAGCAGGAAAAGTGAGCAAAAATAGTATTGCAATGCTTGAAAACAAGGCCTGGGGTTCATACTTTCACTAGCGCAAAATTTCTCAACAATGATAACATAATTGGATCATATAACAATCCCTCAACGTGCAACGAAGAATCACTCCAAAGTTCCTATCGCGGAGAACATAAGATGAAATTGCTTGTTGGGTACGAAACCACCTCAAAGTTATTCTTTCCCATCAATCTATTGGGATATTCCTATAAGTTCCACAAACATCCCTAGAGTTTGTACTAGAATAACACCACGTGACACGCATCAATCAACCCTAATGTCACCTAGGTAGTCCAATATCACCACAAGTATCTATGGGCTAATTATACGATGTGCATCACACAATTTCAGATTCGTAATATTCAATCCAACACAAAGATCTCCAAAGAGTACCCCAAGATTTCTATTGAAGAAAGGAATATGAAAAGATGTACCAACCCCTATGCATAGATTACCCCAATGTCACCACGGGAATCCGCAAGTTGATAACTGCTACTTCCTGTGCTTGCGTTGATTTTTCCCTTGAAGAGGAAAGGGTGATACAACAAAGTAGAGATACGTATTTCCCTCAGTTGAGAACCAAGGTATCAATCCAGTAGGAGGCACAAGCAAGTCTCCAATCTATGCACCTGCACAAACTAACAAACACTTGTATACAACGCGGAAAAGGGGTTGTCAGTCCCTTCACGGTCACTTGCAAGGGTGAGATATGATAGAGATAGATTTAAAATAAAAGTAAAAGGCAAAATTAAACAGTAAATAATTATAGCAAGGTGTTTTTGGGTTTTTGGTTTTATAGATCTGAATATATATGATGGAAAATAGACCCAGGGGCCATAGGTTTCACTAGAGGCTTCTCTCTCGAAGAAAGTATACGGTGGGTAAACAAATTACTATTGAGCAATTGATAGAAAAGCGCAAAGTTATTACGACATCCAAGGCAATGATCATGAATATAGGTATCACATCTGTGACAAGTAGACCGACTCCTGCCTGCATCTACTACTATTACTCCACCCATCGACCGCTATCTAGCATGTATCTAGAGTATTAAGTTGTGAAAACAGAGTAACGCCTTAAGCTAGATGACATGATGTAGAGGTATAAACTCATACGATATGATATAAACCCCATCTTTTTATCCATAATGGCAACAATACAATACGTGCCTTGCTACCCCTTCTGTCACTGGGTGAGGACACCGCAAGATTGAACCCATCACAAAGCACCTCCCCATTGCAAGAAAAACCAATCTAGTTGGCCAAACAAATCGATAGATCGAAGAGAAATACAAAGCTATCTTAATCATGCATAAAAGAGTTCAGAAAAAACTCAAATAATATTCATAGATGATCTGATCATAAATCCACAATTCATCGGATCTCAAAAAACACACCGCAAAAGAAGATTACATCAAATAGATCTCCAAGAACATCGAGGAGAACATTGTATTGAATATCAAAGAGAGAGAAGAGGCCATCTAGCTACTAGCTATGGACCCATAGGTTTGTGGTAAACTACTCACACATCATCGGAGGGGCAGCAAGGTTGATGTAGATGCCCTGCGTGATCGAATCCCCTCCGGCGAAGTACTGAAAAAGACCCCAAGATGGGATCTCACGGGAAGAGAGACCTATGGCGGTGGAAAAGTATTTTTGGCAACTCCTCTAGAGTTTCTGGAATATTTGGAAATTTATAGGCCAAAGAGTCGGTGTAGGGGACTCCCGAGGGGGCCACAAGCCCCGGGGCGCCCCCTAGGGCGTGCCCCTATGGCTTGTCATCGACTCGTGGGTCCCTTTACCCTCACTCCAAGTCTCGTAGGTGTCTTCTGGTCCAAGAAAAATCATCGTAAAGTTTTATTCCGTTTGGACTCCATTTGATATTCCTTTTCTACGAAAGCCAAAAAACAAGGAAAAAACAGAAATTGGCACTGGGCACTGGTTTAATAAGTTAGTCCCAAAAATAATATAAAATAGCATATTAATGCATATAAAACATCCAAAGTTGATAATATAATAACATGGAACAATCAAAATTATAGATACATTCGAGTCGTTCAAGCATCCCCAAGCTTAATTCATGCTCGTCCTCGAGTAGGTAAATGATAAAAACATAATTTTTGGTGTGGAATGCTACCTAGCATATTTAGCAATGTATTTCTTCTTTATCTTGGCATGAATGTTCAGATTTATATGATTCGAAACAAAAGTTCATTGACGTAAAAACCATAATACTTCAAGTATACTAGAAAGCAAAATCATGAAACTTCGAAAATAACAAGGCCAAAGAAAGTTATACCTACAAAATCATATAGTCTTATTATCCTCCCTCTTCTTAACACAAAGTATAAATCATGTACCACCCCAGTGTCAGCCAAGCAATTGTTTCATACTTTTTAACACGCTTCAGCTTTTTCAACTCTTCACGCAATGCATGAGCGTGAGCCATGGACATAGCACTATAGGTCGAATAGAAGGTGGTAGTAGACAAAAGAAGGGAGAAAGTCTCACATAAACTAGGAAAATTAATGAACTATAGAGATGTCCATCAGTTGATATCAATGTTAGTGAGTAGGGATTACCATGTAACAGATGCACTACAGCTATAAGTGTATGAAAGCTCAAAAGAAAACTAAGTGGGCATGCATCCAACTTGCTTGCTCATGAAGACCTAGGAAAATTTGAGGAAGCCCATTGTTGGAATATACAAGCCAAGTTCTATAACAAAAAATTCCCACTAGTAATATAGGAAAGTGTCAAAATAGGAGACTCTCTATCATAAAGAACATGGTGCTACTTTGAAGCACAAGTGTGGAAAAGGATAGTAACATTGTCCCTTCCCTCTTTCTCTCTCTATCTCTTTCTTTTTTCTCTTTTTTCTTTCTTTTTTCTTTTCTCCCTTTTATGGAGACTCTTTTGGCCTCCCTCTTTTCTCTTTTTTATAACCTCACATGGTACAATGTTCTAATAATGATGATGATCGCACTTTTATTTACTTACAACTCAAGGTAAACTCAAACTCATAATGACGGAACGATGGAGTTACATGGCAATATATCTCGGAATGGCTATGAAAATTCCATAATATGTAGGTATGGTTGTCATTTTGAGGAAGGGTATAAGGTGGGTTTAATGCACCGGTGAAAGTTGCGTGGTACTAGAGTGGCTAGCAAAGGTGGAAGGGTGAGAATGCGTATAATCCATGGACTCAACATTAGTCATAAAGAACTCACATACTTACTGGAAAAAGTTTATTAGCTCTCGAAGCAAAGTACTACTACGCATGCTCCTAGGGGAGAGGTTAGTAGGAGTTAACCATCGTGCGGTCCCGACTTTCACAAAAAGGAAGAGAATCAACAATAAATTGCGCTCCAACTTCATAACATAACTAGAAGACCATACGTGTACGCCACGGGAATCACAAACCTTTACACTAGTATTTATTTAATTCCACAATTCACTACTACCATGACTCTAATATCACCATCTTCATAACTCAAAACAATTGCAAGGATTCAAACTTCTCATATATTCGATGCTCTTTATGAAAGTTTTTATTATACCCACTTGGATGCTTATCATAGTAGAATTAAATTCATAACCCAAGGAAATTACCATGCTGTTTAGGGACTCTCAAAATAATATAAGTGAAGCATGATAGTTCATCAATTTCTTCAAAATAACATCATCGCCCTGCTCAAAAGATATAACTGAAGCAGTAGAGCAACTACCCTAGCTCAAAAGATATAAGCGAAGCACTAGAGAAAGTACCCTTGCTCAAAAGATATAAGTGAAGCACAAAGAGTATTCTAATAAATTCACCATTAATGTGTGTCCCTCTCAAAAGGTGTGTAAAGCAAGGATGATTGTTGCAAACTAAAAAACAAAGACTCAAACAATAAAAGATGCTCCAAGCAAAACACATATCACATGGTGAATAAAAACATAGACTCAAGTAAAATTTACCGATGGATTGAAGACAAAAGAGGGGATGCCATGAAACTCATGAGACCCGTTAGCATAATAAATCAAATAACCAGTTTAGGTACTGTTGTGAACTCATTCTAATTTTATATTGGTGTTATATCTGCTGTATTATAACTTCTCCATAGTTCATACCCCTCGATACTACCCGTAGATTCATCAAAATAAGCAAACAACACGATGTAAACAGAATCTGTCAAAAACAGAATAGTCTGTAGCAATATGTAAATTTCGCATACTTATGCAACTCTAAAAATTCTGAAAAATTAGTAAAACATGGGCAATTTGTATATCAATCTTTTGTAAAATTTCAGAAAATTATCACGCTCCAGCAAATTATAGAATTTTCTGTATTGGACGCAAAAGTTTCTGTTTTCCAGCAAAATCAAATCAACAATCTTCCAAACCATCCCAAAGGTCTTACTTGGCACAAACCCTAAATTAAAACATGAAAACACATCTAACCATGGGCTAGAAGGTATATTTATTCAAAAATAGAAGAAAAAATATTAACGCAGAAATAAAATTGGGTTGCCTCCCAACAAGCGCTAGTGTTTAACACCCCTAGCTAGGCGTAAAGCAACGATCTAGGTATTGTCATCTTTGGTATTCAATTCTTCAATTGCACGATTATAATCCCTAGGAGGTTCATTAGGTTCTTTTATGATCACACTCCTAGGTAAGAAATCAAGGAATTCACTTGTAGTAATAGGCTCTTTGATGATATTGATCAAGCTAGGGGAAATACCTATCATCTTTAGATCTTCGTTCCCTTTACTAGATGATTCACCTTTATTTTTAGGAACATAAATAAAACTAGTGGCTTTTGTGGAAGGAAATTTTGGAGTGGTTTTAACAGCGGGAAAAGCGGAACCCAAATTGGTAATAATGCCTTCTAAGTTATCAATTCTTGTAGAACCTTGATCTATTTTCTCATTAACCATAGGCTCCTTTTCCTTTAGACCCTTTAAAGCGATTCCTACCTTTGATCTAATTTGAGTAATGTTATTATGTATCTTTTTATCCAAATTTTCAATAAGCTCGATGGTAGAAATATTATTCTCAATAATATCAACCCTTTGCATCACATGTTCCAAAGTTAAAACTGTTTTGTTAACTATAAGTGGTGGGTAACCTACCAAATTTATCATAGCATTGTAAACGGTGGCAAAAGTAACAATGGCAGTTTTGTAGTGATTGTAACAATAGTAGCAATGGAAGTAACTTAGCAAAGATCAATATGAGACAGACTCGTAGGCAATGGATCGGTGATGATATGTGTCGGATGATATTCATCATGTAGAAGCTATAACCTAGGGCTACGATAAACTAGCTCCAATTCAACAATGTAATGTAGGCATGTATTCCGTATATAGTCACACGTGCTTATGGAAAAGAACTTGCATGACATATTTTGTCCTACTCTCCCGTGGCAGCGGGGTCCTAATGGATACTAAGGGATATTAAGGCCTCCTTTTAATAGAGAACTGGAACAAAGCATTAGCACTTAGTGAATACATTAACTCCTCAAACTACGGCAATCATCGGAAAGAATCGCAATTATTGTCACATTGGGGTATGCGGATCATAACACGTAATAGGTGACTACAATTTGCAAGATCGGATCAAGAACACATATATATTCATGAAAACATAACAGGTTCAGATCTGAAATCATGGCACTCAGGCCCTAGTGACAAGCATTAAGCATAGCAAAGTCATAGCAACATCAATCTCAGAACATAGTGGATACTAGGCATCAAACCCAAACGAAACTAACTCGATTACATGATAAATCTCATCCAACCCATCACCGTCTAGCAAGCCTTCAATGGAATTACTCACGCATGGCGGGGAGCATCATGAAATTGGTGATGGAGGAAGGTTGATGATGACGATGGCGACAGATTCCACTCTCTGGAGCCTCAACCGAACTCCGGATCAGCCCTCCCGATGAAGAACAGGAGGTGACGCTGGCTCCATATCATAAAACGCGATGAATCCTTCTCTCAGGTTTTTGTCTTCGTGAATAGGAATAAATAGAGTTGGAGTTAGGGTCAGAGACGGTCCAGGGGGGCCCACAAGCCAGGGGCGTGATACGTCCATTTTGCATCATGTTTACCTAGTATTATTTATGATGTTTTTGTGCATAATTATAATTTTTGGAGTAATTCTAATGCGTTTTCTCTCATATTATGCAAATTTCACACAAAGAGGAAGAATTCCAGCAGCTGGAAATCTGGACCTGAAAAACCTACGTCATGCCACCTATTCTGCACAACTCCAAACAAGCTGAAACTTCACGAGGATTTTTTATGGAATAAATAAGAAATACCGGAGCTACTAACTACCAGAGGGGGCCACCTGGTGAGCACAAGACACCAGGCGCGCCTGGCCCCCCAGGCGTGCCCTGGTGGGTTGTGCTCAGCCCGGCCCACCTTTGGTGCCCATCTTCTAGTATATAAGTCACTTTGACCTAGGAAAAGAAATTAGAGGAGGACTTTTAGGACGGAGCGCCACCGTCTTGAGGCGGAACTTGGGCAGGAGCACTTTGCCCTCCGGTGGAGCAATTCCGTCGGGGGAACTTGCCTCCCGGAGGGGGAAATCATCGTCATCATCATCACTAGCAACTCTCCCATCTTGGGGAGGGCAATCTCCATCAACATCTTCACCAGCACCATCCCCTCTCAAACCCGAGTTCATCTCTTGTGTTCAATCTTTGTACCGGAACCTCAGATTGGTACCTGTGGGTGACTAGTAGTGTTGATTACATATTGTAGTTGATCACTATATGTTTTATTTGGTGGAAGAATATATGTTCAGATCCATTATACTATTTAATACCCCTCTGATCTGGAGCATGATTATCACTTGCGAGTAGTTACTTTTGTTCTTGAGGTCACGGGAGAAATCATGTTGCAAGTAATTATGTGAACTTGATATGTGTTTGATATTTTGATAGTATGTATGTTGTGATTCCCTTAGTGGTGTCATGTGAACGTCCAATACATGACACTTCACCATATTTGGGCCTAAGGGAATTAATGGTGGAGTAGTTATTAGAAGATGGGCTGCGAGAGTGATAGAAGCTTAAACCCTAGTTTATGCGCTATTCCGTAAGGGGCCGATTGGATCCAAATTTTAATGCTATGGTTAGAATTTATTATTACTACTTTTCTCATAGTTGAGGATGCTTGCGAGGGGGTTAATCATAAGTAGGAGATTTGTTCAAGTAAGAACAACACCTAAGCACCAGTCCACCCACATACCAGATTATCAAAGTAGCGAACACAAATCGAATCAACATGATGAAAGTGATTAGATGAAATTCCGATGTACCCTCAAGAACGCTTTTCCTAATATAAGAGACCGTTTTGGCATGTCCTTTGCCTCAAAAGGATTGGGATACTGTAATGCCCAGTATGAGACTATACCTCCCACGTGTCGAGGCACGACTTAAAGGCATAATCTCATACTGGAATGATCTCAAGTATGGTATCTTCGCACAACTCATGTAAAAGAGGGGATGAAAATGTAAAAGAGTAGTTGGCTTACACTCGCCACGTCACACAATGAAATACATTAACATACATCATCTGAATAACATCAGAGTCCGACTACGGACGAAGATCCAAATGAAAGATACCATAAATAAAGCAACACAAGGTCCCGATCATCCTAGTAAGAGCCCTACTGATCCTCTGGGTAAGACACGTAGTATCGCCCACGCTCTTCATCGAACTCCCAATACAACTCTGAACCACCACCTGTGTAGTTCTCAAAGGTACCTGCATCTGGTGTTGTGTAGAATCTGTGAGCCACGAAGGACTCAGCAATCCCGTTCTGGGGTAGTAGTACTATCAAAGCCTTAGGTGTGGAAAAGGCTCAAAACAAGGTTGCAGCAGCACTAGCACTAGCTTACGTGTTTGGAGCGAGAAGAGAAAGTGCCAACGATCGACAAAGTGATCACGAAGTGATCCTAACTAAGCACGTCAAACATAACCCCATCGTGTTCACATCCCGAACCCCTTCGGAAAGCGACCGTCACGGTTAGTCACGCTGGTAGTGTATTATGATCATAGTGTCAAGTTTTCTACAATCGGATATTAACAAATTCCCATCTGCCACATAACCACGGGCACAGCTTTCAAAAGATCAAACCCTGCAGGGGTGTCCCAACTTAGCCCATCACAAGCTCACGGTCTGCGGAGTCGCAACTCCAAGGTGGGAAGACCCGAGTATTCTCGGAATCCCGTGCTCAAGATATTCCGACATAGGTAAAACTAATCCGGCAAGACCTCCCGGTGTGCCGACACCCTGATAGTAGCCGCGCGTATCTCGTCTCAGGCCAGGACCGGATGGGACATCCTACAGGTTTTTACCAGCCATTGAGTTTCCTCGAGGTGGCCCTGCAGTCCGCCCAGTTTGGACCAACACTCATGTGGAGCACTGGCCCATGGTTGTTAATTAAGAACTCGGGTTTGCAACGCCCTATGCAAGTTTTAGTTATTAGGCAAATGTAAAACCAATGTTGGGCCTTGCTGGAAAAGCTTTAGCGCTAAGCGGGTTATGAAGGGGGGCCCATAAACCCCAACCGTGTTAGGGACGCAAAATCAAGGAACATAACACCGGTTTAAACGGTTACTAGGGTCGCATGAGCGGAACAAAACACCAAGAAAGAGGCTTAGCCTTCCACCCATTACCAAATATATAGATGATTTGGTTTAACAGATTATATATATTGTGATATCCCAACAATAACTTCATCATGAAGCAAGAATCTTCAAATCTTCACCTGCAACTAACAATGCTATAAGAGGGGCCGAGCGATGCTTATGTAGCCAATCAATGGTTTGCTAGGTGGGTGGTTAGAGACTTTCATGGCAACAATAGGAGGCTGACAAACAGACATGGGCATCGAGGCAATAAGCTAAAGAGCGAGACATCTAGCATAGGCAAAGATAATAGTGATATCTGGGTAAGGACATCTTGCCTGTTGATTCCTCAGAGGGAACGTAACCTTGCTCCTCAAACTCAACCTCGATAGGAATCTTGTACTCCGTATCGTCACCAGGCTCTAACCAAACACAACAATGCAACAACGGAACAAAATCAATCAACATGCACTGCTCAACCACATGATCCATGAACAAGATGAACAAGGACAAGAGTAGTTATGATGCATGGCCTAGGTTCACAAGAGAGAAACATCATCATATTCAAACAAGATCACTCACATGAAAGAAACAAGCATAAGAACAACTAACAAGTTTATGTTGATTATGCAAACAAGCATCCAACAAGTTTTAGAGGAGTTGGTTAACATGGCAAGGGTGCAACTAACATTACAACAACATGATAGCATATTTAAATGGGCTAGAAATAAATAACAACAATATCCAGAAACTCCCATATTAATTTATTTGCATTTGGGACAGATCTGAAAAACTTCTGTGATAAAGTTGTCAAACATGCTAAACAACAGCACCAAAATATTCTACACATTTTCCACCCCAAATGCATATAAAGTTTGTTAAATTTGGAGTTGTAGATATTTAGTTATGATTTTTTACAAGTTTAAGCATATTTAAAACAAGATTAAATTCAAACACCATTTTAAATGTTTTTAAACATGGCAACAAACAACATATTCATAATCTACATAAAATTCTAAGCACTTTTCATATAGGACTTATTTTCATGAGGAACATATTTTCACAAATATTAATTAAACAAGAAAAAGACAGAAAAAGAAAAAGAAAAACAGAAAAAGAAAACAAAGCGCAAGGGCCAGAGTGACCCAGGCTCATCTAGCCATGTCCACTGAAAGGAGGGGCCCGGCTGGCTGAGCTGGCGCCAGTGGGTGCACACAAGGGTGGAAGCAGCTGGTGAGGCTGGTAGGTGGGTCCTACCTATCAGCCAGACGCGAAGCAAAAAGGGGGGGGGCGAAAATAACCCACTGCCCCCGCGAGGAATCGAACACGCGACCTGCTGCTAACCGATGGAGAGACGAACCACTGTGCTATCAATCAAATCTTGACAGATAACAGGTTCGAATACTGAAGAAGTAACTACAGATGCAGAGATAGGGGAAAACACTGGGCTCGTCGGAGCTGCTCCGGCGACCAAACGAGATGACGGAGTGGTGCGATTGCTCCTGGAAGAGTTCCGCACCCACTTGATGCACTAGCACTACCTAAAGAGCACTACAGCGCCGACGGCGAGCAACGACAAAACGGCGGTGACGGAGCAACGACGAGACGATGCAGTGGCCTAGGCAGAACGGCGACTGCATAGGCAGCTCCTACGCAACGCACTGTAGCGAACAGACGGCAAGCGACGCACTAGAGGGGTCGGAACACTCGCCCGCGACGAGGTTCAACGGCGATGAGCTCGGGTGCTCGAGGAACTAGGACCTAGAGGGCGCGCATAAAGGGGGAAAAGGCACGGGGAGGAAGAGGAGCTCACCACGAGCACAAAGATGTGCTCGGCTGGCCCAATCGTGGACGGAGTCGACGACGGCGGGTCTCGAATAGGTACGGTCACCGGAGACGAAGAAGAGGAAGAAGACGTCGGCGTGAAGGCGATCGGCTCCACGTGGAGGTAGTAGTCGAAGTAGTCGACGTCGTGGAAGCAGATGGACACCGTTGGCGAGGCTGAGGTCGACGAGGGGCTCGTCGGTGATGAGGTGGCGCTCTCAGATGCGTGCGGGTGTCGACTGGAGCGGCGGATCTGGTGGTGCTTGGCTCTCCAGGCGGGCGAGGAGGAAGGGGAAACCTAGAGAGAGGGGCTGGACAAGCTGCGGGTTTAAATGGGGGGCTCGGATCACGAGACCTCGACGTCCGTGAGTTCACGGCACGACGGTGAGCGCGCGCTCTGCTTCGCAACGATGACGGAGGAAGACGGAGGCGCGGGCCTGAGAGACAGACAGGTGGGGCCAAGGGGGGAAAAGCCACGGCGCGACTGCGAGCGCTCGGCTGGGCCTGCGGGAGAGAGATGGGCCGCGCATCTGTGGGGGGAGAAGCTGGACCTGGGGGAGAGAGAAGAAGGAGGAGGCCCAGGCCACTGCTTGAGCTGCTTTTCTTTCTTTTTCTTTTTTTCTTCAGACAGAATGAAAAAGAAAAACACATGCTAAAAGAAAAAGAGTTAGGGAAAAAGAAAAATATCCCCATGCTCAGTGATTTATGCCCTATTTAATAAAATTGACTTGGAGATTCTTAGAGGCAGAAAATAAAAGGAGTTTGAATATGGTTCAAACTCTTATCATTTTAAAACCCAACCAAATCATTTACAAATGGGGTGATATTTGGCAGAGAGGTTGTAGGCATGGTGCAAGGTTTTTAGGAAAAGAAAGAACAATAATGGGCTTGGCTAGGTGGCTTGCACAATGGAGCGAAGAAAGGCCAGAAAAGAAAAGAAAGAAAGAAAGAAGAAGAAGAAGAAGAAGAAGAAGAAGAAGAAGAAGAAGAAGAAGAAGAAGAAGAAGAAGAAGAAGAAGAAGAAGAAGAAGAAGAAGAGGAAGAAGGGGTTTAGGGTTTAGCTAAGCATAGCTAGAACCACACACACAACACACAAGGCCTCACACACACTCAACACGAAAGTAAACTATGATGCCATGATGCTATGATGATGAAGCAATGCAAGTATGCAAAAATAATAAATGATATGGCAATGCAAAAATAAAATGACAAGAACCCCCAAGGATAAGGACAAGGATCAAATTGAGAAAGCTTTATTGCCATAATTGGAAAGTGTTACAAATGGGGTGTTACAGATACCTTGCTGCACTTTTGTTACTACTATCATTACTAGCTCGTTACAAGTTATCTTGCTATCAAACTACTCCGTTCTTACAATTTCAGCACTTGCAAACATTATGTTGCTGAAAACCACTTGTCATTTCATTCTGCTCCTCGTTGCGTTCGACACTCTTACTTATCGAAAAGGCTAGAATTGATCCCATATACTTTTGGGTCATCAAAGCTATTTTCTTGCAAAGTTGCCGGGGAGTGAAGCGCTCTTGGTAAGTGGAAATCTGTAAGGAAACAATTATTACTATGTGCTAAAATTCATTGTACCTTGTTTGGAGAACAATCCTTTGAGGGGTTTGTTCGGGGTATCTTCACCTCGACCAAAACCACAATTAGTTACCCCTTGATGTGTACTACGCAACCTTCTTCTTGTAGACGTTGTTGGGCCTCCAAGTGCAGAGGTTTGTAGGACAGTAGCAAATTTCCCTCAAGTGGATGACCCAAGGTTTATCAATCCGTGGGAGGCATAGGATGAAGATGGCCTCTCTCAAGCAACCCTGCAACCAAATAACAAAGAGTCTCTTGTGTCCCCAACACACCCAATAGAATGGTAAATTGTATAGGTGCACTAGTTCGGCGAAGAGATGGTGATACAAGTGCAATATGGATGGTAGATATAGGTTTTTGTATTCTGAAAATATAAAAACAGCAAGGTAACAAGTAATAAAAGTGAGCGAAAACGGCATTGCAATGCCTCGAAACAAGGCCCAGGGTTCATACTTTCACTAGTGCAAGTTCTCTCAACAATAATAACATAACTGGATCATATAACTATCCCTCAACATGCAACAAAGAGTCATTCCAAAGTCACTAATAGCAAAGAACAAACGAAGAGATTATTGTAGGATACGAAACCACCTCAAAGTTATTCTTTCTGATCGATCTATTCAAGAGTCCGTAGTAAAATAACACAAAACTATTCTTTCCGTTCGATCTATCCTAGAGTTTGTACTAGAATAACGCCTTAAGACACACATCAACCAAAACCCTAATGTCACCTAGATACTCCATTGTCACCTCAAGTATCCGTGGGCATGATTATATGATATGCATCACACAATCTCAGATTCATCTATTCAACCAACACAAAGAACTTCGAAGAGTGCCCCAAAGTTTCTATCGGAGAGTCAAAACGAAAAACGTGTACCAACTCCTATGCATAAGTTCACAAGGTCACTGAACCCGCAAGTTGATCACCAAAACATACATCAAGTAGATCACGTGAATATCCCATTGTCACCAGTCATAAGCACATGCAAGACATACATGAAGTGTTCTCAAATCCTTAAAGACTCAATCCTATAAGATAACTTCAAATGGAAAACTCAAGTCATTACAAGAAGGTAGAGGGGGAGAAACATCATAAGATCCAACTATAGTAGCAAAGCTCACGGTACATCAAGATCGTGCCAAATCAAGAACACGAGAGAGATAGAGAGATCAAACACATAGCTACGGGTACATACCCTCAGCCCCGAGGGTTAACTACCCCCTCCTCGTCCTGGAGAGCGCCCGGATGATGAAGATGGCCACCGGTGATGGATCCCCCCCTCCGGCAAGGTGCCGAAATAGGGCCCCGATTGGTTTTTGGTGGCTACAGAGGCTTGCGGCGGCGGAACTCCTGATCTAGGTTTCTTTTGGGGGGTTTCTGTATTTATAGGAATTTTCCGCGTCGGCTCACTTCAGGGGGGGTCTCTGAGTCATCCACGAGGCAGGGGGCGCATCCAGGGGGTAGGGCGCGCCCTCCACACTCGTGGACGGCCCGGGACTCTTCTGGCCCAGCTCTTTTACTCCGGGGGCTTCTATTGGTCCATAAAAAGTCATCAAAAATTGGCACATCAATTGGACACCGTTTGGTATTCCTTTTCTGTAAAACTCAAAAACAACGAAAAAATAGAAACTGGCACTCGGCTCTAGGTTAATAGGTTAGTCCCAAAAATCATATAAAATAGCATATAAATGCATATAAAACTTCCAAGATGGATAATATAATGTGATAATTAGATTTATGCCCCTAGTTGTGTCCCACTCGTCTGTTTTACCCCTAATTTCCAAAAGTCACCGGTTCTGTCCAAGTCACTTTGCTCCTCTTATGCTTTTGCCCTTTGACCGTTTGACCGTCAATTGGAAAAATTCATATCTAATTCATACTAAATCGAAAAAATGCAAATAAGATACCAGAATGTTCAGGAAAACATCACCTATATGCCAGTGTCATTTGCATTCATGAAAAAAGTGTTGGAAAGTGCACATCCGAGTTTTAGCTATTTTGATACCACCATGAATAGCAAAATAAAAAAATCCAACAAAGTTGGTGGCAAAGAACGACAAGTGTCCTAAGTGCTTGCCAAGTTTGATAAGGGAACGACATTTGTGGAAGTCGTGGCAAAAAAATAATCTATTTTGGAGTGTTGATTATTTTTTTGCCATGACTTCCACGAATATCATTCCCTGATGAAACTTGGCAAGCACTTAGAACGTTTGTCGTTCTTTGCCACCATATTTTTTATGAATTTTTTAATTTTTTAAATTTTGCTATTCATGGTGGTATCAAAAGAGCTAAAACTCGGATGTGCACTTTCCAACACTTTTTTCATGAATGAAAATGACACTAACATATAACTGATGTCTTGCTGAACATTTTGGTCTCTTATTTGCATTTTTCTGATTTAGTATGAATTAGTTATGAATTTTTCAAACTGGCGGTCAAACGGTCAAAGGGCAAAAGCATAAGAGGAGCAAAGTGACTTGGACAGCACTGGTGACTTTTGGAAATTACGGGTAAAACAGACGAGTGGGACACAACTAGGGGCATAAATCTAATTATCCCTAATATAATAGCATGGAACAATAAAAAATTATAGATACGTTGGAGACTTATCAAGCATCCCCAAGCTTAACTCCTGCTCGTCCTCGAGTAGGTAAATGATAAAAACAGAATTTTTGATGTGGAATGCTACCTAACATATTTATCAGTGTAATTTTCTTTATTGCGGCATGAATGTTCAGATCCAAAAGTTTCAAGACAAAAGTTTAATATTGACATAAAAATAATAATACTTTAAGCATAATAACAAAACAATTTTGTCTTCTCAAAATAACATGGCCAAAGAAAGTTCATCCCTACAAAATCATATAGTTTGGCTATGCTCCATCTTCGTCACACAAAATATTCAAATCATGCACAACCCCGGTTTCAGCCAAGCAATTGTTTCATACTTTATTTTTTTCAAACTTTTTCGACTTTCACGCAATACATGAGCATGAGCCATGGACATAGCACTATAGGTGGAATAGAGTGGTGGTTGTGGAGAATAGAAAAAGTAGGAACATAGTCTCACATCAACTAGGCGTATTAATGGGCTATGGAGATGCCCATCAATAGATATCAATGTGAGTGAGTAGGGATTGCCATGCAACGGATGCACTAGAGCTATAAATGTATGAAAGCTCAACAAAAGAAACTAAGTGGGTGTGCATCCAAATTGCTTGCTCACGAAGACCTAGGGCGTTTGAGGAAGCCCATCGTTGGAATATACAAGCCAAGTTCTATAATGAAAAGTCCCACTAGTATATGAAAGTGACAAAACAAGAGACTCTATCATAAAGATCATGGTGCTACTTTGAAGCACAAGTGTGGACAAATGATAGTAGCATTGTCCCCCCTTTTTTCTTTCCTTTTTGTTTCCTCTTTTTTTTCTCTTTTTTTGGGCCTTCCTTTTTTATTTGGCCTTTCTCTTTTTTCGCCTTTTTTTATTTGGCCTTTTTTTCAGGACAATGCTCTAATTATGATGATCATCACATTTCTATTTTTTACAACTGAAGGACTACAACTCGATACTTAGAACAAAATATGACTCTATATGAATGCCTCCGGCGGTGTACCGGGATGTGCAATGAATCAAGAGTGACATGTATGAAAAAGTTATGAAGGGTGGCTTTGCCAGAAATACGATGTCAACTACATGATCATGCAAGGCAATATGACAATGATGAAACGTGTCATAATAAATGGAACGGTACGTTGCATGGCAATATATCTCAGAATGGCTATGGAAATGCCATAATAGGTAGGTATGGTGGCTGTTTTGAGGAAGATATATGGTGGGTTTATGGTACCGGTGAAAGTTGCGCGGTACTAGAGAGGCTAGCAATGGTGGAAGGGTGAGAGTGCGTATAATCCATGGACTCAACATTAGTCATAAAGAACTCACATACTTATTGCAAAAATTTACAAGTCATCAAAACAAAGTACTACACGCTTGCTCCTAGGGGAAGGGTTGGTAGGAGTTAACCATCGTGTGATCCCTACCTCCACACAAAGGAAGACAATCAAAGAAACACCTCATGCTTCAAATTTGTTACACAACAGTTATCATATGTGCATGCTACGGGACTTGCAAACCTCAACACAAGTATTTCTCAAATTCACATTTACTCTACTAGCATGACTCTAATATCACCATCTTCATATCTCAAAAGAATCATCAAGCATCGAACTTCTCATAGTATTCAACGCACTTTATATGAAAGTTTTTATTATACCCATCTTGGATGCCTATCATATTAGGACTAATTTTATAGCCAAAACAAATTACCATGCTGTTCAAAAAGACTCTCAAAATAATATAAGTGAAGCATTAAAGATCAATAATTTCTATAAAATAAAACCACCACCGTGCTCTAAAAGATATAAGTGAAGCACTGGAGCAAATGACAAACTACTCCAAAAGATATAAGTGAAGATCGATGAGTAGTTGCATAATTACGTAACTGATACGTCCATTTTGCACCATGCTTATATGTTGATATTTATTGCATTATGGGCTGTTATTACTTGTTTTATCACAATACTTATGCCTTTTCTCTCTTATTTTACAGGGTTTACATGAAGAGGGAGAATGCCGACAGCTGGAATCCTAGGCTGGAGAAGGAGCAAACTCTGGAAACCTATTCTACACAACTCCAAAAGCCCCGAAACTCAACAGAACTCCGTTTCGGAAAATATAAAAAATATCTGGCAAAAGAAGTTCATGAGGGGGGCCACCAGCTGTCCACGAGGGTGGGGGGCGCGCCCCCCCCTCTCTAGGCGCGCCCCCTGCCTCGTGGGCCCACCGATGGTCCCCTGATGCCCATCTTCTCCTATATGAGGTGTTTTGACCTGGAAAAAATCATAAGGAGGCTTTCGGGACCAGACGCCGCCGTCTGGAGGCGGAACCGAGGCGGAAACCAATCTAGGGCTCCGTCAGAGCTGTTCTGCCGGGGATACTTCCCTCCGGGAGGGGGAAATCTTCCCCGCCGCCATCACCAACAACTCTCCCATCTTGGGGAGGGATATCTTCATCAACATCTTCACCAGCACCATCTCCTCTCAAACCCTAGTTCATCTCTTGTATCCAATCTTTGTACCCAATCCTCAGATTGGTACCTGAAGGTTGCTAGTAGTGTTGATTACTCCTTGTAGTTGATGCTAGTTGGTTTATTTGGTGGAAGATCATATGTTCAGATCCAATATGCATATTAATACCCCTCTGATCATGAACAATATTATGTCTTGTGAGTAGTTACTTTTGTTCCAGAGGACATGGGAGAAGTCTTGCTATTAGTAGTCATGTGAATTTGGTCTTCGTTTGATATTTTGATGAGATGTATGTTGTCTCTCCTCTAGTGGTGTCATGTGAACGTTAACTGCATGACACTTCACCATTATTTGGGCCTATAGGAAGTCATTGGGAAGTAATAAGTAGATTATGGGTTGCTAGAGAGACAGAAGCTTAAACCCTAGTTTATGCGTTGCATCGTAAGGGGCTGATTTGGATCCATATGTTTGAGGCTATGGTTAGGTTTACCTTAATACTTCTTTTGTATTTGCGGATGCTTGCATTAGAGGTTAATCATAAGTGGGAGGCTTGTCCAAGTAAGGACAGCACCCAAGCATTGGTCCACCCACATACCAAATTATCAAAGTACCGAACGCGAATCAGATGATCGTGATGAAAACTAGCTTGACGATAATTCCCATGTGTCCTCGGGAGCGCTTTGTTTTATATAAGAGTTGTCCAGGCTTGTCCTTTGCTACAAAAAGGATTGGGCCACCTTGCTGCACCTTATTTACTTTTACCTTTCGTCACTTGCTACCAATTACCTTATCACAAAACTATCTGTTGCCTATAATTTCAGTGCTTGCAAAAAATACCTTACTGAAAACTGCCTATCATTTCCTTCTGCTCCTCGTTGGCTTCGACACTCTTACTTATCGAAAGGACTACGATCCCCTACACTTGTGGGTCATCAAGACTCTTTTCTGGCGCCGTTGCCGGGGAGTGAAGCGCCTTTGGTAAGTGGAATTTGGTAAGGAAAAATTTATATAGTGTGCTGAAATTTATTGTCACTTGTTACTATGGCTCATAATCCTTTGAGGGGCTTGTTCGGGGTATCTTCACCCCGAAAAGAAGTGCAAAGAGTTGCTCCTCAACCTACTGCACCTATGTGACGCCCGGGTAATCAAGCTACAGTAAATCTCTGCTAATGATGCCACGTCACCACGATTACCATTGCTAATCTCGCGTTAGTTCGAAACCAATTCAAATTCAAATTAAAGATCGAACAAACAATAAAAGTTTTTAAATATTAAAACTAAAATGTTCGGAGTGAACCAAATAATGCACGAGTAATTATGGTGGAGAAACGACACTTTTCTAAAATGTGTAAATGCTCAAATGGGTTTGAAATAGCAGCATAACCAATTTAATAAATGCTTTCATTAATTATAAAATGTTAAAATATTTCATTTAGGGGCTTAAACTTTAGTATCAGAGGTATCATTAGTAGTACTAATTTTGGTACAGCCTTTATGTTTTTATAAAACTAAAGTAAAGGTGAAACAAAATTAAAAACAATGATTATAAAAGAAAACAGAACAGGTAAAAGACAAAAAAACAAAACAACAACAACTTAAAAGGGCTCCCCTGGCCCAACGGCCTCGCCCAGCTGGCCCACCGGCTGGCCCAACCGGACCGGCCTATCTGGTCGCGTAACCCCGAAACCCTAAACACCCACCCGCTCCCCACAATATCTCTCTCCCTCGCTTCTTTCCCCCCGACCCATTCTGGATCGGGATCGGGCGCCCGTCGACGCCTCGCCAGACCACTTCACTGCACCGTCCTCGTCCGCCTCCCCGCTAGACCGCCGTTCTCATCTCCTCACCGCCGATCCCCCTCGACCCTCGCCGCCCTCGTCCCTCCAACGCGGGTGAGGCCTCGGGCTCCGGCCTCGCTCCTTCTTCTCTGCTTCTGCTGCAACGCCGTCGTGTCCCAGCCTCGTAGTGGCTCGCACCGCTCGCGCCCGCTATGCTCCTACCATGGCCGCCCGGCTTCCCCAGCTCCTGTAGCGCCTCTCCATGAGGCCACGCCCTGGCCAAGCCGCTTGCACCTCCCGGCCGCGGTCGCCGCGGACAGTGCGCGCCCAAAGCCTCTACCGGGGCTTGCATCGGCGCCGCACGCCGCGCGCGTCGGCTCCCCTTCGCGCCATTTTGCCTCCGTCGTATCCGTCGTACCCGCCGCGCTCAGGCCACGCCTCGCCCACGGTCGTCGCTCGCCGCTGCGTGCCGGCGCCCGCACGCCAACGCGTCGGCCACGCCCGAACCGCTCCGGCCCGCGCACACCTCCCGCGCCACCGCACCCCTACCACCGGCGGCTTCTCTCTGCATCGCGTCGCCTTCCCTCCCCGGCAACCACTGTCGCTCCCCTTTTGCTAGTGCTAGCTGTAGCCGCCAATATGCTGCCTTCCCTCACCTCGCCCACTCCAGATGCTCGTCGGAGCCTCGCTTGCCCTGCCCCACGGCTGGCCTGGGCCGGCGGGCAGGCGCCCGTCGCCCGCAGCTTTCGGCGCCCAGCACCCGTAACTCGCACGCCCGCTAAGCCCCCATCCTAATGACAAGTGTGGCCCGCCCTAGAATGTTAAAAAAATGGATTTAAAATAATAATAGTAAAAATATTAATTAACTAATTAATTGATTAATTAAATTAATGTGGTTTAGTTAACCTAATCACTTAGTTAATCTAGTTAACTATTTTTAGTTAAACTGTTTCTGTGACAACCGGGACCCACACATTTTAATTAGAACTAACAGAAATAGTTAGTTATTTAGCTCACTGACACACGGGTCCCACTGGACCCGTTGACGAGTCAAACATGCTGACTGGGTCAGTCTAGTCACTGGCAGGTGGGTCTAGTGGACCCCCTTGACAGGTCAACGGTCCCAGTTGACTGCTGACTAGGCAGTCAACTGGACCCCACCTGTCAGCCTCATGCACACTATTGGGTACACTTCTCTCTGTACCCGTAGCAGTTTAGGTATTTTAATTTTCGAATTAATATAAAATCATGAAAAATAAGAAATTGTTAAATCTTTAATAATTAATATAAAATAATTCGTAACTCGGATGAAAATAATTTATATATGAAAGTTGCTCAGAACGACGAGACGAATCTGAATACGCGGTCCGTTCGTCCGCCACACACCTCTTTCATACCGAACCTGCAACTTTCCCCCTCCGTTTCATTAGTCCGAAAACGCGAAACACCGGGAATACTTTCCCGGATGTTTTCCCCCTTCGTCTATAACACCTCCTACCGCTTTAGGTCACACGTAGCACCGCGTATTGCCATGTTATGCTTTGTGGTGTGATGTTTGCTTTATATTTATTGTTTCTTCCCCCTCTTATCTCCGATAGACACCGAGACTGAGACCGCTGACGGTGCCACTATGATCGACTGCGTCGACGACGACCCCTCCTTCTTGCCAGAGCAACCAGGCAAGCCCCCCCTTTATCACCAGATATCGCCCATTCTCTTCTCTCTTACTCTTGCATTAGAATTGCTACTGTTGATGATTCGATAACTCCTATTCTGTTGCATAGCCTGTCATTGTTGCTACTACTGTTGATACCTTTACCTATCCTAAATGCTTAGTATATGATGCTAGTATTCCATCAGTGGCCCCACATCCTTGTCCGTCTGCCATGCTATACTATCGGGCCGTGATCACCTCGGGTGGTGATCACGGGTATATGCTATATACATACTTTACATGATACATGATGTGACTAAAGTCGGGTCGGCTCATTGAGTACTCGCAAGTGATTCGATGTGGGGGCTGAAAGGACAGGTGGCTCCATCCAGGTAGTGATGGGCCTAAGTTCCCGACGGCCCCCCAAGTGGACCTTTGTGGCGGAGCGACAGGGCAGGTTGAGACACCCAGTGGAGAGGTAGCCTGGCCCTGGTCGTTGTCCGCGGTTATTTCATAATAACACGCTTAATGAGTTTGGATATTTGATCTGAGTCTGGCCATTGGCCTATACGCACTAACCAGCTACGTGGGGATAGTTATGGGCACTCGACGTCATGGTATCAGCCGAAGCCTTCTTGACGTCAGCGATTGAGCGGCGCGCGCCGGGTTGGACCGCGTAACGTAACTTCCTTAGTAATGGAGGTTGCTAGGTCTGCTCACCGGCCGCGTACGCAACGTGCAGGTGTGCGTTGGGCGATGGGCCGGGACCCCTGCGCGCCTAGGACTTAGACCGGCGTCCTGACCTCTCTGTTGTGCGTAGGTAGGGCTGCGACGTGTTGATCTTCCGAGGCCGGGCATGACCCTGGAAAGTGTGTCCGGCCAAATGGGATCAAGCGTGCTGGGTTATGTGGTGCACCCCTGCAGGGAAGTTAATCTATTCGAATAGCCATGTCCCTCGGTAAAAGGACGACCCAGAGTTGTACTCCGACCTCATGACAACTTGAACTGGATACTTAATAAAACACACCCTTACCAGTGTGTCGGGGAAACTGGACGCCCACGAACACCTATGGGACCGGAGCCCCTTCTACGTTGCGGTAAGGGAGCGGAGGGAGCACGGAGAGCAGATCGAGGAGCACACGCGGGCAGTTTACCCAGGTTCGGGCAGCGATGTACGCGTAAAACCCTACTCCTGCTTTGGTTGTATTGAGTTCTTGGGCTTGGGAGCTTGAAGATCTACAGTACTAGCTACACCAAGCGTGGGAGTGAGCAAGTTTCAGGGATCGAACCCCCTCTACGTTGTGCATGGGCCTCCTTTTATAGCTCAAAGGGGTCACCGACAGGTGTCAACGTAGAGGAGGGTAAAAATGTAAAAACGGTGGTAGTTGTAATAGTGCATGAACAGTGTATGAACAGTGGTCTTCACCTAACCTTGACGGTGGGGGACAAAGGCATTGAATGCCCGTCGCCGTCGCCCCAAAAAGTGTCCGTCCAAGCGTCTCCGTTCGCCACGGGGATATCCTTGTCACCGCGGCTTGCCACCGTGTACCCCAGGCTGCACAGCCATCTGCCACGTGCCCCTGGAAGGGCCCCAGGGCGACGCGTGGCAGATGAGCTGGAGCGCAGGCACTCAGCATAAGTTTCCCCGGCAAGCACCTTGCCGGGGTCGCAACCTTGCCTGGCCCGGATGCTTGTCGCTCTCCGGGCCCTGCCGGGGCGCATGAGGCACCGCGATATTCCTCCTTGAAGTGCCGTTCCTTTGGCCTTCCTGGCAAGCTCCTCTTGCCAGGGTCTTGTGCTGGAATGATAACTTTGAGCCTGGTGCGGCCTTCCCGGCAAGCTCCTCTTGCCGGGGTCTTGTCTCTTAACTTGAATACTTTGTTTTTGAATGGCTTAAAAGGGTCTAGAGTGGGCTTTGGCGGGCGCGTGGTGAGCCAGACCACGGGACGCTGCTACTGCCCGTGCACAAGTCGGGATACTAAGGTACCCCTACTTTAGTACACCGACAGGAGCCCCCGGGCCTGGGCCACACACGGTGCCGAGCGCTGTTGGGCCAGGCCCAGAACAGTGCACGGGCACACGCGGCCCACGCCGCGCCGTTTCCCACTCCAGATTCGCCGCATCCCTCCCTAACGGCACGCGTCGATTGGGGCGTCGTGGGAGAGATCATGGCCTGTTTCTTTAATGGGGAAATGCGGAACGTCCCCCACTTCCCCCTTAAAAGCAGAGGAAGCAGGGGCAGTTTCCCCCCATTGCCTTCACTGTGCCTTGAATCTCCAGAAACCCCCGCCGCTCTCTACCTCCCCTCAGGTCGACAGAGAGCCGAGCTCCACCCTTCCTCCGCCGTCTTCCCCACCCTCAGTGCCGTCGTCCTCCCTCGCCGTCCCCGCCATGGCCCCGAAGAGCGACCAGGCGAAGAGCGACAAGGCGAAGAGCGATAAGGCGAAGAAGGAGAAGTCTGAGCAGGCGGCAAAGCTGGCAGCCATGCGGAGAAGGAGGGTGGTCTTCCCGCCGAGGCTCGGCCCGAGGGAGCTGCGGGACAAGTACTATTTGTTCTGGGCGAGGGCGACGAAGGACCACCCGCGCACCAGAGTCCTCCCCGCCGTGGCCGTCGACATGTTCCCGGGAGGTTACTACTTCTTTGCTGCGTTCTTCTATTGCGGTCTCTGCCCTCCGTATTCGGAGTTCTTCTGTGATGTGATGAACACGTATTGCCTCCATCTCTTAGATTTCACCCCAAATGTCGTTCTCACCTTGGCCGTTTTCGCACATCTGTGCGAAAACTATGTCGGGGTCCACCCAAACGTAGCCCTTTTCCGCCATTTCTTCACGCCTAGAGTAGAGTCCGGATCCCCACTCTCCGGCGGCATCTCCTGGATCTTCAGGCTGAACAAGAAGGAGGCGTACTTGAAAGGAGAGCTTCGCGGCAAGTGGGAAGAGTGGAGGGCTGACTGGTGCTGGGTTCTGGAAGACGAGCCCGAGCAGTTTACCTTGCCGCGCCAGACTGCAATAGTGCGCGGCAAGGATTGGAGCGACTTGGCCCCGGAGGACGACAAGCTGCAGATCGCCCTTACTAGGATTCTTCGTCTCCGGGCTGCCAATCTGACTGTGGGTGAAGTTGGGGCTGACTTCCTCTGCCGCCGCATTGCCCCTCTGCAGGAAAGGAAGAGACCCGCTTGGGAGTTTGGCAACGCGGCAGACCGCATGAGGCTGCGCCCCGGGCTAAACTATAACTTCACCGTCTTGGAACTAAAGGGGATGGTCCGGGAGCTGTTCAAGCACGACCCCAAGCACCCGGAGTGGTTCAAACCGTCGACCGGGGTAGTTCCTTTGTGCAACAACACTGCCCTTAGTGCCATCCGCGCGGCAATGCCTGAGTGCGACTCCCACGGGCTCGTCCCCACTTGGCTGGAGCCTTCAGCGGAGACCGTGCAAGCCTTCTTCGACAACTTGGTTGAAAAACCACGCAAAGCCGAGGAGAAGAAGGGGCTCACCCGGGAGACCACCGAGCGGGATGTGGCGTACATTGCCTCCAGGATGGAGGAGGCCGCCGCGGCTGCGGCGGCAGGTGAATTCGGATACACCGTGGATGAAGCGGAGGCGGCGGAAGCGGTGAGCCAGGCCGAGGAGGAGGAAATCCTCAAGCTGCTGAAGATCGCGCCCGAGGAGTTTGCCGGGGAGCCTACCGGGGAGCCTGCCGGGATGGGCGAGGCTGCCGGCAGGGTACTGAGTCCATCGGGCCTGCCGAGGAGGAGGAGGATGCCGAGTCCGGTGATTCCGACGAAGACTCTGGCGGGTCTCTGAATCTTGATGACGACGCCTCCTCATCCTCGGAGAATTCTCCGCCACCACCAAGCCCTCCGCCGCAACAGAAGAAACGCCTCCGCAAGGCCGCCGAGACGGTGAGGCCACAGGCGCCCCGACAGCAACCGAAGCGCCGGGCGACGCGCGCCACCACGACGAGCAAGGTCGTCAAGGAGGCGCCCCGTGCCCGAGCGACAAGCGGAGGGGGATCTTCCCCGAGTGGCTCTGGGGTTCCTTCTGCCCCTTGGTCCTCAGCGACGACCGGTGCCGGGTTTTCACAGCCCGCAGCCCCGGAGCCCGCCAAGTGCCTGAGGGAGCCTTCTCCTCCAGCTCCTCGCGCTGGAGCACGCGAGGCGGGGTTTGACTTCTCCGCCCTCAGCTCCGATGAAGAGGAGGAAGAGTAAGTACTTGCAATCTTCATTTCCTTTGATTTTTGTCTTGATTTCTCTTGCTTGGTTCTGATCTTGTTTTGGCTTCTAGGACCTTGACCCAGAGGACGGCGAAGAGGGCCAAGATCCCTGTGGTCGATCTCGAGGACGACGAGCCCGCCGCAGCGACGGGCGATGCGCCAGCGACAAGCTTGCCGGACCAGCCTGCTGCTCCGGAGAGCAGCCCCCAGCGCAGCCCCCAGCGTAAGTCTGGTATTCGTTCTTCTGCTTGACGGGCGCGCTTGAGGCTATTGTCCTTACTGATGTCTTGTTGTCTTGTGCAGAAGTGGAGCCACAGCCGCAGGAGCACCAGGAGGTCGCCCCCGATGAGCCGCCTGTTCCACCCTCCCCGCCAAGGATGAGCTCCCCGGCGAGGGACAGCGCTCCGCCAAGGACGGGCACTCCGCCGAGGGCGAGCAGCCCGACAAGGGTGAGCACCCCGCCAAGGGGGAGCGCAAGCGGCCCTCCGCCAGCAGGGGCCACTTCTACGCCGCCAAGGGAGAGCTCCCCGGCGAGGGACCCCGTCATCGAAGAGGCCTGCGCAGGTAAACCCTTGTACTTTCTTCTTCTTGGATTCTTCTTTTTGGATATTTGCTTGACAAATCTTTCTTTTCTTTTTCTTTTGCTAGATCCGCCCGCCCCGGAGTCGATGGAGACGGAGACCATCACCGAGGAGGAGGTGCGTGGCGACGCTGGCGATGCCACCGCCGCAGAGGGAACGGTTGGCGCCGATGAGCCAGCCGCCGAGGAGACCGCCCCGACCGCTGACGCTGCGGCTGGGGAAGGGACCGGCGACCGCACTGCTGGCCCGGAGGCCGCAGGAGCGCCTGACGCTGCACCGGCCGCCAATCCTTCCGCCTCTGCGGCTGGGTCGGGCGTCTATCTGGAGGCCGCCAACGGGGTCTTTATCCAAGTCCCGTGGGCGTCCTCATCAAGGGCACCCGCGGAGGGAGAGACGTTTGACGGAGAAGTTCTCGCCTCCGCCGGGTTGAAGGTTGTCGATGCGCCCGGCAGCAGCAACGAGCCCGAAGAGGAGCAACTCCTGCGTCGACTCCTGGCCTTGTACCGGCGAGGCAGGCGAAGTTGGAGTCTCGGGAGGCTCTGGCTACCAAGGCTGGTGCTGATTTGGAGAAGCGCGCCGCGGAGCTCCGTGCCGCCAACCAGGCGGCCCTCCGAAACTTGGCGGAGGAGCGCGAAGAGCTTGCCGGAGCACGCCAAGCATTCCTCCTTGAGAAGGCCGAGGTGGAGGAGCAGCAGCGTTTGGCCGCCGAGGAGCTGTCTCGGCGAGAAGGAGAGCTCAACCAGCGGAAGGTCGACCTCGACAGTCACGAGGACGACCTCACCGCTCGGGAGCAGGCTATTGGCAGAGCTCTGCAGGAGGCGAGGGATGCCACCGCTGCCGCAGAGACTGCCAAGTGAGATCTGGAGGCCAGGGTGGTGCAGATGGAGCTGAACTTGAAGGCGAGTGAAGACAGGGTCGCCGCGCTCAACGTGGCGCGGGAGAAGGATGCCCACACCAACTCGGAGCTGCAAATCCGCCTCTCCGAGAAGTGCAAAGAGCTCACCGACGCCAGGGACTCCATCGCCGACTTGGAGATGAAGGTTTCCACCCTCACCGGCTCGCTCGACGCCGCCCGGGATCGCGAGACGAAGCTGAAGGACGATCTCCGTACCGAGAGGGCCTTGTTGGAGAGCGCCGCCGTCTCGCAAAACCACTTCCAGCGGACGGTAAAGCAGTGGACCGAGGAGCTCGTCGCCTCCGCCGCCAACATCGATATGGAGATGGTGGCGCTGAGGGCGGAGCACCTCGCATACTCCCCCGACGAGAATATCCCCCACAGCGCCAAGCTGAGCTTGTTCCTTAGAGGAGTGGCGCCGGCTCTCGCGCGGCTACAGGAGAAGATTCCCGTGCAACTGGACGACGAGGCGCGCCGGCTTTGCACGGGCACTATGGAGCGGGTGTTGTCGAAGATCGTCTACCGCAACCCCGGGATCAACCTTGTCAACATCCTCCGGACTCTGCCGCCCGAAGCCGACCAGGAGGCGTTGAGGGCCCAAGTTGCCCATATCGTAGCCAAGGTGGGCAAGATCCAGAGGATTGACGGACACCGGAGGGACTAGGCACCTCGCTTCCCTCGCCGCTCTAAATTAAGTCATAGGCAGTAGTTGTTGAGAACAGCGACAAGTTATCTCTGTAATATATACTTTTGTTTCGGGTAATCAATGAAGTGTTATCTCCCTTGCTCTGGTCCCTTCACTTTGTATGCTTTCCACCCTACGCTTTTAGGGAACTTGTCGGCAAAGGGACCCTTGTCGCGAGCGCTGAGTGCGGGACTCTTAGCAACCTGCTGGCAATGCCCTTGCCGGCAAGAAACCTTGCCGCAGCCAGTCGCAGCACACTTAGATTGCTGAGCGAACTCGAAAACGAAGTAAGGGCGCGACACTTGTCGCAGCTCACTTAAGCCGTTGAGCGTGCTCGAAACAAAGTAAGGGCGCGGCTAGCCGCGGGTAGGTTCCTCCGCGCACAGGTTTTTCATACAAAGTGTGGTTGTTCAAGGAAGACAACTAAAATTTTAAAAATTTGAATTGCTCAAATTCTGGCAACTTAGCTTTTATGGATTGTTCGCTTCCCGATAAGGCTTCCCTTTCTTGAACAGCACCTGGTCCATACTTCTATCTCCTTCCCCCGGGCAAACTTGTGCACGAGGAACACTCCTTCTGTTTCAGAGAGAAAGGCAAAAGAGGAGGAAATACAAGTATGGAGCCTTGCGGCTTGTTACTGCTTACCAGGGATGTGTGCTGCAAAAAATGCCAGATGATACATGCAAGCAAGAAAGAAAAGCATGAAATGACAAATGGTGCGAAGCACAAATGTTTTACTGATGCACGGGGTATGCGCCCGGCTTTGTACAAAGGTTTACATGCAACAGCGGCAAGACTTGTACAAAAGGTGGTTGTCGGAGCGGATCACGGCAACCGCGCCTTATGGGTGAAACTTGCGAAGATGCTCTATATTCCAGGAGTTGCTCACCGGTAAGCCTTCTTCGGTCTCAAGGCGAACAGCGCCGGGCCTTGTGACTTGTCTCACCCGATAAGGGCCTTCCCACTTCGGCGTCAACTTGTTGGAGTTCTTGGCGGACTGAACGCGCCGAAGAACAAGGTCGCCTTCCTCGAGACTCCTGGCCTTGACCTTGTGGCTATGATAGCGACGCAAGGCCTGCTAGTATCGAGCAGCTCGTACAGCAGCCTGGAGACGGTTCTCCTTGAGGAGCAATGCGTCATCTTGCCGCAGTTGCTCTTGTTCGAGCTCGTCGTAAGCGAGCACTCGAGGAGACCCATATACGAGTTCCGTGGGGAGAACTGCCTCCGCTCCATAGACGAGAGCAAAGGGTGTCTGTCCGGTGGCTCGATTTGGTGTCGTCCTGATTGACCAAAGAGCCGCCGGCAACTCCTCTATCCAGTTTCTTCCACACCTGTGCAGCCTATCGAAGGTTCTTGTCTTGAGCCCGCGCAGCACTTCAGCATTGGCCCTCTCTGCTTGACCATTGCTCCTTGGGTGAGCAACGGAAGCAAACCAGACCTTGGCGCCAAGGTCTTGGACGCATTGCATGAAGGTGCGACTTGTGAACTGTGTGCCGTTGTCCGTGATGATCCTGTTAGGGATTCCGAAACGGCAAACTATTGATCTGAAGAACCTGACGGCTGACTGTGTTGTCACCTTTCTCACTGGTTCCACTTCTGGCCACTTTGTGAACTTGTCGATTGCGACATACAAGTACTCAAAGCCCCCGACGGCGCGGGGAAAGGGGCCGAGGATGTCGAGCCCCCAGACCGAGAAGGGCCAGGACAAAGGGATCGTCTGGAGAGCTTGAGCTGGCTGGTGAATCTGCTTGGCATGGAACTAGCATGCTTCACACTTGGTTACTTGTGTAGTTGCATCTTGGAGGGCTTCTGGCCAAAAGAAACCTTGCCGGAACGCCTTCCCGGTAAGTGCTCTTGCGCCAATGTGGTGAGCACATATGCCTCCGTGTATCTCTGCCAACAGCTTTTGTCCATCTTCCCGAGAAATGCACTTCAATCTGACACCATTGAGTGTTCTTCTGTACAGTTCGTTGCCAATGAACTGGTACATACTTGACTGTCTGGTTATCCTCTCTATCTCTTCTGGTTCTTCGGGATGCTCTCCAGTCTGGAGAAAACGGACGATTTGTTGTGCCCATGCTGGAGCTTGAGGCTCGACAATAAGGACTAAAGGCATCCGGGCTGCTGCGGGAACCTCAGCTTCTACGGCAAGAACCCGCGGCTCTGCCGGAGCTGAGGGTTCCCCGGCAAGCCTGCCAGGGCAAGGCTTGTCGGGAACGCCTGCTTCAACTGTACAGACCCTTGGGTCCGCAGGAGCAAACTGTTCCTCAGCATTTTGGTTGCTGATCTTGGGGACCTTGGCGGCGGCTTCGGGAAGATCCGCCGGCAAGTAGTCGCCGGAGACCAACTTCCTCTTCTTGCCCTGCCTAACTGATGGTGTAACGGATGGCTGAGTTAGCTTGAGCATGAAGACCCCTAGTTCCACAGGTAACTTCATTGCAGCACACTTTGAGAGGCCATCTGCGATATCATTCTGAGCTCTTGGAACGTGCTCCATTTGTAGGCCTTCAAAATGTTCTTCAAGCTTCCTCACTTAATCGACATAAGCTTCCATCAGAGGGCTCTGGTAACTCTTGTTTACTTATCGGACCACCAACTGTGAGTCTCCCCGCACAATCAGCCTCTTGATCCCAAGTTCGGCCGCAATTCTGAGACCGGCAAGCAAACCTTCATACTCGGCAGTATTGTTTGTCGCTTGCTCCTTGGGAAAGTGCATTTGAACAACATACTTGAGGTGCTCTCCGGTGGGCACTATGAGTAACACGCCAGCGCCGGCGCCTTGCAGGGAGAAGGCACCATCGAAGTACATTATCCACTCCTTGCTTGCTTCTTGGACGGGGATGCTTGTCTCTGGAACTTCTTCGTCTGGTGTTGGGATCCATTCTGCTATGAACTCTGCCAAAGCTCTGCTCTGTATGGTTGAAGTATTCTCAAACTTGAGACCAAAGCTTGACAGCTCCAGTGCCCACTCGACGATCCTGCCTGTTGCTTCTGGATTTTGCAATATCCTCTTCAACGGAAAGCGAGTGACCACTGTTATCTCGTGTGCTTGGAAGTAGTGGCGCAGCTTTCTTGAGGCCATGAGGAGGCCGAAAAGTAACTTTTGCACCCCAGAGTATCTTGACCTAGCCCCCTGTAGGAGGGAACTTACAAAATAAACTGGGCGCTGCACCATCTTCTTTCGCATTTCTCCTTGCTCCTGCGAAGATTTGTCTTCGTCGGGGCCAGAGCTTGTCGGGGAAGCTCCTTGCTTGTCGCTGGATGCGCTTGCCGGGGATGTGGGTTCCTCATCTGCCTCCCTCTCCGCTACTAACGCAACACTAACCACTTGATTGGTTGCCGCTAAGAATAGCAGCAACTTCTCTTGTGGCCTAGGTGCGACAAGTATCGGAGTGGAGGACAGGTATCCTTTCAAGTCTTGCAGCGCTGCCTCCGCTTCCGGAGTCCATTTCATAGGACCCGCCTTTTTCAAGATTTTGAAAAAAGGCAGGGCGCGTTCTGCAGACTTTGAAATGAACCTGCTGAGGGCAGCCACACAACCAGCAAGTCTCCTTACGTCCTTGACGCGCTTCGGGGCTTCGATATGCTCGATAGCTTTTATCTTGTCGGGATTGGCTTCAATCCCCCTCTGGGACACAAAGAACCCGAGAAGCTTGCCGGAGGGGACTCCGAAAACGCACTTCTCGGGGTTCAACTTGAGTTGTATCTTGCGCAGATTCTCAAAGGTTTCTTCTAGATCTTGAACCAGGGTATCCTTGCTCTTGCTCTTGACCACTATATCATCCATGTAGGCTTCTACATTCCTGTGTATTTGTGGCTCAAAAGCAGTGTGCACCACCCTTGCAAACGTTGAGCCCGCATTCTTCAATCCAAAGGGCATGCGTATAAAGCAATATGTGCCACATGGAGTAATGAACGCGGTCTTCTCTTCATCTTCCTCGGCCATGAATATCTGGTGGTAACCGGAGTATGCATCGAGAAATGAAAGCAACTCACATCCAGCCGTGGAGTCCATAATTTGGTCAATGCGCGGCAAGGGAAATGGATCCTTGGGACATGCTTTATTCACATCGGTGAAGTCTATACAAAGTCTCCACTTCCCATTGGCTTTGCACACGACAACCGGATTGGCCAGCCACGTGGGATGAAGTACACCTCTAACAATGCCTGCTGCTTCCAACTTCTTGATTTCTTCGGCGATGAACTCTTGGCGCTCCACCGCTTGCTTCCTGACCTTCTGCTTGACGGGCCGCGCATGAGGACAAACAGCAAGCTTGTGCTCAATTACCTTCCTGGGAACACCGGGGATGTCAAACGGTTGCCACGCAAACACGTCCACATTCGCTCGCAGGAAGGCAACGAGCGCGCTTTCCTATTTGGGGTCGAGCGTAGCACTGATGGTAAAGGTACCACCAGTGCCGTCCTCCTTGGCGGACACCTTCTTGGTTGCCGGTGGAGCTGCCATTCCTTTCTTACACTTGCCGGTGGAGCTCGATGGTGCGTCCTCGACGGCAGCGCAGCACTCCGAAGAGGTGCGTTTACCGGAGTGGGCCCCAGAGCTCTTGCCGGACTTGGTCTTGGTCTTCCCCCCGGGAGCTTCAGCGGCAAGTGTTTTGCTGTCTGCCGCGGCTGCTGCATCCCGGTAGATCTTGTCGGCGCAGATAAGTGCATCCTTCTTGTCGCCGGGGACAGAGATGACGCTTATCGGCCCCGGTATCTTGAGCATGTTGTACGCGTAGTGGGAAGCTGCCATGAACTTGGCGAGCGCAGGACGGCCAAGTATCCCATTGTATGGCAATGGGATATCGGCAACGTCGAACGTGATCCTCTCTGTCCTGAAGTTGAGCTCTCCACCAAAGGTCACTGGCAGCGTGATCTTCCCCTTCGGCTTGCTCCTTCCCGGGTTGATTCCTTGGAACGTCCCGGTTTCCTCGAGCTCGCTGTCGGGGATCTGCAGTTTCTTGATCAGAGCGGAGGAGATCAAGTTGAGGCCGGCCCCGCCGTCAACCAACATCTTGGTGACCTTGAGGTTGCGGATAGTTGGTGAAACCAACATCGGCAAGCACCCGACCGCAGTTGTGCGGTCAGGGTGGTCCTCAAGGTCGAAGATGATGGGCGTGCCGGACCATTTCAGCAGCCTGCGCGACTCGATAGGTGGCTCAGCTGCATTCACTTCCCGCACCCATTGTTTGAGTTTGCGGTGGGAATTGTGCAGAGAGGCACCTTCGTCGACACACAGGACCTCTATGGCCTTCTGGAACTCCTGCTCGCTGTTGTCTCCTTCATCCATATCCTCGTCATCGTCTTCATCTTCATCCTTGTCGCGGCCCCGGGGAGGTCTGTCTCCTTGCCGCTGCTTGGCCTTGCCGCGGCGTCCTCCCCGGCCATTGAACGGTCGCTTCTTGCTGGGCTCTCCCCGCCTCCTTGGGCCTTCTCCTTGTCGCGACGCTCGTATTCAGCCTTCTGCTGTTCTACGAGGTACTCTACCCTTTTGCAGTTCTGGAGATCGTGGCCCTTGGTGCGGTGGATCTTGCAGTACTGCTTGTCGGAGCCGTCCTGCTTGTCGGCTGCCGCCACAGGGGCGGCCTCCTTGCCGGAGCCGCCCGCCTGTGTCTTCTTGGCGGGAGCCTCCTTGCCGGACTGCTCGACAACCAGTACCTCCTTGTTCTTCTTCTTCCTGTTATTCCGCCGCCGACCTTTCCTTGCCGAGGCGGCGTCCTCGCTGTCACTTCCTCCTGCGCCGGCATCCTCTCCGGGGAGTCTCCTCCCCTCTTCATCGCGTGCACATTTGTCAGCCAAAGCGTAAAGCTCGCTGACGTCCCGGATCTTGGTCATGGCCATCTCCTCCCTCATCCGGCGGTTATGCACGTTCTGGTGGAACACGCTGATAACCGCGGCAGGGTGGACATCGGGGATATTGTGCTGAACGCGGCTGAACCTTTGGATGTATTTGCACAGGGACTCTCCCTCCTTCTGGGCAAGGATGTGGAGATCGCTCTCCTGGCCGTGGGGTTTGTGGCTGCCCGTGAAGGCGCCAACAAACTGGTGGCACAGATCTGCCCAAGAGGAGATGGAGTTCTCCGGCAAGTGCATAAGCCAAGATCTGACGTTTGGCTTAAGCACGAGCGGGAAGTAGTTGGCTAGTATCTTCTCGTCGCGTCCCCCGGCAGCCTGCACTACAATGGTGTAGATGTTGAGGAACTCAGAGGGGTGTGTCTTGCCGTCGTACTTCTCGGGTACGTCGGGCTTAAAGTTCTTCATGCTGGGCCACTGGACTTGCCGCAGCTCTCGGGTGAACGCAGGGCAACCTGCCGCGTACGGCAAGTCACCTGGTTCATCGGGCGTGTGCATGTCGACAGCGGTCCCGGCGCGCTGATCAGACTGTCTTCTGGCTTCTCTTCGACGCTCGATGCGGGTTCGAGCGTCCTCTTGTCGCCTGTCGTTGAGGACTTGGCCCTGATCGCGGCGAGCCCGTGGATCCGACGATGCCGTGGAGTCGTCATCGACGTTGATCCGGCGGGGCGGCGATTTCTGCTTCCGCGGCGGGGAGTGCACGGTGGTTGCACCCCCGGCGGTCTTGTATCCATCGGCCTTCGCTTGGTCGACTTGCCGCGGGCGTGATGTTGCCGGCTGCTGCGGCGTGTCGTTGTTGGCGAAGGCGATGATGCTCTGAATCGTAGCCCTCCAGTCTTCGGCCTTGTCTGCCGCTGGAGGGAAGTCGAGGAGTAGCTGAGCCCTGGCCAGGGCTTCTGCTGGAGAGGAGGGAAACGGTGGCGAACGGTGCGAGGAGCGAGATACGCTCGGACTTCTAACCGCGTTAGAAGGAGCATGTTCCCGCCCCGGCGACCGCGCCTTGCTCGTGCCAGGACGTTGGCCTTGAGCATCCCGTGACCCGCCGGCCTGGCCACACCCCAGCAAGCGTATGGTACCTCCGGTACCACGTCGCTGCTGGTCTGGCACCTCCTGAGAGGGACGTGGTGCGTGCACGGACACCGAGGCTTTGGAGTTCGCCCGGTCGTCCATCTTGTCCTTGGACTTGGTGGCGCCGTGAGTCTCTCCACCGGCGTCCACCCTTCCGCCGGCGTCTCCCCCACCCACCGTCGGTTCTGGTGGTGGAGGGACCGACGCGGACGGGCCTCCGACCTCCGAAGCCTTCTTCTTCGGAGGCATGTTGACGTAGCCGATGAAGTTGACGAAGCTGGGGAGGTTGCTGAAGGTTGCGCCCGCGTGAGTGCCGGATCAGGTTCGCACAACCTCGACGCCCCCCTACCTGGCGCGCCAAAGATGTCGGGGAAACTGGACGCCCACGAACACCTATGGGACCGGAGCCCCTTCTACGTTGCGGTAAGGGAGCGGAGGGAGCACGGAGAGCAGATCGAGGAGCACACGCGGGCAGTTTACCCAGGTTCGGGCCGCGATGTACGCGTAAAACCCTACTCCTGCTTTGGTTGTATTGAGTTCTTGGGCTTGGGAGCTTGAAGATCTACAGTACTAGCTACACCAAGCGTGGGAGTGAGCGAGTTTCTGGGATCGAACCCCCTGTACGTTGTGCATGGGCCTCCTTTTATAGCTCAAAGGGGTCACCGACAGGTGTCAACGTACAGGAGGGTAAAAATGTAAAAATGGTGGTAGTTGTAACAGTGCATGAACAGTGTATGAACAGTGGTCTTCACCTAACCTTGACAGTGGGGGACAAAGGCATTGAATGCCCGTCGCCGTCGCCCCAAAAAGTGTCCGTCCAAGCGTCTCCGTTCGCCACGGCGATATCCTTGTCACCGCGGCTTGCCACCGTGTACCCCAGGCTGCACAGCCATCTGCCACGTGCCCCTAGAAGGGCCCCAAGGCGACGCGTGGCAGATGAGCTGGAGCACAGGCACTCAGCATAAGTTTCCCCGGCAAGCACCTTGCCGGGGTCGCAACCTTGCCGGGCCCGGAAGCTTGTCGCTCTCCGGGCCCTGCCGGGGCGCATGAGGCACCACGATATTCCTCCTTGAAGTGCCGTTCCTTTGGCCTTCCTGGCAAGCTCCTCTTGCCAGGGTCTTGTGCTGGAATGATAACTTTGAGCCTGGTGCGGCCTTCCCGGCAAGCTCCTCTTGCCGGGGTCTTGTCTCTTAACTTGAATACTTTGTTTTTGAATGGCTTAAAAGGGTCTAGAGTGGGCTTTGGCGGGCGCGTGGTGAGCCAGACCACGGGACGCTGCTACTGCCCGTGCACAAGTCGGGATACTAAGGTACCCCTACTTTAGTACACCGACACAGTGCCAGATACAACTCGGTGGTTGCTCTCTCACAGGGTGATGTGCGGGAGGATCGCCGGGTACGATTATGCTATACGTTGTTACTTGGTGAACTTACCATCTATTTCCCTTCTACTGCTTCAAGACGGAGGCTGCGAGATGCGAGGATACTTGTTACTTCCATATATTCTCTTCTACTGCTGCAAGATGGCGGTGGCCAGAAGCGTAGTCTTCGATTGGATTAGCTATCCCCCTCTTATTCTGGCATTCTGCAGTTTAACCCACATATATTATCCCTTTACACAGATACCATTGCATATGTAGTATAGATCTTTGCTTGCGAGTACATTGGATGAGTACTCACGGTTGCTTTTCTCCCCCTTTTCCCCTTTTGTCCCTTCTTCTCGGATGACGCAACCAGATGGTGGAGTCCAGGAGCCAGATGATCCCGAGGATGTTTCTACGCGGAGTTCGGCTTCGAGAAGTAGTTAGGAGGTCCCAGGCAGGAGGCCTTGCCTCTTCGATCGTTGAAGTTTGTGCTAGCCTTCTTAAGGCAAACTTGTTTAACTTATGTCTGTACTCAGATATTGTTGCTTCCGCTGACTCTTGTGTTTTCAAGCTTATGTATTCGAGCCCTCGAGGCCCCTGGCTTGTAATATAAAGCTTGTATTATTTTAATTTGTGTCTAGAGTTGTGTTGTGATATCTTCAAGTGAGTCCCTGATCTTGGTCGTACACATTTGCGTGCATGATTAGTGTACGGTCAAATCGGGGGCGTCACAAGTTGGTATCAGAGCCGACTGCCTGTAGGAATCCCCCTTTCCAACTCCTTGGCCGAAGTTGAGTCTAGTCTTTGAAAAACAAATTTACTAACTTGCTGTGTGGCTTACAGGCCCACATCACCAGTGGGTGGTATTAGGATCTTTTATTTCTTGTCTTTACTCTGGGACTCTCATCTCTCTTCTATTCGGGTTAAGTGATTTTGCAAAAATCTAACTTTAGGTTCTCGAAAATACTTTCTCCCGGTGAGCCCCTTCAGTCAAGATGTCGCTTGCTTCGTGAGAAGATTCTGAGGATATCCCTCGATATTTTCCCGAGACCCTCGTGCTCATCGCCTTTGCAATTCACTGCCACTGATATATCCCTATGGATATCTGCTTGTACTCGTCATTCTCACGATCATTCCTCGTCGCTCTTGTCATTACAAGATGCCTCAAAATATTCTCTGATGTCCCGAGAATACCTTGAGTTTACTTTCTTGCAGTTTTATTTCGCATGAAAACCCTGACGGTTATTCCTCAACATTTATCGAGGATCAGTTTTTCTCAATTGATCATGTGTCTCGTAAAATTCTTCTGAATACCTTCGATCTTTCGAAAATCCTCTGCAGCCGGTTACTCTTGAAATTATTGCATCCTGGCATTATGGTTAATTCCATATGACTAGTAGTCTTCGGTAACATCCCTTGTCTTAACCGTTTTGAGCCTATTGATTCAATGTGTGCATATGCACGAAGTCATCAGGTTATCCTCTTTAAAATCACCATTCCGGCTCAGACGTCATTCCGGACATGACTTGGTTCTCGGCAATTCAAACCTTTATTGATTGTCCAACTAAGTGTTTTCAGCTTATCCATCCTTGATCAGAGTGTCTGCTTCTGATCCTTCGTTTTGAAAACCGCAATTCCTTTTTATTTAAGCATCAGACTAATCAGGTGATTATTGAATCTGATGCCTCTGCATTCTTTCCTCCTCTAAGTGAGTACAGATACTCACATCAGCTCCGTTGTAGATTGCCCGATCCATTGTTGGATTGTTATCCGACAGTGTCCTTCATATTCAATCACCTTGTGAGTTCTTCCCATAATACATAATGCCTTTGGTAAATTATATCCTCTGCTTGACCAACCATGCTCTGCTTTCGAGCTGGTGTATTTACTTTTGAAACTTGGGGTATAGGTTACTAAGATGCCCGATGGGTTGAACCTATGCCTTACCCTAATCCGTGAGAACCGGAAAGTTTTCACAAGCCGTACTCTTCCGGTGTTCTACCAGATAAAATTCCAACACTACAGTTTTATCAAGCGAGAGATGAATGAAATGATATGCATTAAAGAAGTGGGAGTCGACCTTGAACTTTGTGTTCATGCCCATAAAAATAATGTAGACCATCTCGGAAGCTTCTTGAAAAATGATAATCCAGCTGTATGATTCTTTCGGTATTCTTGAATTGATTCCTTACAGTTATGGTTCCGACCATGTTGTCCCGATCTAATATATCTGACCGAAATTCATTCCAGTGCCTCGTCTATTTTTGGCAAGGTTGAATTATCTACTGTCACGGGTCAACTACTCGGTTCTACTTCTATCATGTTCTACCTTCGAGTATTAC
>LR738712.1:115639678-115721293 GCA_902687465.1 Secale cereale | reverse complement strand
AAGATGTCTTACCATTGCACCACACCTTACTAACTTTGTTGAGGTAATGGATTTCCTTGTCCTAATAACTCTACGGGTTCTGGGTTGTTGTCAACCGAGGACACCGACTAGTAAAATTATTTCGCACTACAAATCAAATACCCCTAGTATTTTACTGGGAAATTCTGAACTCAATCTGGTCATTCCTGGACTATTGGCTGCATACTGGTCTTGCTATCTTTGATTGTGCTACCTCATCCTTCTCTGGTGCACGAATTCTTCAGTGTGTGAGCACGACTTAAGCCGAGCTTTCAACATCATGTTGCTTGTCTTGAACGGCAACTTTGGTTCCGAGCTTGCATCTTATATATTGATACTATAACTACCACTTCGTCATTTCCTGGCTTGTTGCCATTGTTGTTTGATTGCACCCTCTTGCAACATCCCGGCAAATGTGTCGGATCACCTTCAACACTTTGACTTCCTCTGAGATATCAACTGTGTTCACGATGAGAAATACTATAATTTGAGGAATAACCTCCTCGCTCTCGATGATTTTTATTATCATCGACATCACCCTTGACTTCCTTTCATCGTGAACTTGTCCACATTATGATTACAACTTGCTCTCCAGCTAGTGTTGTAATCTGCATTGAAGTATTACTGACTTTCATGTCGAGAATATTGTGGGGATTGCCCCACCTCTTAGAAATTATCGGTATGAAGATACTTCTCATCATCACCATTCTTCCTTGGTCCCCGTGTTGTTTTTAATCGGGATACCAATATGCTAAAGATGCCGCTTGAGTTCTGCACTTCTAGCAACCCTATTGCTTTGAAGTTAACGATCAACAGTTCGTTCTTAGACTGTTGGTTATTGAATCGTCACTCTAACATTGATCTTACTGCCTAGGTCATATTACGGGCACACCTTTCAACTAATGATCAATGGTGTATGTTTTCCTCGAGCATACACCATTATATCATTTGAATTGACAAGTGTCATCTTCTTGTTCACATTATTGTGGAAATCCATCCGTTTGGAATTCTCGATGAACTGTCGCTGAGCCCATCAGCCACATCCTCATCCTCTCCTTGGTTTAATGATGAACTATTGTTTTGGGAACCCGCTCCCATAGTTCATTTCCCGAGAATCTTGCAATGTCATTTCATCTATTTGTGTTGCACCTTTTCTTCTTGAACATCCTGAGCCTGAGGTATCATGACACCAAACGGATCTGAATCTCGGTCAGATATGATGGTTGGGACAACTCTCCAGTAGATATAATGTTGGTCCTTTGATGACCCGGTAGTATGATGTCATGCCTAGCACCCCGGGCTAGAGGACCCATCATATTGATTTCATTTGCAAGGATAACCATTCTTCCAGGAGGAAATTGTAAGACTTATTTTATTAGTTGCTCCTGATGGACATTTGTGTATCCAAAGTCTGGCCCTTGATTGAAACACCATATCATTGCTACCTCGAAGCATGGCTATGATACCCCGCTCATCAACAAGAACATTGGAAGCGTGATGCTAAATGTTTCTTGGTCATTTATCCAAACATCATTGTATGGGTAACATCTTGATTAATCCTTGCCTCTTTATCTGAATGGTTGGGTACGTGCTCTCCTAAACTGTATGCCATGTTCTGCTTGTCCATGGGAATGATATACTCCTATTAATTGTGTGTAATCACAGTTTCCTTTCCGTTTGTTTGTTTAACCTTTCTTTGATCTACATATAATCTAAGCAGCAATAATTTTCTGCTTATGTAAACACCTTGGTGTACAACTTTGTCAGTAAGACCCAGTTACTATTGTTGCTAACATTCCGGTAACCACCGATGGACGAGAACCTCGCCTACAGGTCCGCCTCATTTCGATAAGCGAGAAAATGGTTCTCTTCGTTCCCCATCCTTGGTATCGACCTTGTTGGCGACATAGCTGACAAGCTATCCACTGACATGCCTCCCTGTCATGGCTGTGCAAGATGTCACCACCCCCTCCTATTTTCAACCAACATGGTGGACCCATAACCCACAGGTCCATTGGATCGAAACCTGACTCTACTGTACAACCCTGATTCTAATGTATTCTTTGCACTTAGCTTCGTGTGTAATTCACGAGCTAAATTCTATCACGTGTCATCATGGTATCAAACACCATATTATTCTCGTTGTTCAAGCCCCTATTCCAGCTTCTGTCTAGGCATCGAATGATTGCCTACCCACTTGAAACTTTGGTACCGACGTATACTGCACTCAATGAATTCACTGAAATGCAACTCGTGGGGTACCTCCTGTATTTGCCATTGAGTTCACCTTCAGATGCCTAGCCTTGTGGAGATGCGTTTTTCTGGAGTTTTTCCCCCTAGTCGCGTTCGTAGGACGATGGAGATCCTGAAGAGAGGGTGACGACTTGATCACGATGACTTGAAGCACAGAAATGAAGACATCAATGAAAGGGATCAACTTCTTCGAAGGGGCAGCCAGGACCGAGAAGATCCGTCAGAATTTCGTAACCAGAATTTTCTCCCTTACTCCCTTCCTAAATCTCGGGACGAGATTTCTTCTAGTGGAGGAGAATTGTGACGCCTGGGTAATCAAGCTACAGTAAACCTCTGCTAATGATGCCACGTCACCACGATTACCATTGCTAATCTCGCGTTAGTTCGAAACCAATTCAAATTCAAATTAAAGATCAAACAAACAATAAAAGTTTTTAAATATTAAAACTAAAATGTTCGTAGTGAACCAAATAATGCACGAGTAATTATGGTGGAGAAACGACACTTTTCTAAAATGTTTAAATGCTCAAATGGGTTTGAAATAGCAACATAAACAATTTAATAAATGCTTTCATTAATTATAAAATGTTAAAATATTTCATTTAAGGGCTTAAACTTTAGTATCAGAGGTATCATTAGTAGTACTAATTTTGGTACAGCCTTTATGTTTTTATAAAACTAAAGTAAAGGTGAAACAAAATTAAAAACAATGATTATAAAAGAAAATAGAACAGGTAAAAGACAAAAAACAACAACAACAACAACTTAAAAGGGCTCCCCTGGCCCAACGGCCTCGCCCACCTGGCCCACCGGCTAGCCAAGCCGGACCGGCCTATATGGCCGCGTAACCCCGAAACCCTAAACACCCACCCGCTCCCCACGATATCTCTCTCCCTCGCTTCTTTCCCCCCGACCCGTTCTGGATCGGGATCGGGCGCCCGTCGCCGCCTCGCCGGACCACTTCACTGCACCGTCCTCGTCCGCCTCCCCGCCGGACCGCCCGTCCTCATCTCCTCACCGCCGATCCCCCTCGACCCTCGCCGCCCTCGTCCCTCCAACGCGGGTGAGGCCTCGGGCTCCGGCCTCGCTCCTTCTTCTTTGCTTCTGCTGCAACGCCGTCGTGTCCCAGCCTCGCAGTGGCTCGCACCGCTCGCGCCCGCTATGCTCCTACCGTGGCCGCCCGGCTTCCCCAGCTCCTGTGGCGCCTCTGCGTGGGGCCACGCCCTGGCCAAGCCGCCTGCACCTCCCGGCTGCGGTCGCCGCGGACAGTGCGCGCCCAAAGCCTCTCCCGAGGATCGCATCGGCGCCGCACGGCGCGCGCGTCGGCTCCCCTTCGCGCCATTTTGCCTCCGTCGTATCCGTTGTACCCGCCGCGCTCGGGCCACGCCTCGCCCGCGGTAGCCGCTCGCCGCTGCGTGCCGGCGCCCGCACGCCAACGCGTCGGCCACGCCCGAACCGCTCCGGCCTGCGCTCACCTCCCGCGCCACCGCACCCCTACCACCAGCGGCTTCTCTCCGCATCGCGTCGCCTTCCCTCCCTGGCAACCACTGTCGCTGCCCTTTTGCTAGTGCTAGCTATAGCCGCCAATATGCTGCCTTCCCTCGCCTCGCCCACTCCAGATGCTCATCGGAGCCTCGCTAGCCCCGCCCCGCGGCTGGCCTGGGCCGGCGGGCAGGCGCCCGTCGCCCGCAGCGCTCGGCGCCCAGCACCCGTAACTCGCACGCCCGCTAAGCCCCCGTCCAAATGACAAGTGGGGCCCGCCCTGGAATGTAAAAAAATGGATTTAAAATAATAATAGTAAAAATATTAATTAACTAATTAATTGATTATTTAAATTAATGCGGTTTAGTTAACCTAATCACTTAGTTAATCTAATTAACTATTTTTAGTTAAACTGTTTCTATGACAACCGGGACCCACACATTTTAATTAGAACTAACATAAATAGTTAGTTATTTAGCTCACTGACACACGGGTCCCACTGGACCCGTTGACCAGTCAAACATGCTGACTGGGTCAGTCTAGTCACTGGCAGGTGGGTCTAGTGGACCCCCTTGACAGGTCAACGGTCCCAGTTGACTACTGACTTGGCAGTCAACTGGACCCCACCTGTCAGCCTCATGCACACTATTGGGTACACTTCTCTGTGTACCCGTAGCAGTTTAGGTATTTTAATTTTTTAATTAATATAAAATCATGAAAAATAAGAAATTGTTAAATCTTTAAAAATTAATATAAAATAATCGGTAACTCGGATGAAAATAATTTATATATGAAAGTAGCTCAGAACGACGAGACGAATCTGAATACGCGGTCCGTTCTTCCGCCACACACTTCTTTCATATCGAACCTGCAACTTTCCCCCTCCGTTTCATCAGTCCAAAAACGCGAAACACCTGGAATACTTTCCCGGATGTTTTCCCCCTTCGTCTATAACACCTCCTACCGCATTAGGTCACACGTAGCACCGCGTATTGCCATGTTATGCTTTGTGGGGCGATGTTTGCTTTATATTTATTGTTTCTTCCCCCTCTTATCTCCGATAGACACCGGGACTGAGACCGCTGACGGTGGCACTATGATCGACTGCGTCGACGACGACCCCTCCTTCTTGCCAGAGCAACCAGGCAAGCCCCCCCCCCTTGATCACCAGATATCGCCCATTCTCTTCTCTCTTACTCTTGCATTAGAATTGCTACTGTTGATGATTCGATAACTCCTATTCTGTTGCATAGCCTGTCATTGTTGCTAGTACTGTTGATACCTTTACCTGCTATCCTAAATGCTTAGTATAGGATGCTAGTATTCCATCAGTGGCCCCACATCCTTGTCCGTCTGCCATGCTATACTATCGGGCCGTGATCACCTCGGGTGGTGATCACGGGTATATGCTATATACATACTTTACATGATACATGATGTGACTAAAGTCGGGTCGGCTCATTGAGTACCCGCAAGTGATTCGATGTGGGGGCTGAAAGGACAGGTGGCTCCATCCAGGTAGTGATGGGCCTGAGTTCCCGACGGCCCCCAAGTGGATCTTGGTGGCGGAGCGACAGGGCAGGTTGAGACACCCAGTGGAGAGGTGGCCTGGCCCTGGTCGTTGTCCACGGTTATTTCATAATAACACGCTTAACGAGTTTGGATATTTGATCTGAGTCTGGCCATTGGCCTATACGCACTAACCAGCTACGTGGGGATAGTTATGGGCACTCGACGTCGTGGTATCAGCCGAAGCCTTCTTGACGTCAGCGATTGAGCGGCGCGCGCCGGGTTGGACCGCGTAACGTAACTTCCTTAGTAATGGAGGTTGCTAGGTCTGTTCACCGGCCGCGTACGCAACGTGCAGGTGTGCGTTGGGCGATGGGCCCAGACCCCTGCGCGCCTAGGTCTTAGACCGGCGTCCTGACCTCTCTGTTGTGCTTAGGTAGGGCTGCGACGTGTTGATCTTCCGAGGCCGGGCATGACCCTGGAAAGTGTGTCCGGCCAAATGGGATCAAGCGTGCTGGGTTATGTGGTGCACCCCTACAAGGAAGTTAATCTATTCGAATAGCCGTGTCCCTCGGTAAAAGGACGACCCGGAGTTGTACTCCGACCTCATGACAACTAGAACCGGATACTTAATAAAACACACCCTTACCAGTGCCAGATACAACTCGGTGGTTGCTCTCTCAAAGGGTGATGTGCGGGAGGATCGCCGGGTAGGATTATGCTATACGTTGTTACTTGGTGAACTTACCATCTATTTCCCTTCTACTGCTTCAAGACGGAGGTTGCGAGATGTGAGGATACTTGTTACTTCCATATATTCTCTTCTACTACTGCAAGATGGCAGTGGCCGGAAGCGTAGTCTTCGATTGGATTAGCTATCCCCCTCTTATTCTGGCATTCTGCAGTTTAACCCACATATAGTATCCCTTTACATAGATACCATTGCATATGTAGTATAGATCTTTGCTTGCGAGTACTTTGGACGAGTACTCACGGTTGCTTTTCTCCCCCTTTTCCCCTTTTGTCCCTTCTTCTCGGATGACGCAACCAGATGGTGGAGTCCAGGAGCCAGATGATCCCGAGGATGTTTCTACGTGGAGTTCAGCTTCGAGAAGTAGTTAGGAGGTCCCAGGCAGGAGGCCTTGCCTCTTCGATCGTTGAAGTTTTTGCTAGCCTTCTTAAGGCAAACTTCTTTAACTTATGTCTATACTCAGATATTGTTGCTTCCGCTGACTCTTGTGTTTTCGAGCTTATGTATTCGAGCCCTCGAGGCCGCTGGCTTGTAATATAAAGCTTGTATTATTTTAATTTGTGTCTAGAGTTGTGTTGTGATATCTTCAAGTGAGTCCCTGATCTTGGTCGTACACATTTGCGTGCATGATTAGTGTACGGTCAAATCGGGGGCGTCACAACCTACTGAAAATGTTTGCTTTGAGATTCCTTCGGGTATGATAAAGAAACAGCTAGAAAATCCTTTTACAGGAGACGGAACACTGTATCTCGACTTACACCTAATCTATGTGGATGAAGTTTGTGGATTATTTAAGATTGCAGGTATGCCCGAGGATGTTATCAAGAAGAAGGTCTTCCCTTTATCTTTGAAGGGAGATGCATCGACATGGTTTAGGCTATGTGATGATATTGGATCATGGAACTATAATTGTCTGAAGTAGGAATACTTGCTCGTATTAGGATAAAGGATCATGCTCAAGCTTCAACTATAGTTCGTAAGAGTAATACTAGAATACCTACACCCTCAGAGCAAATTAAAGTTGAACCTAGTGTTGCTATGGTTAAAGATCTCTTGGTAGAAGTTTTAGATGGACATGTTATTTAACTCCAAGAAGAGTCTGCTAGAATAGCCAAAACCAATACTAGGAATAAACATAGACCCGTTGTAGGCTTGCCTGTTATCTCTATTAAGATAGGAGATCATTGCTATCATGGTTTATGTGGCATAGGTGCTAGTGCGAGTATTATCCCTCTTACCTTATATCGAGAAGTTATGCATGATATTGCACCTGTTGAGTTAGAAGGGATTGATGTTACTATTAAGCTTGCTAATAGAGACACTATTTCACCAGTTGGAATTGTTAGAGATGTTGAAGTCTTGTGTGGGAAGTTTAAATACCCTGTTGATTTTCTTATTCTTAGTTCTACACAAGATGAATTTTGTCCCATTATATTTGGTAGACCATTCTTGAATACTGTTAATGCCAAAATAGACTGCATGAAAGATATTGTTACTCTTGGATTAGGGGATATGTCTCATGATTTTAACTTTGCTAAATTTCGTAGACAACCACTTGACAAAGAGTTACCTAGTAAGGATGAAATTATTGGTCTTGCTTCTATTGCTGTGCCTCCTAATGATCCTTTAGAACAATACTTGCTGGACCATGAAAATGATATGCATATGAATGAGAGAAGGGAAATAGATGAAATATTCTTTAAACAGGGACCCGTACTGAGAAACAACTTGCCTGTTGAAATCCTAGGGGACCCCCCTCCACCCAAGGGTGATCCCGTGTTTGAACTTAAACCTTTACATGATAATCTTAAGTATGTTTATCTTGATGAAAAGAAGATACATCTTGTTATTATTAGTGCTAACCTTTTAGAGCAGGAAGAAGAAAAACTATTGAAAACTCTGAAGAAGCACCGTGCTGCTATTGGATATACTCTGGATGATCTTAAGGGCATTAGTCCCACTATATGCCAAAACAAGATAAAATTGGAAGAAAATGCTAAACAGGTTATTGATCATCAACGACGGTTAAATCCTAAGATGAAAGAAGTGGTAAGGAAGGAAATACTAAAACTTCTAGAGGCAGGTATTATCTATCTAGTTGCTGATAGCCAGTGGGTAAGTCCTGTCCATTGTGTCCCTAAGAAGGGAGGTATGATTGTCGTTCCTAATGATAAAAATGAATTGATCCCGCAAAGAATAGTTACATGTTATAGGATGGTAATTGATTTCCGTAAGTTAAATAAAGCTACTAAGAAATATCATTACCCCTTGCCATTTACTGATCAAATGCTAGAAAGGTTATCCAAGCATACTCACTTCTGCTTTCTAGATGGTTATTCTGGTTTCTCTCAAATACCTGTGTCAAAAGGGGCTCAAGAAAAGACCACTTTTACTTGTCCTTTCGGTACATTTGCTTATAGACGTATGCCTTTTGGTTTATGTAATGCACCTACTACCTTTCAAAGATGCATGATGGCTATATTCTCTGATTTTTGTGAAAAGATTGTTGAGGTTTTCATGGAAGATTTCTCCGTTTACGGAACTTCTTTTGATGATTGCTTAAGCAACCTTGATCGATTTTTGCAGAGATGTGAAGACACTAATCTTGTCTTGAATTGGGAGAAGTGCACTTTATGGTTAATGAAGGCATTGTCTTGGGACATAAAATTTCTGAAAGAGGTATTGAAGTTGACAAGGCTAAAGTTGATGCTATTGAAAAGATGCCATGCCCTAAGGACATCAAAGGTATACGAAGTTTCCTTGATCATGCCGGGTTTTATAGGAGGTTCGTTAAGGACTTCTCCAAAATCTCCAGGCCTCTGACTAATCTCTTACAAAAATATATTCATTTTGTCTTTGATGATGATTGTCTAGAAGCATTTGAAATACTTAAGAAAGCATTGATCTCTGCACCTATTGTCCAGCCTTCTGACTGGAATTTACCCTTTGAGATTATGTGCGATGCTAGTGATTATGCTGTAGGTGCTGTTCTAGGACAAAGAGTTGATAAGAAATTAAATTTTATCCAGTATGTTAGTAAAACTCTAGATAGCGCCCAGAAAAATTATGCTACTACTGAGAAAGAATTTTTAGCAGCTGTATTTGCTTGTGATAAGTTCAGACCTTATATTGTCGACTCTAAAGTAACTATTCACACTGATCATGTTGCTATCAAATACCTTATGGAAAAGAAAGATGCTAAACCTAGACTTATTAGATGGGTTCTCTTGCTGCAAGAATTTGACTTGCATATTATTGATAGAAAGGGAGCTGAGAACCCCGTTGCAGATAACTTGTCTAGGTTAGAGAATATACTTGATGACCCACAACCTATTGATGATAGCTTTCCTGATGAACAATTAGCTGTCATAAATACTTCTCATACTGCTCCATGGTGTGCTGATTATGCTAATTACATTGTTGCTAAGTTTATACCTCCTAGCTTCACATACCAGCAAAAGAAAAAGTTCTTCTATGATTTGAGACATTACTTCTGGGATGACCCACATCTTTATGAAGGAGTAGATGGTACTATTAGACGTTGTGTACCTGAGCATGAACAGGAAAAGATCCTGCGCAAGTGCCACTCCGAAGCTTATGGAGGACACCATGCGGGAGATAGAACTGCACACAAGGTATTGCAATCCGGTTTTTATTGGCCTACTCTCTTCAAGGATGCCCGTAAGTTTGTATTATCTTGTGATGAATGTCAAAGTATTGGCAATATCAGTAGACGTCAAGAAATGCCTATGAATTATTCACTTGTTATTGAACCATTTGATGTTTGGGGCTTTGATTATATGGGACCGTTTCCTGCCTCTAATGGGTACACTCATATTCTAGTTGCTGTTGATTACGTTACTAAGTGGGTAGAAGCTATTCCAACTAGTAGTGTTGATCATAACACCTCTATTAAGATGCTTAAAGAAGTTATTTTCCCGAGGTTTGGAGTCCCTAGATATCTAATGACTGATGGTGGTTCACACTTTATTCATGGTGCTTTTCGTAAGATGCTTGCAAAGTGTGTTGTCAACCATAGAATTGCATCCCCGTACCACCCACAGACTAGTGCTCAACTAGAAGTAAGCTATGGAGAGTTGAAATTAATTTTACAAAAGACAGTTAATAGGTCTAGGAAGAATTGGTCCAAGAAACTTGATGATGCATTATGGGCCTATAGAACCGCATACAAAAATCGTATGGGTATATCTCCATATAAAATGGTATATGGAAAAGCTTATCACTTACCTCTTGAGCTAGAACATAAGGCATATTGGGCTATTAAAGAGCACAATTATGATTTCAAACTTGCCGGTGAAAAGAGGTTATTTGACATTAGCTGTCTCGATGAATGGACAACCCAGGCTTACGAGAATGCTAAGCTTTTAAAAGAAAAAGTTAAAAGATGGCATAACAAAAGGATACAAAAGCATGAGTTTAACGTAGGTGATTATGTCTTGCTATTCAACTATCATTTAAGATTTTTTGCAGGAAAACTTCTCTCCAAGTGGGAAGGACCTTACGTTATTGAGGAGGTCTATTGTTCCGGTGCCATAAAGATCAACAACGTCGAAGGCACAAATCCGAAGGTGGTGAACGGTCAAAGAATCAAACATTATATCTCATGTAATCCTATAAATGTTGAAACCAATGTTATTGAAACCGTAACCCCGGAGGAATACATAAGGGACACTTTCCAGAATGATCCAGACTCCGAAAAGGAAGAGGGATGTGGTATAGTAAGTAAACCAACTTCAAAACAGTTCTAAAGGCAATTTTTCTCCGTTTTGGAATATTTAGAAAAATAGAAAAATAAGTAGCAGTCCGGAAGAGATACGAGGCGTCCACGAGGGTGGAGGGCGTGCCCCCTCCCTCGTGGGCACCCCGTGTGCCTCTCAGACTTCGTTTTCTTGTGGGTTACTCCTTTTGGTCTGTAAAAATTCATTATATATACTCCCGAAGGTCTTGACCTCTGTATCACGCAAAAATCCTCTGTTTTCGTTTCGAGCTGCTGTTTTTGACAGATCTAGATCATCATGGTGTCCTCCAAGATCCCCAAGGACAAGTTCTTCGTGAAGGTCATCAACCCCTACCTTGCGGAGGTGCTGCATCACCCTAACACCATGGAGTTGCATGAGGGGGTGGTGCACATCTGTGATGTTGAGGGACCGAGGATGACCGGAAGCGTGGAGACAATATTTGAAGCAATGGAGCAGTAAGTTTTCAAGTGCCAAGGTATGGTGGAACGAGGACTCAACGCCAACCACATGACGATCTCAGAGCTCGCCAACAACTTCAAGCTGGACTCAAGGTTCTTCAGGAAGCTGTCTCCAATCTTCAAGAGAAAATCGAACACCTCCAAGCCCAAATTTATGACCTGCAAAACCAAAACTGTGAGTATGAATATAGATTCAAGAAGATGAGTTTGGCTGCATGTTTGAGTATCCCGGAGACTCGATCATTCTTCTACGATGGTGAGCCCATGCCTTGGAAGGTGGACAACAAGCCTACATCATCAACAACTCCTACAACACCACCTCCGAAGAAGCAGACATAATCATATGGGTATGGGCACTCCCCATGGCAACTGCCAAGCTTGGGGGAGTGACCCCGGTATCGTATCACCATCACTCCTATCTTTACCGTTTTTCTTAGTTCGATCCTTTTGGTAGTATCTTGATCTAGTAGAATAAAGTTAGCATGATCTAGTTGTGAGCTTTTGCCTTATGATCTTTACCCTTTGTAATCGAGTCCGTGAGCTATATAATCAAGATTAGTGTTGAGTCAAGGGCTTGATTTCCTCACTTGGGTCATGATAAAAAGAAAGAAAACATAAAAAGTATCAAAGAGATCATATCAATCTTATGGGAAGTTATGACTTCACATATAAGAGCATGATAAATAAAATTTGTTGGGAGTTGACAAACATAGTTTTAGTCATCGTTGCAATTAATAGGAAGTAATAAAAGAAGAGAGGCTTCACATACAAATATAATATCTTGGACATCTTTTATGATTGTGAGCACTCATTAAAGTATGACATGCTAAAGAGTTGATGTTGGACAAGGAAGACAACATAATGGGTTATGTTTTCTTATATCCGAAATAAAGTATATTTTCATGGATCATCCAACATCTTGAGCTTGCCTTTCCCCCTCATGCTAGCCAAAACTCCTCGCACTAAGTAGAGAGGCTACTTGTGCTTCCATACATCCTTAAACCCAGTTTCGCCATGAGAGTCCACCATACCTACCTATGGATTGAGAAAGATCCTTCCAAGTAAGCTGTCATGTTGCAAACTTGCTAAAATATGTATGATTTATTAGTGTGGAGGAAATTAGCTTTATACGATCTTGTGATATGGAAGTAATAAAAGCGACGAACTGCATAATAAAGGTCCTTATCACAAGTGGCAATATAAAGTGACATTCTTCTATGCTAAGACTTTGTGCATCCAACCATAAAAACACATGACAACCTCTGCTTCCCTCTGCGAAGAGCCTATCTATTATCCTTGCCTTATAAGAGTCAAGGTGATATTCACCTTTCCTTTTTAAATTTTATCCTTTGGCAAGCACATTGTGTTGGAAAGATCTGATCTATTACTGTTGACATTACCCTTGAGGTAAAAGGTTGGGAGGCAACACCATAAGCCCCTATATGTCTCTGTGTCCGATTAAAACTCCATAAACATAAGTATTGGATGAGTGTGAGCAATTGTGAATGACTATATGATAGTTGAGTATGTAGGCTTAATGAAAAGCTCTTATATTGACTCTTTCCAATGTTACAATAAATTGCAATTGCTTCAACGACCGAGATCAAAGTTTGTTAGTTTCCAATGAAGTTTATGATTCATGCTTGATATTGTGGATGAATTGTTACTTTAGCATAAGAATCATATGACAATATATATATATATATATATATATATATATATATATATATATATATATATATATATATATATATATGTTGCTTTTATGAGAATGATCATGATGCCCTCATGTCCGTATTTTGTTTTTATCGACACCTCTATCTCTAAACATGTGGACATATTTTTTGATACCGGCTTTCGCTTGAGGACAAGCGAGGTCTAAGCTTGGGGGAGTTGATACGTCCATTTTGCATCATGCTTATATGTTGATATTTATTGCATTATGGGCTGTTATTACTTGTTTTGTCACAATACTTATGCCTTTTCTCTCTTATTTTACAAGGTTTACATGAAGAGGGAGAATGCCGACAGCTGGAATTCTAGGCTGGAGAAGGAGCAAACTCTGGAAACCTATTCTGCACAACTCCAAAAGCCCCAAAACTCCACAGAACTCCGTTTCAGAAAATATAAAAAAATATCTGGCGAAAGAAGTTCACGAGGGGGGCCACCGGCTGTCCACGAGGGTGGGAGGAGTGCCCCCCTCTCTGGGCGCGCCCCCTGCCTCGTGGGCCCACCGACGGTCCCCCGATGCCCATCTTCTCCTATATGAGGTGTTTTGACCTGGAAAAAATCATAAGGAGGCTTCCGGGACTAGACGCCGCCGTCTCGAGGCGGAACCGAGGCGGAAACCAATCTAGGGCTCGGGCAGAGCTGTTCTGCCGGGGATACTTCCCTCCATGGGGGGGGGGGGAATCGTCACCGCCGTCATCACCAACAACTCTCACATCTTGGGGAGGGCTATCTTCATCAACATCTTCACCAGCTCGATCTCCTCTCAAACTCTAGTTCATCTCTTGTATCCAATCTTTGTACCCAAACCTCATATTGGTACATGAAGGTTGCTAGTAGTGTTGATTACTCCTTGTAGTTGATGCTAGTTGGTTTATTTGGTGGAAGATCATATGTTGAGATCCATTATGCATATTAATACCCCTCTGATCATGAACAATATTATGTCTTGTGAGTAGTTACTTTTGTTCCTGAGGACATGGGAGAAGTCTTGCTATTAGTAGTCATGTGAATTTGGTCTTCGTTCGATATTTTGATGAGATGTATGTTGTCTCTCCTCTAGTGGTGTCATGTGAACGTCGACTACATGACACCTCACCATTATTTGGGCCTAGAGGAAGTCATTGGGAAGTAATAAGTAGATGATGGGTTGCTAGAGTGACAAAAGCTTAAACCCTAGTTTATGCGTTGCTTCGTAAGGGGCTGATTTGGATCCATATGTCTCAGGCTATGGTTAGGTTTACCTTAATACTTCTTTTGTAGTTGCTGATGCTTGAATTAGAGGTTTATTATAAGTGGGAGGCTTGTCCAAGTAAGGACAGCACCCAAGCACCGGTCCACCCACATACCAAATTATCAAAGTACCGAACGCGAATCAGATGATCGTGATGAAAACTAGCTTGACGATAATTCCCATGTGTCCTCGGGAGCGCTTTCCTTTATATAAGAGTTTGTCTAGGCTTGTCCTTTGCTACAAAAAGGATTGGGACACCTTGCTGCACCTTATTTACTTTTACCTTTTGTCACTTGCTACCAATTACCTTATCACAAAACTATCTGTTGCCTATAATTTCAGTGCTTGCAGAAAATACCTTACTAAAAACTGCCTATCATTTCCTTGTGCTCCTCGTTGGGTTTGACACTCTTACTTATCGAAAGGACTACGATATATCCCCTACACTTGTGGGTCATCAGCAACTATGTGAAGACTCTCTAACATTTAAGAATTTAAGGTCTTGGGATATTATTCAAACAGCAAGCAAAACAAAATAAAACAAAATGACGCTCCAAGCAAAACACAAATCATGTGGTGAATAGAAATATAGCCTCCAGTAAAGTTACCGAGAGACGAAGACGAAAGAGGGTATGCCTTCTCGGGGCATCCCCAAGCTTAGGCTTTTGGTTGTCCTTGAATTTACCTTGTGGTGCCTTGGGCATCCCCAAGCTTAGGCTCTTGCCACTCCTTATTCCATAGTCCATCGAATCTTTACCCAAAACTTGAAAACTTCACAACACAAAACTCAACAGAAAACTCGTAAGCTCCGTTAGTATAAGAAAATAAAACCAACACTTAGGTACTGTTGTGAACTCTTTCTAAATTCATATTGGTGTTATATCTACTGTACTCAAACTTCGCTATGATTCATACCCTCTGATACTACTCATAGATTCATCAAAATAAGCAAACAACACAATAAAAACAGAATCTGTCAAAAACAGAACATTCTATAGTAATCTGTAACTCTCGAATACTTATGTAACTCAAAAAATTCTGAAATAAGTTTTTGGATGTGAGGAATTTGTCTATTAATCTTCTACAAAAATAATAAACTTAAAAGCACTCTTTTGTAAGAAATGGCGGCTAAACTCGTGAGCGCAAAGTTTCTATTTCTTGCAGCAAGATCACATTAACTTTCACCCAAGTCTTCCCAACGGTTCTACTTGGCACTTTATTGAAACAAAAGCTATAAAACATGATTACTACAGTAGCTTAATCATGTGGACACACAAAAACAGAAGGTAAAAGTATTGGGTTGTCTCCCAACAAGCGCTTTTCTTTAAAGCCTTTTAGCTAGGCATTAAGATTTTAATGATGCTCACGTAAGGATAGGAATTGAAATATAAAAAGGGAGCATCATGAATCACATTGCAAACACATTTAAGTCTAACCCACTTCCTATGCATAGGGATTTTGTGATCAAACAATTTATGGGAACAAGAATAAACTATCATAGGAAGGCAAAACAAGCACAACTTCAAAACTTTCAACACATAGAGAGGAAACTTGATATTATTGCAATAGGTAGAAACATATGTTCCTGTCTCATAATAATTTTCAGTAGCATCAATGAATTCAACAATATAACCATCACATGAAGCATTCTTTCCATGATCTACAAGCATAGAAAATTTACTACTCTCCACATAGGCAAAATTCTTCTCATTCGGAATAGTGGGAGTATCATAAGAAACTCGAATACTATAAATTGTTTCCACATTAAAAGAGTAATGTTCAGAAAAAGGGTAATCATAAGCATGACAAGTTTTGTAAATATAATCATCACTACTTTTTATAACATAAGTATCATCGCAATAATCATCATAAGTAGCAACTTTTTTCTCATCATAATCAATTGAAACCTCTTCCAAGATAGTGGAATCATTACTAAATAAAGCCATGACCTCTCCAAATACACTTTTATAATTATCACAATAAGATTCAACATCCTCCAAAATAGTGGGATCATTACTTCCTAAAGTTGACACTCTTCCAAACCCACTTTCATCAATATAATCATCATAAATAGGAGGCATGCTATCATCATAATAAATTTGCTCATCAAAACTTGGGAGACTAAAAATATCATCTTCATTAAGCATGGTATCCCCAAGCTTGGGACAAACATTAATTGCAGCAACTAAGTTCTCAAACATATCATTCTCATCAAACATAGCATCCCCAAGCATGGGCCTTTGCATATCATAAGCATAATCACTCTCATCATTAGTAGTATGGATAGCACCAATAGTATAGCAATTATCATCATCACAATGAGTAATAGGAGCAACATCATTTGGGAGGGATACCTTTTTACCTTTGCTTCTCCATCTTTTCTTTCTCTTCTTCACATTATGTGTGGCTTTAATCCTCCTTTTGGAGCTCCTTATTAATGAGATTGGTTGAATAGAAGGCTCCTCCTCGTTACCTGATTCATCATAAGAAATAATAGGAAGATATTGGGAAGTCTCTTCCCTTTCATTAGTATTCTCTTCATATTCTATTTGTTTTCTTGTATTTATGTCATTGGCAATATAAGAATTTTCAATGCAATTCACCGCACGATACATATAAATTTCCCCTAAATCAAAATCAAGAACTTTATCAAGGACAAATTCTGGAAGATCCTTAGTTATACGTTTGATTTCTTCATAACGCACAAGCAAACTAAGTTCATTATGATTTTTAAGGGAAATCAAGTCATCACAATTTTTGGACATGACTCGATCATGAAACATTTTGCATTGGAGATTTAAATGATCACGTTCATTGCAAAGTTCACAAGGATGGCAAAGAAATTTTAAACTTTTAGCACAAACATCTAGCCTCTCTTGCAACCATTTAGTTTCTAAATACTTATAACTCTTGCAAAATCTATCTTCCCTATTTGGTGTGTACTTGCAAACTCTACGCACTCCACAAATGTTGACATGCTTATAAGAAATATTTTCATCATGACTAGTACAATCATCATTAGTACTATGGATATTCAAAGAGTTCATACTAACAACATTGTAATCATGCTAATCATTCAACGATTTAGTGCCAAAAATCTTAATGCATTCTTCTTCTAGTACCTGGGCACAATTTTCCTTTCCATCATTTTCACGAAAGATATTAAAAACATGAAGCATATGAGGCAACCTAATTCCATTTTTTGTAGTTTTCTTTTATAAACTAAACTAGTGATAAAAGAAGAAACTAAAAGATTTGATTGCAAGATCTAAAGATATACCTTCAAGCACTCACCTCCCCGGCAACGGCGTCAGAAAAGAGCTTGACGTCTACTACGCAACCTTCTTCTTGTAGACATTGTTGGCCCTCCAAGTGCAGAGGTTTGTAGGACAATAGCAAATTTCCCTCAAGTGGAAGACCTATGGTTTATCAATCCGTGGGAGGCGTAGGATGAAGATGGTCTCTCTCAAGCAACCTTGCAACCAAATAACAAAGAGTCTCTTGTGTCCCCAACACACCCAATACAGTAGTAAATTGTATAGGTGCACTAGTTCGGCGAAGAGATGGTGATACAAGTGCAATATGGATGGTAGATATAGGTTTTTGTAATCTGAAAATATAAAAACAGCAAGGTAACAAGTAATAAAAGTGAGCGAAAATGGTATTGCAATGCTTCAAAACAAGGCCCACGGTTCATACTTTCACTAGTGCAAGTTCTCTCAACAATAATAACATAACTGGATCATATAACTATCTCTCAACATGCAACAAAGAGTCACTCCAAAGTCACTAATAGCGGAGAACAAACGAAGAGATTATTGTATGGTTCGAAACCACCTCAAATTTATTCTTTCTGATCGATCTATTCAAGAGTCCATAGTAAAATAACATGAAGCTATTCTTTCCGTTCGATCTATCCTAGGGTTCGTACTAGAATAACACCTTAAAACACACATCAACCAAAACCCTAATGTCACCTAGATACTCCATTGTCACCTCAAGTATCCGTGGGCATGATTATACGATATGCATCACACAATCTCAGATTCATCTATTCAAACAACACACAGAACTTCAAAGAGTGCCCCAAAGTTTCTATCGGATAGTCAAGACAAAAAACGTGAGCCAACCCATATGCATAAGTTCACAAGGTCACTGAACCCGCAATTTGATCACCAAAACATACATCAAGTAGATCACGTGAATATCCCATTGTCACCTGATGTCTACTACACAACCTTCTTCTTGTAGACGTTGTTGGGCCTCCAAGTGCAGAGGTTTGCAGGACAGTAGCAAATTTCCCTCAAGTGGATGACCTAAGGTTTATCAATCCGTGGGAGGCGTAGGATGAAGATGGTCTCTCTCAAACAACCCTACAACCAAATAACAAAGAGTCTCTTGTGTCCCTGACACACCCAATACAATGGTAAATTGTATAGGTGCACTAGTTTGGCGAAGAGATGGTGATACAAGTGCAATATGGATGGTAGATAGGTTTTTGTAAGAAGGAAATATAAAAACAGCAAGGTAGCACGTGGTAAAAGTGACCATAAACGGTGTTGCGATGCTTTGAAACAAGGCCTAGGGTTCATACTTTCACTAGTGCAAGTTCTATCAACAATAATAACATAACTGGATCATATAACTATCCCTCAACATGCAACAAAGAGTCACTCCAAAGTCACTAATAGCGGAAAACAAACGAAGAGATTATTGTAGGGTACGAAACCACCTCAAAGTTATTCTTTCTGATCGATCTATTTAAGAGTTTGTAGTAAAATAACACGAAGCTATTCTTTCCATTCAATCTATCATAGAGGTCATACTAGAATAACACCTTAAGACACAAATCAACCAAAACCCTAATGTCACCTAGATACTCCATTGTCACCTCAAGTATCCGTGGGCATGATTATACGATATGCATCACACAATCTCAGATTCATCTATTCAACCAACACAAATAACTTCAAAGAGTGCCCCAAAGTTTCTACCGAAGATTCAAGACGACAACGTGTGCCAACCCCTATTCATAGATTCCCAAGGTCACGGAAACCGCAAGTTGATCACCAAAACATACATCAAGTGAATCAATAGAATACCCCATTGTCACCACAGGTAAGCACATGCAAAACAAACATCAAGTGTTCTCAAATCCTTAAAGACACAATCCGATAAGATAACTTCAAAGGGAAAACGCAATTCATCACAAGAGAGTAGAGGAGGAGAAACATCATAAGATCCAACTATAATAGCAAAGCTCGCGATACATCAAGATCATGACATCTCAAGAACACGAGAGAGAGAGAGAGAGAGAGAGAGAGAGAGAGAGAGATCAAACACATAGCTATTGGTACATACCCTCAGCCCCGAGGGTGGACTACTCCCTCCTCGTCATGGAGAGTGCCGGGATGATGAAGATGGCCACCGGAGAGGGATTCCCCACTCCGGCAGGGTGCCGGAATGGGTCTAGATTGGTTTTCGATGACAATAGAGGCTTTCGGTAGTGGAACTCGCGATCTAGGTTATTTTCTGGAGGTTTATCTATTTATAGGATTTTTTGGCGTAGGGCACAAGTCAGGGGGGTCTCCAGGCTGCCACGAGATAGGGGGCGCGCCCAGGGGGTGGGCACGCCCCCTACCCTTGTGGGCAGCTCGTGACTCTCCTGGCCCAACTCTTTTACTCCGGGGGCTTCTTTTGGTCCATAAAATATCATCAAAAATTGGCACATCAATTGGACTCCGTTTGATATTCCTTTTCTGTAAAACTCAAAAACAAGGAAAAAACAGAAACTGGCACTGGGCTCTGGGTTAATAGGTTAGTCCCAAAAATCATATAAAATAGCATACAAATGCATATAAAACATCCTAGATGGATAATATAATAGCATGGAACTATCAAAAATTATAGATACATTGGAGACGTATCAAGCATCCCCAAGCTTAATTCCTGCTCGTCCTCGAGTAGGTAAATGATAAAAACAGAATTTTTGATGTGAAATGCTACCTAACATAATTATCAATGCAATTTTTTTATTGTGGCATGAATGTTCAGATCCAAAAGATTCAAGACAAAAGTTTAACATTGACATAAGAATAATAATACTTCAAGCATACTAACAAAGCAATCATTTCTTCTCAAAATAACATGGCCAAAGAAAGTTATCCCTACAAAATCATATAGTCTGGCTATGCCCCCTCTTCATCACACAAAATATTTAAATCATGCACAACCCCGGTTTCAGCCAAGCAATTGTTTCACACTTTAATTCTTTCAAACCTTTCAACTTTCACACAATACATGAGCGTGAGCCATGGATATAGCACTATAGGTGGAATAGAGTGGTGGTTGTGGAGAAGACAAAAAGGAGGAATATAGTCTCACATCAACTAGGTGTATCAATGGGTTATGGAGATGCCCATCAATAGATATCAATGTGAGTGAGTAGGGATTGCCATGCAACGGATGCACTAGAGCTATAAGTGTATGAAAGCTCAACAAAAGAACTAAGTGGGTGTGCATCCAACTTGCTTGCTCATGAAGACCTAGGGCATTTGAGGAAGCCCATCGTTGGAATATACAAGCCAAGTTATATAATGAAAATTCCCACTAGTATATGAAAGTGACAAAACAAGAGACTCTCTATCATGAAGATTATGGTGCTACTTTGAAGCACAAGTGTGGAAAAGGATAGTAGCATTGTCCCTTCTCTCCTTTTTTTGGTGGGGCTTTTCTCTTTTTTTAGCCCCTCTCTCCTTTTTTGGGGCAAACTTTTTTTATTTGGCCTTTCTCTCTCTTTTTTTGTTTCCTCACACGGGACAATGCTCTAATAATGAAGATCGTCACACTTTTATTTACTTACAACTCAAAGATTACAACTCGAAGCTAGAACAAAGTACGACTCTATATGAATGCCTCCGGCGGTGTACCGGGATGTGCAATGAATCAAGAGTGACATGTATGAATGAATTTTGAATGGTGGCTTTCCCACGAATACGATGTCAACTACATGATCATGCATGGCAATATGACAATATGAAGCGTGTCATAATAACGGAACGGTGGAAAGTTGCATGGCAATATATCTCAGAATGGCTATGGAAATGCCATGATAGGTAGGTATGGTGGCTGTTTTGAGGAAGGTATATGGTGGGTGTATGGTACCAGCGAAAGTTTCACGGTACAAGAGAGGCTAGCAATGGTGGAAGAGTGAGAGTGCGTATAATCCATGGACTCAACTAGTCATAAAGAACTCATATACTTATTGCAAAAATCTACCAGTCATCAAAATAAAGTATTCAACGCATGCTCCCAGGGGAAGGGTTGGTAGGAGTTAACCATCGCGTGATCCCGACCTCCACACAAAGGATGACACTCAATAAATAAATCATGCTCCAACTTCGTCACATAACGGTTCACCATACGTGCATGCTACGGGAATCACAAACTTTAACACAAGTGTTTCTCAAATTCACAATTACTCCACTAGCATGACTCTAATATCACCATCCTCATATCTCAAAACAATCATCAAGTATCAAACTTCTCATAATATTCAATGCACTTGTATGAAAGTTATTACTATACCCAACTTGGATGCCTATCATATCAGGACTAGTTTTATAACCAAAGCACATTAACATGCTGCTCTAAAAGACTCTCAAAATAATATAAGTGAAGCATGAGAGTTCATCTATTTCTTCAAAATAAAACCACCGCCGTGCTCTAAAAAGATATAAGTGAAGCACTAGAGCAAATGACAAACTACTCCAAAAGATATAAGTGAAGATCTATGAGTAGTTGAATAATTATGTAAATATGTGAAGACTCTCTAACATTTAAGAATTTAAGATCTTGGGATATTATTCAAACAGCAAGCAAAACAAAATAAAACAAAATGATGCTCCAAGCAAAACACATATCATGTGGTGAATAAAAATATAGCCTCAAGTAAAGTTACCGACGAACGAAGACGAAAGAGGGGATGCCTTCCAGGGGCATCCCCAAGCTTAGGATTTTGTTTGTCCTTAAATTTTACCTTGGGGTGCCTTGGGCATCCCAATCTTAGGCTCTTGCGACTCCTTATTCCATACTCCATCGGATCTTTACCCAAAACTTGAAAACTTCACAACACAAAACTCAACAGAAAACTCGTAAGCTCCGTTAGTATAAGAAAATAAAACCACCACTTAGGTACTATTGTGAACTCATTCTAAATTCATATTGCTGTAATATCTACTGTATTCCAACCTCTCTATGGTTCAAACCCTCCGATACTACTCATAGATTCATCAAAATAAGCAAACAACACATAGAAAACAGAATCTATCAAAAACAGAACAGTTTGTAGCAATCTGTAACTTTTGAATACTTCTGTAACTCTAAAAATTCTGAAATAAATTGGTGGACGTGAGTAATTTGCCAATTAATCATCTGCAAAAATAATAAACTAAAAATCACTCTCCAGTAAAAAATGGTAGCATAAACTTCACACAAGTCTTCCCAAAGGTTCTACTTGGCACAAACATTAATTAAAACACAAAACCACATCTAAAAAGAAGCTAGATGCAATATTTATTCCTAAATAGAAGCAAAAGCAAATAAAATAAAATTGGGTTGCCTCCCAACAAGCGCTATCGTTTAATGCCCCTAGCTAGGCACGATAATTTCACTGATGCTCGCATAAAAGATAAGAATTGAAACATAAAGAGAGCATCATGAAGAATATAACTAGCACATTTAAGTCTAACCCACTTCCTATGAATAGGGATTTTGTGAGCAAACAAGTTATGGGAAGGATAATCAACTAGCATAGGAAAGCAAAACAAGCATAGCTTCGAGATTTTCACCACATAGAGAGGAAACTTGATATTATCGCAATTCCTACAAGCATATATTCCTCCCTCATAATAATTTTCAGTAGCATCAAGAATGAATTCAACAATATAACCATCACATAAAGCATTCTTGTCATGATCCCCAAGCATATAAATTTTATTACTCTCCACATAAGCAAAATTCTTCTCATTCGGAATAGTGGGAGTATCATAAGAGACTTGAATACTATAGATTGTTTCCACCTTAAAAGAGTAATGTTCAAAAAAATGGTAATCATAATCATGACAAGTTTGATAAATATAATCATCACTACTTTTTATGGCATAAGTGTCATCACAATAATCATCATAAGTAGGAGGCATGCTTTCATCATAATAGATTTGCATATCAAGACTTGGGAGGCTAAAAATATCATCTTCATCAAGCGTGGCATCCCCAAGCTTGGGACAAACATTAATTGCAGCAAATAAGTTCTCAAACATGTCATTCTCATCAAACATAGCATCCCCAAGCTTGGCCCCTTTCATATCATAAGCATAATGACTCTCATCATTAATAGTATGGATAGCACCGATAGTATAGCAATTATCATCATCACAATGAGTAATAGGAGGAACATCATTCGGAAGGGATACCTTTTTTATCTTTGCTTCTCCATTTTTTATTTTTCTTCTTCACATCCTGTGTGGGTTTAATCTTCTTTTTGGAGCTCCTTATTAATGAGATTAGTTGAATAGAAGACTCCTCCTCGTTACCTGGTTCATCATGAGAAATAATAGGAGGATATTGGGAAATCTCTTCCCTTTCATTAGTATTCTCTTCATATTCTATTTGTTTTCTTGTCTTTATGTAATTGGCAATGTAAGGATTTTCAATGCAATTCACCGCACAATACATATAAATTTTCTCTAGATCAAAATCAAGAACTTTATCAAGGGCAAATTTTGGAAGATCCTTAGTTATACGTTTCATTTCTTCATAACCCAGAAGCAAACTAAGTTCATTATGATGTGCAATGGAAATCAAGTCATCATAATTTTTGGACATGATTCGATCATGAAACAATTTGCATTGGATATTTAAATGACCACGTTCATTGCAAAGTTCACAAGTATGGCTAAGAAAATTTAAATCTTCATCACAAACATCTAGCCTTTCTTGCAACCATTTAGTTTATAAATACGTATGCCTCTTGCAAAATATATCCTCCCTATTTGGTATATACTTGCAAACTCTATGCACTCTACAAAAATTGACATGCTTATATGAGATATTTTCATCATGACTAATGCAATCATCATTAGTACTATGGATATTCGAAGAATTCACACTAACAACATTGCAACCATGCTCATCATTCAAGTTTTGAGTGCCAAGCATTCAATGTAATTCCTCTTATAGTACTTGAGCACAATTTTCCTTCCCATCATTTTCACGAAAGATATTAAAAAGATGACGCATATGAGGTAACCTTAATTCCATTTTTTTGTAGTTTTCTTTCATAAACTAAACTAGTGATAAAACAAGAAACTAAAAGATTCGATTGCAAGATCTAAAGATATACCTTCAAGCACTCATCTCCTCGGCAACGGCGGCAGAAAAGAGCTTGATGTCCACTACACAACCTTCTTCTTGTAGACATTGTTGGGCCTCCAAGTGCAGAGGTTTGTAGGACAGTAGCAAATTTCCCTCAAGTGGATGACCTAAGGTTTATCAATCCGTGGGAGGCGTAGGATGAAGATGGTCTCTCTCAAACAACCCTGCAACCAAATAACAAAGAGTCTCTTGTGTCCCCAACACACCCAATACAATGGTAAATTGTATAGGTGCACTAGTTCGGCGAAGAGATGGTGATAGAAGTGCAATATGGATGGTAGATATAGGTTTTTGTAATAATAAAATATAAAAACAGCAAGGTACCACGTGGTAAAAGTGAGCATAAATGATGGTGCAATGGTTTGAAGCAAGGCCTAGGGTTCATACTTTCACTAGTGAAAGTTCTCTCAACAATAATAACATAACTAGATCATATAACTATCCCTCAACATGCAACAAAGAGACACTCCAAAGTCACTCATAGCAGAGAACAAACAAAGAGATTATTGTAGGGTACGAAACCACCTCAAAGTTATTCTTTCCGATCGATCTATTCAAGAGTTCGTAGTAAAATAACATGAAGCTATTCTTTCCGTTCAGTCTATCATAGAGTTCGTACTAGAATAACACCTTAAGACACAAATCAACCAAAACCCTAATGTCACCTAGATACTCCATTGTCACCTCAAGTATCCGTGGGCATGATTATACGATATGCATCACACAATCTCAGATTCATCTATTCAACAAACAAAAATAACTTCAAAGAGTGCCCCAAAGTTTCTACCGGAGAGTCAAGACGAAAACGTGTGCCAACCCCTATGCACAGATTCCCAAGGTCACTGTCAGTGTACTAAGATAGGGGTACCTTAGTACCCCAACTTGTGCACGGGCAATAGCAGCTTCCCGTGGCAGGGCTTACCACGTGCTCGCCAGGAACCGTTCTGGTCCCTATGAAGCCATTCAAGAACAAAGTATACAAGTCAGAAGATCAGGGCCCCGGCAAGAGGAGCTTGCCGGGAAGGCCACACCAGACTCAAGGTTATCACTTTATCACAAGACCCTGGCAAGAGGAGCTTGCCAGGAAGGCCAAGGAACACATACCTCAAGAGATGTCTCGGTGCATCATGCGCCCCGGCAGGACCCGGAGAGCGACAAGCTTCCGGGCCCGGCAAGGTCACGACCCCGGCAAGGTGCTTGCCGGGGAAACTGTAGGATCGAAAGTATGTCTAGAGGGGGGGGGTGATTAGACTACTTGTAAATATAAAAATTCTGCCTTTTGATCAAGAACAGTTTTTGGCAGATTCACAATTATGATCAAGTCAAGCATCACCCTACACATGCAATTCTAGAGTATAGGCACCGGAAAGTAAATTGCACATGTAGTAAAGAGAGGTGGAGAAGAGCAAACGCAATTTGGAGACGCGGTGATTTTTCCCGTGGTTCCGATAGGTGGTGCTATCGTACATCCACGTTGATGGAGACTTCAACCCACGGAGGGTAACGGCTGCGCGAGTCCACGGAGGGCTCCACCCACAAAGGGTCCACGAAGAAGCAACCTTGTCTATTCCATCATGGCCTACGCCCACGGAGGGCTAGCCTTACTCGGGGTAGATCTTCACGAAGTAGGCGATCTCCTTGCCCTTACAAACTTCTTGGTTCAACTCCACATCTCGATGACGGAGGCTCCCAAGCGACACCTAACCAATCTAGGAGGCACCACCCTCCAAAAGGTAATAGATGTTATAGATGATGATGAACTCCTTGCTCTTGTGCTTCAAATGATAATCTCCCCAACACTCAACTCTCCTCACTGATTTGGCTTTGGTGGAAGAAAGGATTGAGTGGAAAGCAACTTGGGAAGGTTAGAAATCAAGTTTCATATGGTGGGAGTGGAGCAACTTGATCTCAACACAAGGGTAGGTAGTTCTCTTCTCAGAAAGTGTAAGGTAGGAGTGGTAGTTCTTTCTGATGGCTCTCTCCACGAATGAAGAGGGGGTGGAGTGGTATATATAGCCTCCACACAAAAATCCAACCGTTACACACATAATTGAGCAATCTCGGTGAGACCGAAGTGGACAACTCGGTCAGACCGAAAGTTCAAATAATGTGAACGTTGGGGTTTTCGGTGGGACCGAAAATACCATCTCGGTTATTCCGATTTGAGAAAAGACAGGAGCTTGCCAGTTTCGGTAAGACCGATTATATCAACTCGGTGACACCGACTTGATGACAAACTGTTACAGAAGCTTGGCAGCCCGTGTTTCGGTGAGACCGATCTCAAACTCGGAATGACCGATTTTTCTAGGGTTTGGTTTATGGCTGAGGTGGTTCATCTCGGTGTGACTGAGTTTGGAAAATCGGTTGGTCCGAGATTACTTATGAGTGTGTATTGTAGTGAAAGTTGCTGATAGTTGAAGGAGATATATCACTAAGCACTTGAGCAACTAGATCATCAACACAACCTCATCCCCTTTTAATAGTATTGGCTTTTCCTATGGACTCAATGTGATCTTGGATCACTAAACCAAAAATGGAGTCTTGAGCTTTTGCCAATGCTTCCCTTAGCATTTTGAGGGGTCCACTTCTTCAGTCATTGCCATACCCATATCACTGAACTTCTCTGAAATGATTCTCAAGTAACTATTAGTTCAATGATATATATGTTGTGATTAATTGCCAAAACCATCCGGGGATTAGTTGCACTTTCAATCTCCCCCTTTTTGGTAATTGATGACAACATATAGATCAAAGCTTCGACAAAGGATATAATCAATGAACAATATCGTCGCTTTGAGAAGTATGTGATAAGCAAGAGCTCCCCCTAAATTTGTGCATTATTTAAAATTTGCGTTTGAATGCAAATGCACAATCGATTAGGATCATGGGTCACTCTTCCATGTCACATACATCTTGGTGGAGCGCACAAAATGATAAGAATGAATAACATGCACCCAATCACCAAGACATGAGTAAATGATCATACAAGATAGGAATAGCATATGATAAGCATTAAACACACATTAAAGCATAGTATGACCAAGCACTCATAAAGGTAGCATCAAACGTAGTATCAAGCACACTGAAAGTATCGAAAAACCAAAAGTATCTCAAAGTATCTCGAAGAGACCGCAAAAGAACGAAAGAGCAAAAGCGCAAAGATAACAGCACTCTCTCTCTCTCTCGAAGCCCTATGATCTATGCAATTTCTCCCCCTTTGGCAACAAGTTACCAAAAAGTTTGAAAAAGCATAGAGCTAAATGTCACTGTGGGCTCTGCTGGCGGCTCCCGTCTGGGTAGATGTCGGAGTAGATATGACGGCATCGGCGAAGACTTCAGCTGATGTCTGCGCTGGAGGAGTGGATACTGGAGCTGTAGCTGGAGTTACTGCTGGAGCTGTAGGAGGTGCTGAAGTGGTAGCCCTGGTGTCAGTCACTGGAATAGCAGCTGATCGGGATCCTCTGGGAATCGGAGCAGTCTGTCGCTGAGAATCCTGGACTAAGTCATCCTGCATGAGCTCTGCCCTATCCTGCTTTGCTTCCTCCATATCTGCCTCAAGCTTGTTGACGGTCACCTGAATTTCAGTCAGCTTCACGTCCAGAGCGTGGATCTTCTCGTCAACAATCCTCTCTAGGCTCTCCTGAGATTGTTCAATGCTGGTCAGGCGCTGTTCAATCCTTTGGGTAGCTTCAAGAATCTGCTCTCCTAAGCTCTTTGGTTTAGCTGCTGCTGCTGCTGCCTCTTTATCAGCTTTGGCTTTCCTAGCAGCTTCAATCTTGGCTTGACCTTCAATAGATGTTGGATCCTCCTCGTCCATCACAACAACATTGTCTTCATGCTCTGGCTGCATGGGTAAGTGCTTCCTATCCAACAAGAATTTGCCCGTGCCAAACTTGGCATTGATAAGCATCTGAATCTGCGGGGCAAATCCACATGACCTCTTCTGGTCAGCTGCAGTCCTCTTAATGGTCTCTACCATTAAGTCCATCACCTTGAAAGGTGCCTTCTCATCAAGTATATGCAGCATGTTGATAGAATACCCTCTGATCATGCGATGATCTCCAGACTTGGGCATCAAGGTATGCCTCAGAATAGTGTTAGTGGTAGGTAGACCTGCCTGGAGATAGTAGACTGAGCCGAGCTTCCACACTTCCAAATCTGCTGCGGGAATCTCCTTGTACATGTTCTTCATGGAATCATGGTTCTTCTTTGGAATCCCATAGACATCAATGTCATCCTCTCGTTGCACTGGAGCATTCAGAAGTTCTGCCCATTCTTCAACAGAAGAAGAAAACCTTTGACCTTCAGTCATCCAGGTGATCTTACCATCAGGATAGAAATGAGTTGTGGCATAGAACTGCATAATCATCTCATCGTTCCAATCTGTCAGTTTCTGACCCACAAACTCAGCAACTCCACATGCAGTGAAGCTTTCATGCACATGGGGAAAGAAGTCTCTGTGCTCTTCACTATCAATGTATTCCCAGTCAACGTATCTGGTATCTGCAACTATTGGCTTCTTGTCCATCAGCACAGTCTCATAGAAGTCCTGCTGCTCTCTGGTGTGAAATCTGGGGTCTACAGCAGTCCTTCTCCTCACGGCATATGGGTCAGCTTGTCTCCATAGCCTGAGACCTCTATCTTTCCTTGCCTTCATATCCTCGGCTTGAGGATGAGCATCATTGTGAAGTGGCAGTTTTGGACGGAGTTTCAGCAACACTTGCTCTTCCTCATCAGACTCAGCTGGTGGCACATCACCCTTGTTCTTCTCAGATGCTGGAATGTTCCTGGTAGTCCTCTTGGGCTTGGCAGTAGGCTTTGCTGGAGCTGCCTTGGCTTGAGCAGATTTCTTGGGCTTTGAAGTGGCTCCAGCTCTAATGGCATCAACCATGAGCTTCTGCTTCTGAGGAGCAGGCTGGGGTGCTTCTTCTTCTTCCTCATCCTCAACTGCTGCATCTGCATGAGGATCAGTATACACAACCCTCTTCCTCTTGGAGGTTTTCTTCACTTTGCTTGGGGCTGGCTCTCCCAAGTTCAGCTTCTTGGCAACAGCTGACTGCTTGACCTTGCTGGTGCCCTTCTTTGACTGCTGACCTTGTTGCTCTTTGGCAACAACCTTTCTCTTAGGCTTGGAGGACACCTCTTCCTCAGCTACAAAATCAGAATCCTCATCATCGGAGTTCTTCTCTTTTCTGGCTCTGGTGGCTGCAGGAGGCAAGCCACTAGGTGTACTCCTCTCACCATCATCAACTGGACTACTAGCCTCACGACTAGTGTCTGCTTCCGGAATGTCCGCAAAAGGTGACTCTGACCTGTTATGGCTGTCACTAGCATCTGACATGGCTGACAACCTGTGAATAGATAAGGTATAGGCAGAAAAGAAGAGTTATCACAAACTGCAGAGGTTTTTGCAAAAAAAAAATTGAGTTCAAATCTTAGTTTTAAGTTTTCACAGAATGCATTTCGGTCAGACCGATTTTCAGTTTCGGTGAATCCGAAGTGTGTAACAGAAGCTTACCACACCACTTTCGGTTAGACCGAAGTGGGTTTCGGTCTTGCCGATCCACTAGGGTTTCACAGAAACTGTATTTCGGTCACACCGATTTGCACAACTCGGTTGGACCGAAAGGTGCAGTGCAATGGCCAGAGGCCGAATCGGTCACACCGAAAATTTCAAATCGGTTTCACCGAGATGTGTTCCGTGGAAACCTAACCCTAAGAATTTTACTCGAAACTAGAACCGATCTGGTGGAAAAGAAGTTTTCAATCGTGGACAGATATAGGGCAAACCAAACGTGCAATGAATCGGATGGGAGCACGAGTGGGATCGAGACTCACCCTAACTTGGTGGAGTCCCTCTACGGCGGCAACGGCGCGGAGGAGAAGGCCGTTGACGGCGACGGAGACCTGCGGAGAGGGCGCACAGGCGACGACGGCGACGATCCGGAGATCAGGGCGACGGCAGCGAGGGACGTGGGAGCGAAAACGTTTGAAGGAATAATCAACGCGCGCTGCCCTCAGTATATATATCCCTTTGCTGTCGGTGGGACCGAGTTGGAAAACTCGGTGTCACCGAGATGGATAACTGCCAGGCAGTTATGCATTTCGGTCACGCCGAAACTTACAACTCGGTTTCACCGAGATGAAACCTAGATCAGTCTAAATGCTTTCGGTTTGACCGAGTGGGAGAAAGTTGGTCTGACCGAAAATCACTTAGAAGGTTTTGGAAGTTAGCCCTTGACGGATCGGTGGCTCCGAGTGCTCCTCACTCGGAGGGTCCGAAAATGACTTGTTCAAAGTTTGTGATATAAGCATGAATAGAATTTGAGACAAGGAAGCATAGATAGCTAGGGGAGGTACTTAGGCATTCTTGTCCATCCATTTGGCCAGAAAAATCAAAACAACCAAAACAACAAATGGATGTCCTCGAATGAATAAAATCATGCATTCAACATGCTCACACAATAAGATAGCAAATGAAATATGTGTCAAACATGCACAACCAAAACTCTAGCTACTAGCACACAATTTGTCGATGACTAGGTCATCTTTATATGAGTATTTTGACTTAGGAGCCAAATGAGAACATTTGATCATAGGTCATACTCATCGTTTAAGCACAAGTGGGGTTACCACTTTTACATAAAGCATTGATGTGTTCACATCATTTGAAGATGCTTTAGCTCAATTTTTAGAGCAAAGCTCCCCCTAGATGTGAGAACCCCTTTTAAAGGGTCAAACTAACCTTGGGTTGTCGTAGAAGACTTCATGTAGATGTTGAAGATGTGGATGCTCAATGTTGATGTAGATCATCAAGAGTTGGGAGCTATCCTTTGGATTAGGGCACTTCCAATACCTACATGGGTTAGTCCCACAAGGAACAAACAAGAATATCCATGGACATAGATTGAAGTTCACAATAGATGATATCCATGAAAGCAATGATTACCTTGTCCCTTGACTTACCAACAAGAGGGTTTGTGACTCCATGAACTAGTGCATGATGTGGAAGTTGATTGCACAAGTTCTTGCCAAAATGTATGTGAGTGAAGTATGTTGGCGGAGTCACCCTCAAGAACCTTCTAGTTCTTCTTCTTCAGGATCCACATCATCTTGATGGGAATCCTTGGGGTTGTAGTTGAGCTTGACGAAGTAGAACTTGACGTGTCCTTGGGAACCCACTTGACCATGGCTTGAGGTGCTTCAATGAATGCATCAATCTCCTCTTGAAGCTTGTCGTTGGCTTCTAGCTTGTGGTCTTGTGGTGGAAGGTCATCTTGAGCTTGTTCCACATTGGAAGAAGTAGGATCATACTTCTCCTTTTGAGAAACAAACTGTGGAGTAGGGTATTGACCTTCTTCCCACTCAACACCTTCGGCGTTGAACTTTCGCTCAAAACCAATCCCTTGATTCTTCCGGTGCCTTCCTTGCTTGCGAACAATTTCCTCAAAGTTCTTGCTTCCGGCAAGACTCTTGTAGACACCTTTCTCTATGATTTCCTTCAATAAGCTATTCTCTTGCTCAAGTGTAACTTGGCTTGAAGCATTGTTAGTGGAATCAAGAGAACTACTAGAAGTAACAACATTAGATTTAACATGGTTATTGTTACTACTAGAGGAAGAATTTTTCTTATGCTTGTCATGCTTAGTCTTAATAGGTGGCAATAAATTAGACAAGAGAAGTCGTTTGGCAAGATATGAAGAACTCTTCTTTCGAAGATCGTCATTGATCGCTTTTAGAAACTCATGTTCTTGCTCTAGAGTGAGCTTCTCGAAGCGTAGCTTCTCATGAGATCTTAGGAGCTCTCTATGATCTTCTTGAGTTGTTTCATGAGCTAACTTAAGAGTGTTTAGTTCTTTAGTTAGACGCTCAATCTCCTTCATAGCATTGTCATTCGACTCTTCTCGACTATAAAGACTACTAGCATTTTCATCGTTACTAAGCTCACTAGATTTATCATGCAAGAGCTCATCTTCACCAAGCAAGTCATCCTCATCACTATCAAAGTCAATGAATTCAGGGTGTGTTACCTTGGGGCCTTTAGCCATGAAGCATCTTCCAATTCCCTCATTTGGTGAATCAAATAAGTCGTAGGAGTTGGAGTTGGAGGATACGAGTACAAGACCGGCAACACCTTCATCTTGACTGTAGTCGGAGTCGGAGTGATAGCTTCCATCGGATTGATTGTCGGAGTCGGAGCCGGAGACCCATTCACCTACATGAGCTTGATGTCTTCTTCTTGTGTAGCTCCTTGATGACTTGTCTTTCCTCTCCGAATCCTTGCTTCTCCGAGAGGGTCTTCGTTCGTAACGATCATCTCTACTCCTTCTCTCTTTCCGAGGTGACTCATCTCTTGATCTTCTTCTTGGAGATTCTTCTCTTCTCTTGTGGGGAGCCGTACACTCATTTGAGAAGTGTCCGGGTCTTCCACAATTGTAGCAGTTTCGATCACGACTAGAAGATCTCTTTTCATCATATGATCTAGACTTTGAGCTTCTCTCTTTGCCTCTATTCTTGTAGAATTTGTTGAAGTTCTTAACCATTAGGCTTATCTCTTCATTGGAAATTAACTTGTCACTTGAGGTTGTGGGAGCATCACTTGTAGCTTTGTAAGCACCACTTGACTTGTTGTGAAGCTCTTCCTTATCCTTAAGTGTCATCTCATGAGCAACAATTCTTCCAATGACTTCAGTTGGCTTGAGAGTCTTGTAGTTTGGCATCATTTGGATCAAAGTGCACACGGTGTCATACTTTCCATCCAAAGCTCTTAGAATCTTCTTGATGATGAATCGGTCGGTCATTTCTTCGCTTCCTAAGCCAGCAATCTCATTTGTGATGAGAGCAAGCCTAGAGTACATTTCAGCGATTCCTTCACCATCCTCCATCTTGAACTTGTCAAGTGGACCTTGAAGAATATCTAGCTTTGATTCCTTCACAGATTCGGTACCTTCGTGCATTCCAACCAAAGTATCCCAAATCTCTTTAGCATTCTCAAGACGGCTGATTTTGTTGAACTCCTCGGGACACAAAGCATTGAAGAGAATGTCACAAGCTTGAGCATTGTTTTGCAACATCCGCAACTCTTCCGGTGTAGCTTCGCGATCCGGAACTTTTCCTTCCTCGAAGAATTCACCTTGCATGCCAACACAAATAATGCCCCATGCGGCTGGGTTATGACCAAGAATATGCATTTTCATTTTATGCTTCCAACTAGCAAAATTTGTACCATCAAAGTAAGGACCTCTACGATAATTACCCTCACTAGACGCCATACTCTCCTAGGTTGTGAAACCAAGCTTATGAAGAAAATATGCCCTAGAGGCAATAATAAAGATGTTATTTGTATTTCCTTATATCATGATAAATGTCTTTTATTCATGCTAGAATTGTATTAACCGGAAACTTAGTACATGTGTGAATACATAGACAAAACAGTATGTCCCTAGTATGCCTCTACTAGACTAGCTCATTGATCAAAGATGGTTATGTTTCCTAGCCATAGACATGAGTTGTCATTTGATCAACGGGATCACATCATTAGGAGAATGATGTGATGGACAAGACCCATCCGTTAGCATAGCACTATGATCGTTTAGTTTAACTGCTATTGCTTTCTTCATGACTTATACATGTTCCTATGACTATGAGATTATGCAACTCCCGAATACCGTAGGAACACCTTGTGTGCTATCAAACGTCACAACATAACTGGGTGATCATAAAGATGCTCTACAGGTGTCTCCGAAAGTATTCGTGGTGTTGGCATAGATCAAGATTAGGATTTGTCACTCCGAATGTCGGAGAGGTATCTCTGGGCCCTCTCGGTAACACACATCACAATAAGCCTTGCAAGGAAAAGACTAATGAGTTAGTCACGAGATGATGTGTTACGGAACGAGTAAAGAGACTTGCCGGTAACGAGATTGAACTAGGTATAAAGATACCGACGATCGAATCTCGGGCAAGTAACATACCGTTTGACAAAAGGAACAACGTATGTTGTTATGCGGTTCTGACCGATAAAAGATCTTCGTAGAGTATGTAGGAGCCAATATGAACATCCAGGTTCCGCTATTGGTTATTGACCGGAGATGAGTCTCGGTCATGTCTACATAGTTCTCGAACCCGTAGGGTCCGCACGCTTAACGTTTGATGACGATCGGTATTATGAGTTTATGAGTATTGATGTACCGAAGGTAGTTCGGAGTCCCGGATGAGATCACGGACATGACGAGGAGTCTCAGAATGTCCGAGACATAAAGATTGATATATTGGACGGCTATATTCGGACACCGGAAGTATACCGGAAAAGTTTCGGATTTATCGGGAATGCCGGAGGGGGTTGCCGGAACCCCCTACGAGAGGGGATGGTCCATAGTGGGCCTAAAGGGAAAGAGAGAGGCAGCCCATAGGGCTGGCCGGCGCCCCCACCTAGGGTTCCTAGTTGGACTAGGATTGGGGGGGGGGGGGCGCCACCTCTCCTATTCCTTTCCCCCTTCTTCCTTTCGGTGAATCCTACTAGGAATAGGATTGCAATCCTATTCCTAGTAGGACTCCCTCCCTAGCCGCACCAGGAAGGGCCGGCCGGCCTCCCTCCCCTGCTCCTTTATATACGGGGGCAGGGGGGCACCCAAAGACACACAAGTTGAATTGTTTTAGCCGTGTGCGGTGCCCCCCTCCACAGAATCACACCTCGGTCATACCGTCGCGGAGCTTAGGAGAAGCCCTGCGCCGGTGAACACATCATATCCGTCACCACGCCGTCGTGCTGACGAAACTCTTTCGTGAAGCTCAGCTGGATCAAGAGCTCGTGGGACGTCATCAAGCTGAACGTGTGCTGAACGCGGAGGTGTCGTACGTTCGGTGCTTGATCGGTTGGATCGTGAAGAAGTTCGACAACATCAACCGCGTCACTTGACGCTTCCGCTCCCCGTCTACGAGGGTACGTAGACACACTCTCCCCTCTCGTTGCTATGCATCTGGTAGATAGATCTTGCGTGATCGTAGGAAAATTTTAAAATACTACGTTCCCCAACAGTGGCATCAGAGCCAGGTCTATGCGTAGATGATATGCACGAGTAGAACACAATGAGATTGTGGACAATACTAGTCATACTGCTTACCAGCATGTCCTACTTTGCTTCAGCGGTATTGTGAGATGAAGCGGCCCGGACCGACATTACGCGTACGCTTACGCGAGACTGGTTTCACCGTTACGAGCACTCGTTGCTTAAAGGTGACTGGCGGGTGTCTGTCTCTCTCACTTTAGCTGAATCAAGTGTGGCTACGCCCGATCCTTGTGAAGGTTAAAACAGCACATACTTGACGAAACATCGTTGTGGTTTTGTATGCGTAGGTAAGAACGGTTCTTGCTAAGCCCGTAGCAGCCACATAAAACTTGCAACAAACAAAGTAGAGAACGTCTAACTTGTTTTTGCAGGGCATGTTGTGATGTGATATGGTCAAGACATGATGAGTTATACGGTTTTGTATGAGATGATCATGTTTTGTAAAGTTATCGGCAACTGGCAGGAGCCATATGGTTGTCGCTTTATTGTATGAAATGCAATCGCCATGTAATTGCTTTACTTTATCACTAAGCGGTAGCGATAGTCGTGGAAGCAATAGTTGGCGAGACAACAAACGATGCTACGATGAAGATCAAGGTGTCAAGCCGGTGACGAAGGTGATCATGACGGTGCTTTGAAGATGGAGATCAAAAGCACAAGATGATGGCCATATCATGTCACATATTTTGATTGCATGTGATGTTTATCTTATTATGCTTCTTATTTTGCTTAGATCGACGGTAGCATTATAAGATGATCCCTTACTAAATTTCAAGGTATAAGTGTTCTCCCTGAGTATGCACCGTTGCGAAAGTTCGTCGTGCCGAGACACCACGTGATGATCGGGTGTGATAAGCTCTACGTTCAAATACAACGGGTGTAAGCCAGTTTTGCACACGCAGAATACTCGGGTTAAACTTGACGAGCCTAGCATATACAGATATGGCCTCGGAACACTGGAGACCGAAAGGTCGAGCGTGAATCATATAGTAGATATGATCAACATAAGATGTTCACCATTGAAAACTACTCCATCTCACGTGATGATCGGACATGGTTTAGTTGATTTGGATCACGTGATCATTTAGATGACCAGAGGGATGTCTATCTAAGTGGGAGTTCTTTAAATTAATATGATTAAATTGAACTTTAATTTATCATGAACTTAGTCCTGATAGTTTTTGCATATCTATGTCGTTGTAGATCAATGGCCCGTGCTATCGTTCCTTTGAATTTTAATGCATTCCTAGAGAAAGCTAAGTTGAAAGATGATGGTAGCAATTACACGGACTGGGTCCGTAACCTGAGGATTATCCTCATTGCTGCACAGAAGAATTATGTCCTTGAAGCACCGCTAGGTGACAAGCCCCCTTCCGCTGATGCAGACGCTTTGAACGTCTGGCAGTCGCGGTCTGATGACTACACGATAGTTCAGTGTGCCATGCTTTACGGCTTAGAACCGGGACTTCAACGACGTTTTGAACGTCATGGAGCATATGAGATGTTCCAGGAGTTGAAGTTAATATTTCAAGCAAATGCCCGAATTGAGAAATATGAGATTTCCAATAAGTTCTACAGCTGCAAAATGGAGGAGAATAGTTCTATCAGTGAACACTTGCTCAGAATGTCTGGGTACTACAATCATATGACTCAACTTGGTTGCAAAGTTGACGAGGATAGTGTTATTGATAGAGTTCTTCAATCACTGCCACCGAGCTATAAAGGCTTCGTGATGAACTATAACATGCAAGGGATACAAAAGACAATTCCCGAGCTCTTCGCTATGCTCAAAGCTGCGGAGGTAGAAATCAAAAAGGAGCATCAAGTGTTGATGGTTAACAAGACCACTAGTTTCAAGAAAAAGGGCAAGGGAAAGAAAGGGAACTTCAAAAAGAATAGCAAGTCAGTTGCTACTTCCACGAAGAAACCCAAATCTGGAGCCAAGCCTGAAACTGAGTGCTTCTACTGCAAGGGGACTGGACACTGCAAACGGAACTGCCCCAAGTATTTGGCGGATAAGAAGGATGGCAAGGTGAACAAAGGTATATGTGATATACATGTTATTGATGTGTACCTTACTAATTCTCGTAGTAGTACCTGGGTATTTGATACCGGTTCGGTTGCTAATATTGGTAACTCGAAACAGGGACTACGGATTAAACGAAGATTAGCTAAGGACGAGGTGACGATGCGCGTGGGAAACGGTTCCAAAGTCGATGTGATCGCCATCGGCACGCTACCTCTACATCTACATTCGGGATTAGTTTTAGACCTAAATAATTGTTATTTGGTGCCAGCGTTGAGCATGAACATTATATCTGGATCTTGTTTATTGCGAGACGGTTATTCATTTAAATCAGAGAATAATGGTTGTTCCATTTTTATGAATAATATCTTCTATGGTCATGCACCCTTAAAGAGTGGTCTATTCTTATTGGATCTCGATTGTAGTGATACACATATTCATAATATTGAAACCAAAAGATGCAAGGTTAATAATGATAGTGCAACTTATTTGTGGCACTGCCGTTTAGGTCATATTGGTGTAAAACGCATGAAGAAACTCCATAAAGATGGACTTTTGGAATCACTTGATTATGAATCACTTGGTGCTTGCGAACCATGCCTCATGGGCAAGATGACTAAAACTCCGTTCTCCGGGACTATGGAGCGAGCAACAGATTTGTTGGAAATCATACATACTGATGTATGTGGACCAATGAGTGTTGATGCTCGCGGCGGGTATCGTTATTTTCTGACCTTCACTGATGATTTGAGCAGATATGGGTATATCTACTTAATGAAGCACAAGTCTGAAACATTTGAAAAGTTCAAAGAATTTCAGAGTGAAGTAGAGAATCATCGTAACAAGAAAATAAAGTTCCTACGATCTGATCGTGGAGGAGAATATTTGAGTTACGAGTTTGGTCTTCATTTGAAACAATGTGGAATAGTTTCACAACTCACGCCACCTGGAACACCACAGCGTAATGGTGTGTCCGAACGTCGTAACCGTACTTTATTAGATATGGTGCGATCTATGATGTCTCTTACCGATTTACCACTATCGTTTTGGGGTTATGCTTTAGAGACAGCTGCATTCACGTTAAATAGGGCACCATCTAAATCCGTTGATACGACACCTTATGAACTATTGTTTGGCAAGAAACCAAAGTTGTCATTTCTTAAAATTTGGGGCTGCGATGCTTATGTGAAAACACTTCAACCTGATAAGCTCGATCCCAAGTCGGAGAAATGTGTCTTCATAGGATACCCAAAAGAGACTGTTGGGTACACCTTCTATCACAGATCCGAAGGAAAAATATTCGTTGCTAAGCACGGATCCTTTCTAGAAAAAGAGTTTCTCTCGAAAGAAGTGAGTGGGAGGAAAGTAGAACTTGATGAGGTAATTGTACCTTCTCCCGGATTGGAAAGTAGTACATCACAGGAAATTGTTCCAGTGATTCCTACACCAATTAGTGAGGAAGTTAATGATAATGATCATGAAACTTCGGATCAAGTTTCTGCTGAACGTCGTAGATCAACCAGAGTACGTTCCGCACCAGAGTGGTACGGCAACCCAGTTCTGGAAATCATGTTACTAGACCATGATGAACCTACGAACTATGAGGAAGCGATGATGAGCCCAGATTCCGCAAAATGGCTTGAAGCCATGAAATCTGAGATGGGATCCATGTATGAGAACAAAGTATGGACTTTGGTTGACTTGCCCGATGATCGGCAGGCCATCGAAAATAAATGGATCTTCAAGAGGAAGACCGACGCCGACGGTAATATTACTGTATACAAAGCTCGACTTGTTGCGAAAGGTTTTCGACAAGTTCAAGGAGTTGACTACGATGAGACTTTCTCACCTGTAGCGATGCTTAAGTCTGTCGGAATCATGTTAGCAATTGCCGCATTTTATGATTATGAAATCTGGCAAATGGATATCAAAACTGCATTCCTAAATGGATATCTCAAAGAAGAGTTGTATATGATGCAACCAGAAGGTTTTGTCGATCCAAAAGGTGCTAACAAAGTATGCAAGCTCCAGCGATCCATCTATGGACTGGTGCAAGCATCTCGGAGTTGGAATATACGCTTTGATGAGGTGATCAAAGCATATGGTTTATACAGACTTTTGGAGAAGCCTGTATTTACAAGAAAGTGAGTGGGAGCTCTATAGCATTTCTAATATTATATGTAGATGACATATTGTTGATTGGAAATGATATAGAATTTCTGGATAGCATAAAAGGATACTTGAATAAAAGTTTTTCAATGAAAGACCTCGGTGAAGCTGCTTATATATTAGGTATCAAGATCTATAGAGATAGATCAAGACGCTTAATTGGACTTTCACAAAGCACATACCTTGATAAGATTTTGAAGAAGTTCAAAATGGATCAGTCAAAGAAAGGATTCTTGCCTGTTTTACAAGGTATGAAATTGAGTAAGACTCAATGCCCGACCACTGCAAAAGATAGAGAGAAAATGAAAGTCATTCCCTATGCCTCAGCCATAGGATCTATCATGTATGCAATGCTGTGTACCAGACCTGATGTGTGCCTTGCTATAAGTCTAGCAGGGAGGTACCAAAGTAATCCAGGAGTGGATCACTGGACAGCGGTCAAAAACATCCTAAAGTATCTGAAAAGAACTAAGGATATGTTTCTCGTATATGGAGGTGACAAAGAGCTCGTCGTAAATGGTTACGTCGATTCTAGCTTTGACACTGATCCGGATGACTCTAAGTCACAAACCGGATATGTATTTTTTGAACGGTGGAGCTGTCAGTTGGTGCAGTTCCAAGCAGAGCGTCGTGGCGGGATCTACGTGTGAAGCGGAATGCATAGCTGCTTCAGAAGCAGCAAATGAAGGAGTCTGGATGAAGGAGTTCATATCCGATCTAGGTGTAGTACCTAGTGCATCGGGTCCAATGAAAATATTTTGTGACAACACTGGAGCCATAGCCTTGGCGAAGGAATCCATGTTTCACAATAGAACAAAGCACATCAAAAGACGCTTCAATTCCATCCGCGATTTAGTCAAGGAGGGAGACATAGAGATTTGCAAAATACATACGGATCTGAATGTTGCAGACCCGTTGACTAAACCTCTTCCACGGGCAAAACATGATCAGCACCAAGACTCCATGGGTGTGAGGATCATCACTTTGTAATCTAGATTATTGACTCTAGTTCAAGTGGGAGACTGAAGGAAATATGCCCTAGAGGCAATAATAAAGATGTTATTTGTATTTCCTTATATCATGATAAATGTCTTTTATTCATGCTAGAATTGTATTAACCGGAAACTTAGTACATGTGTGAATACATAGACAAAACAGTATGTCCCTAGTATGCCTCTACTAGACTAGCTCATTGATCAAAGATGGTTATGTTTCCTAGCCATAGACATGAGTTGTCATTTGATCAACGGGATCACATCATTAGGAGAATGATGTGATGGACAAGACCCATCCGTTAGCATAGCACTATGATCGTTTAGTTTAACTGCTATTGCTTTCTTCATGACTTATACATGTTCCTATGACTATGAGATTATGCAACTCCCGAATACCGTAGGAACACCTTGTGTGCTATCAAACGTGACAACGTAACTGGGTGATCATAAAGATGCTCTACAGGTGTCTCCGAAAGTATTCGTGGTGTTGGCATAGATCAAGATTAGGATTTGTCACTCCGAATGTCGGAGAGGTATCTCTGGGCCCTCTCGGTAACACACATCACAATAAGCCTTGCAAGCAAAAGACTAATGAGTTAGTCACGAGATGATGTGTTACAGAACGAGTAAAGAGACTTGCCGGTAACGAGATTGAACTAGGTATAAAGATACCGATGATCGAATCTCGGGCAAGTAACATACCGTTTGACAAAAGGAACAACGTATGTTGTTATGCGGTTCTGACCGATAAAAGATCTTCGTAGAATATGTAGGAGCCAATATGAACATCCAGGTTCCGCTATTGGTTATTGACCGGAGATGAGTCTCGGTCATGTCTACATAGTTCTCGAACCCGTAGGGTCCGCACGCTTAACGGTTGATGACGATCGGTATTATGAGTTTATGAGTATTGATGTACCGAAGGTATTTCAGAGTCCCGGATGAGATCACGGACATGACGAGGAGTCTCGGAATGTTCGAGGCATAAAGACTGATATATTGGACGGCTATATTCGGACACCGGAAGTATACCGGAAAAGTTTCGGATTTATCGGGAATGCCGGAGGGGGTTGCCGGAACCCCCTACGAGAGGGGATGGTCCATAGTGGGTCTAAAGGGAAAGAGAGAGGCAGCCCATAGGGCTGGCCGGCGCCCCCACCTAGGGTTCCTAGTTGGACTAGGATTGGGGGGGCGCCACCTCTCCTATTCCTTTCCCCCTTCTTCCTTTCGGTGAATCCTACTAGGAATAGGATTGCAATCCTATTCCTAGTAGGACTCCCTCCCTAGCCGCACCAGGAAGGGCCGGCCGGCCTCCCTCCCCTGCTCCTTTATATACGGGGGCAGGGGGGCACCCAAAGACACACAAGTTGAATTGTTTTAGCCGTGTGCGGTGCCCCCCTCCACAGAATCACACCTCGGTCATACCGTCGCGGAGCTTAGGAGAAGCCCTGCGCCGGTGAACACATCATATCCGTCACCACGCCGTCGTGCTGACGAAACTCTCTCGTGAAGCTCAGCTGGATCAAGAGCTCGTGGGACGTCATCAAGCTGAACGTGTGCTGAACGCGGAGGTGTCGTACGTTCGGTGCTTGATCGGTTGGATCGTGAAGAAGTTCGACAACATCAACCGCGTCACTTGACGCTTCCGCTCCCCGTCTACGAGGGTACGTAGACACACTCTCCCCTCTCGTTGCTATGCATCTGGTAGATAGATCTTGCGTGATCGTAGGAAAATTTTAAAATACTACGTTCCCCAACAGTGGCATCAAAGCCAGGTCTATGCGTAGATGATATGCACGAGTAGAACACAATGAGATTGTGGACAATACTAGTCATACTGCTTACCAGCATGTCATACTTTGCTTCGGCGGTATTGTGAGATGAAGCGGCCCGGACCGACATTACGCGTACGCTTACGCGAGACTGGTTTCACCGTTACGAGCACTCGTTGCTTAAAGGTGACTGGCGGGTGTCTGTCTCTCTCACTTTAGCTGAATCAAGTGTGGCTACGCCCGGTCCTTGTGAAGGTTAAAACAGCACATACTTGACGAAACATCGTTGTGGTTTTGTATGCGTAGGTAAGAACGGTTCTTGCTAAGCCCGTAGCAGCCACGTAAAACTTGCAACAAACAAAGTAGAGAACGTCTAACTTGTTTTTGCAGGGCATGTTGTGATGTGATATGGTCAAGACATGATGAGTTATACGGTTTTGTATGAGATGATCATGTTTTGTAAAGTTACCGGCAACTGGCAGGAGCCATATGGTTGTCGCTTTATTGTATGAAATGCAATCGCCATGTAATTGCTTTACTTTATCACTAAGAGGTAGCGATAGTCGTGGAAGCAATAGTTGGCGAGACAACAAACGATGCTACGATGAAGATCAAGGTGTCAAGCCGGTGACGAAGGTGATCATGACGGTGCTTTGAAGATGGAGATCAAAAGCACAAGATGATGGCCATATCATGTCACATATTTTGATTGCATGTGATGTTTATCTTATTATGCTTCTTATTTTGCTTAGATCGACGGTAGCATTATAAGATGATCCCTTACTAAATTTCAAGGTATAAGTGTTCTCCCTGAGTATGCACCGTTGCGAAAGTTCGTCGTGCCGAGACACCACGTGATGATCGGGTGTGATAAGCTCTACGTTAAAATACAACGGGTGTAAGCCAGTTTTGCACACGCAGAATACTCGGGTTAAACTTGACGAGCCTAGCATATACAGATATGGCCTCGGAACACTGGAGACCGAAAGGTCGAGCGTGAATCATATAGTAGATATGATCAACATAAGATGTTCACCATTGAAAACTACTCCATCTCACGTGATGATCGAACATGGTTTAGTTGATTTGGATCACGTGATCATTTAGATGACCAGAGGGATGTCTATCTAAGTGGGAGTTCTTTAAATTAATATGATTAAATTGAACTTTAATTTATCATGAACTTAGTCCTGATAGTTTTGCATATCTATGTCGTTGTAGATCAATGGCCCGTGCTACCGTTCCTTTGAATTTTAATGCATTCCTAGAGAAAGCTAAATTGAAAGATGATGGTAGCAATTACACGGACTGGGTCCGTAACCTGAGGATTATCCTCATTGTTGCACAGAAGAATTATGTCCTTGAAGCACCGCTAGGTGACAAGCCCCCTTCCGCTGATGCAGACGCTTTGAACGTCTGGCAGTCGTGGTCTGATGACTACACGATAGTTCAGTGTGCCATGCTTTACGGCTTAGAACCGGGACTTCAACGACGTTTTGAACGTCATGGAGCATATGAGATGTTCCAGGAGTTGAAGTTAATATTTCAAGCAAATGCCCGAATTGAGAAATATGAGATTTCCAATAAGTTCTACAGCTGCAAAATGGAGGAGAATAGTTCTATCAGTGAACACTTGCTCAGAATGTCTGGGTACTACAATCATATGACTCAACTTGGTTGCAAAGTTGACGAGGATAGTGTTATTGATAGAGTTCTTCAATCACTGCCACCGAGCTATAAAGGCTTCGTGATGAACTATAACATGCAAGGGATACAAAAGACAATTCCCGAGCTCTTCGCTATGCTCAAGGCTGCGGAGGTAGAAATCAAAAAGGAGCATCAAGTGTTGATGGTTAACAAGACCACTAGTTTCAAGAAAAAGGGCAAGGGAAAGAAAGGGAACTTCAAAAAGAATAGCAAGTCAGTTGCTACTTCCACGAAGAAACCCAAATCTGGAGCCAAGCCTGAAACTGAGTGCTTCTACTGCAAGGGGACTGGACACTGCAAACGGAACTGCCCCAAATATTTGGCGGATAAGAAGGATGGCAAGGTGAACAAAGGTATATGTGATATACATGTTATTGATGTGTACCTTACTAATTCTCGTAGTAGTACCTGGGTATTTGATACCGGTTCGGTTGCTAATATTGGTAACTCGAAACAGGGACTACGGATTAAACGAAGATTAGCTAAGGACGAGGTGACGATGCGCGTGGGAAACGGTTCCAAAGTCGATGTGATCGCCGTCGGCACGCTACCTCTACATCTACATTCGGGATTAGTTTTAGACCTAAATAATTGTTATTTGGTGCCAGCGTTGAGCATGAACATTATATCTGGATCTTGTTTATTGCGAGACGGTTATTCATTTAAATCAGAGAATAATGGTTGTTCCATTTTTATGAATAATATCTTCTATGGTCATGCACCCTTAAAGAGTGGTCTATTCTTATTGGATCTCGATTGTAGTGATACACATATTCATAATATTGAAACCAAAAGATGCAAGGTTAATAATGATAGTGCAACTTATTTGTGGCACTGCCGTTTAGGTCATATTGGTGTAAAACGCATGAAGAAACTCCATAAAGATGGACTTTTGGAATCACTTGATTATGAATCACTTGGTGCTTGCGAACCATGCCTCATGGGCAAGATGACTAAAACTCCGTTCTCCGGAACTATTGAGTGAGCAACAGATTTGTTGGAAATCATACATACTGATGTATGTGGACCAATGAGTGTTGATGCTCGCGGCGGGTATCGTTATTTTCTGACCTTCACTGATGATTTGAGCAGATATGGGTATATCTACTTAATGAAGCACAAGTCTGAAACATTTGAAAAGTTCAAAGAATTTCAGAGTGAAGTAGAGAATCATCGTAACAAGAAAATAAAGTTCCTACTTAATGAATCACACCTCGGTCATACCGTCGCGGAGATTAGGAGAAGCCCTGCGTCGGTGAACACATCATATCCGTCACCACGCCGTCGTGCTGACGAAACTCTCCCGTGAAGCTCAGCTGGATCAAGAGCTCGTGGGACGTCATCAAGCTGAACGTGTGCTGAACGCGGAGGTGCCGTACGTTCGGTGCTTGATCGGTTGGATCGTGAAGAAGTTCGACAACATCAACCGCGTCACTGGACGCTTCCGCTCCCCGTCTACGAGGGTACGTAGACACACTCTCCCCTCTCGTTGCTATGCATCTGGTAGATAGATCTTGCGTGATCGTAGGAAAATTTTAAAATACTACGTTCCCCAACAGCTTATGGAGTCCAATGCAATGGAAACCAATACAATGGAGACCAAAGCTCTGATACCACTTGTAGGATCAAAAGTATGTCTAGAGGGGGGGGTGTGATTAGACTACTTGTAAATATAAAAATTCTGCCTTTTGATCAAGAACAGTTTTTGGCAGATTCACAAATATGATCAAGTCAAGCATCACCCTACACATTCAATTCTAGAGTATAGGCAGCGGAAAGTGAATTGCACATGTAGTAAAGAGAGGTGGAGAAGAGCAAACGCAATTTGGAGACGCGGTGATTTTTCTCGTGGTTCCGATAGGTGGTGCTATCGTACATCCACGTTGATGGAGACTTCAACCCACGGAGGGTAACGGCTGCGCGAGTCCACGGAGGGCTCCACCCACGAAGGGTCCACGAAGAAGCAACCTTGTCTATTCCATCATGGCCTACGCCCACGGAGGGCTAGCCTTACTCGGGGTAGATCTTCACGAAGTAGGCGATCTCCTTGCCCTTACAAACTTCTTGGTTCAACTCCACATCTCGATGATGGAGGCTCCCAAGCGACACCTAACCAATCTAGGAGGCACCACCCTCCAAAAGGTAATAGATGTTGTAGATGATGATGAACTCCTTACTCTTGTGCTTCAAATGATAATATCCCCAACACTCAACTCTCCTCACTGATTTGGCTTTGGTGGAAGAAAGGATTGAGTGGAAAGCAACTTGGGAAGGTGAGAAATCAAGTTTCATATGGTGGGAGTGGAGCAACTTGATCTCAACACAAGGGTAGGTAGTTCTCTTCTCAGAAAGTGTAAGGTAGGAGTGGTAGTTCTTTCTGATGGCTCTCTCCACGAATGAAGAGGGGGTGGAGGGGTATATATAGCCTCCACACAAAAATCCAACCGTTACACACATAATTGAGCAATCTCGGTGAGACCGAAGTGGACAACTCGGTCAGACCGAAAGTTCAAATAATGTAAACGTTGGGGTTTTCGGTGGGACCGAAAATACCATCTCGGTTATTCCGATTTGAGCAAAGACAGGAGCTTGCCAGTTTCGGTAAGACCGATTATATCAACTCGATGACACCGACTTGATGACAAACGGTTACAGAAGCTTGGCAGCCCGTGTTTCGGTGAGACCGATCTCAAACTCGGAATGACCGATATTTCTAGGGTTTGGCTTATGGCTGAGGTGGTTCATCTCGGTGTGACTGAGTTTGGAAAATCGGTTGGTCCGAGATTACTTATGAGTGTGTATTGTAGTGAAAGTTGCTGATAGTTGAAGGAGATATATCACTAAGCACTTGAGCAACCAGATCATCAACACAACCTCATCCCCTTTTAATAGTATTGGCTTTTCCTATGGACTCAATGTGATCTTGGATCACTAAACCAAAAATGGAGTCTTGAGCTTTTGCCAATGCTTGCCTTAGCATTTTGAGGGGTCCACTTCTTCAGTCATTGCCATACCCATATCACTGAACTTCTCTGAAATGATTCTCAAGTAACTATTAGTTCAATGATATATATGTTGTTATTAATTGCCAAAACCACCCGGGGATTAGTTGCACTTTCAGAAACCTACGCTGTGTGCCCGCGCTCCAGCTCATCTGCCCACGCGTCGCCCTGGGGCCCTTCCAGGGGCGCGTGGCAGACGGCTGTGCAGCCTGGGGCACACGGTGGCAAGCCACGGTGACGAGGCTACCGCCGTGGCGAACGGAGAAGCATGGGTGGACGCTTTTAGGGGCGACGGCGACGGGCATTTAATGCTCTTGTCCCCCACTGTCAAAGTTAGGTGAAGACCACTGTTCATATACTGTTCATGCACTATTGCAACTACCACCAAAATTACACTTTTACCCTCCTCTACGTTGACACCTGTCGGTGACCCCTTTGAGCTATAAAAGGAGGCCCATGCACAACGTAGAGGAGGTTCGAAACCTAGACAACTCTCTCGCTTGGTGTAGCTAGTACTGTAGCTCTTCAAGCTCCCGCGCTCAAGAACTCAATACAACCTAAGCAGGAGTAGGGTTTTACGCGTCCGCGCGGCCCGAACCTGTGTAAAACTGCCCGCGTGTGCCCCTCGATCTGCTCTCCGTGCTCCCTCCGCTCCCTTACCGCAACGTAGAAGGGGCTCCGGTCCCATAGGTGCTCGTGGGAGGACAGTTTCCCCCGACATCTTTGGCGCGCCGGGTAGGGGGCGTCGAGGTTGTGTGAACCTGATCCGGCGCTTACGCGGGCGCATTCTTCATCAACTTCACCAGCTTCATCAACCTCATCGACAGCATCAACATGCCTCCGAAGAAGAGGGCTTCGAAGGTCGGAGGCCCATCTGCGTCAATCCCACCGCCACCAGAACCAACGGTTGGTGGAGGAGACGCCGGCGGAAGGGTGGTCGCCGGCGAGGAAACTCACGGCGCCACCAAGTCCAAGGACAAGACTGACGACCGGGCGAACTCCAAAGCCTCGGTGTCAGTACACGCCCCACGTCCCTCCCAGGAGGTGCAAGACCAGCAGCGGCGTGGTACGGGAGGTACCATACGCTTGCTGGGGCGTGGCCAAGCCGGAGGATCGCGGGATGCTCAAGGCCAGCGCGCTGGTACGAGCAAGGCGCGGTCGCCGGGGCGGGAGCATGCTCCTTCTAACGCGGTTAGAAGTCCGAGCGTGTCCCGCTCCTCGCACCGTTCGCCACCGTTTCCTTCTTCTCCAGCAGAGGCCCTGGCCAGGGCCCAGCTGCTCCTCGATTTCCCTCCAGCGGCAGACAAAGCCGAAGACTGGAGGGCGACGATCCAGAGTCTCATCGCCTTCGCCAACAACGACGCACCTCAATAGCCGGCAACCTCGCGGCCGCGGCAAGTCGACCAGACGAAGGCCGATGGAGACAAGACCGCCGGGGGTGCAACTACCGTGCACTCCCCGCCGCGGAAGCAGAAAACGCCGCCCCGCCGGATCAACGTCGACGATGACTCCACGGCATCGTCGGATCCGCGGGCTCGCCGCGATCAGCGCCAAGTCCTAGACGACCGGCGACAAGAGGACGCTCGGACTCGCATCGAGCGTCGACGAGAAGCGCGAAGATAGTCAGATCAGCGCGCTGGGACCGCTGTCGACGCACACGCGCCCGGTGAACCAGGCGACTTGCCGTACGCGGCAGGTTGCCCTGCGTTCACCCGTGAGCTGCGGCAAGTCCAGTGGCCCAGCATGAAGAATTTCAAGCCCGACGTACCTGAGAAGTACGACGGCAAGACACACCCCTCGGAGTTCCTCAGCATCTACACCATTGCGGTGCAGGCTGCCGGGGGACGCGATGAGAAGATCCTAGCCAAGTACTTTCCGCTAGTGCTTAAGCCTAACGTCCGGTCTTGGCTTATGCACTTGCCGGAGAACTCCATCTCCTCATGGGCAGATCTGTGCCACCAGTTTGTTGGCGCCTTCACGGGCGGCCACAAACTCCACGACCAGGAGAGCGATCTCCACATCCTCGCCCAGAAGGAGGGAGAATCCCTGCGCAAATACATCCAAAGATTCACCCGCGTCCAGCACAACATTCCCGACGTCCACCCTGCCGCGGTTATCAGCGCGTTTCATCAGAACGTGCGTAACCGCCGGATGAGGGAAGAGATGGCCATGACCAAGATCCGGGATGTCAGCGAGCTCCACGCTCTGGCCGACAAGTGCGCGCGCTGAAGAGGCGAGGAGACTCCCCGGAGAGGATACTGGCGCAGGAGGAAGCGACAGCGAGGATGCCGCCCCGGCAAGGAAGAACCGGCGGCGGAATAATAGAAAGAAGAAGAGCAAGGAGGTGCTGGTTGTCGAGCAGTCCGGCAAGGAGGCTCCCGCCAAGAAGGCACAGGCTGGCGGTTCCGGCAAGGAGCCCGCCCCTGTAGCGGCAGCCGACAAGCAGGATGGCTCCGACAAGCAGTACTGCAAGATCCACCGCACCAAGGGCCACGATCTTCAGAACTGCAAAAGAGTCGAGTACCTCATAGAGCAGCAGAAGGCTGAATACGAGCATCGCGACAAGGAGAAGGCCCAAGGAGGCGGAGGAGAGCCCAGCAAGAAGCGGCCGTTCAATGGCCGGGGAGGACGCCGCGGCAAGGCCAAGCAGCGGCAAGGTGACAGACCTCCCCGGGGCCGCGACAAGGATGAGGATGAAGACGACGATGATGACATGGAAGAAGGAGACAACAGCGAGCAGGAGTTCCAGAAGGCCACAGAGGTTCTGTGTGTCGACGGAGGTGCCTCTCTGCACACTTCCCACCGCCAGCTCAAGCAGTGGGTGCGAGAAGTGAATGCAGCTGAGCCATCGGTCGAGTCACGCAGGCTGCTGAAGTGGTCCGGCACGCCCATCATCTTTGACCTTGAGGACCACCCTGACCGCACAACTGCGGTCGGGTGTTTGCCGATGTTGGTCTCACCAACTATCCGCAACCTCAAGGTCACCAAGATGTTGGTTGACGGCGGGGCCGGCCTGAACTTGATCTCCTCAGCTGTGATCAAGAAGCTACAGATCCCAGACGGCGAGCTCGAGGAAACCGGGTCGTTCCAAGGGATCAACCCGGGAAGGAGCAAACCGAAGGGGAAGATTACGTTGCCAGTGACCTTTGGCGGGGAGCTCAACTTCAGGACGGAGAGGATCACATTTGATGTTGCTGATATCCCATTGCCATACAATGGGATACTTGGTCGTCCTGCCCTCGCCAAGTTCATGGCAGCTTCCCACTATGCATACAACGTACTCAAGATGCCGGGGCCGATAAGCGTCATCTCTGTCCCTGGCGACAAGAAGGACGCGCTTATCTGCGCCGACAAGATCTACCGGGATGCAGCAGCCGCAGCAGAAAGCAACACACTTGCCGCTGAAGCTCTCGGGGGGAAGAACAAGACCAAGTCCGGCAAGAGCTCTGGAGCCCACTCCGGCAAACGCACCTCCTCGGAGTGCTGCGCTGCCGTCTAGGACGCACCATCGAGCTCCACCGGCAAGTGCAAGAAAGGAATGGAAGCTCCACCGGCAACCAAGAAGGTGTCCGCCAAGGAGGACGGCAGTGGTGGTACCTTCACCATCAGTGCTACACTCGACCACAAATAGGAAAGCGTGCTCGTTGCCTTCCTGCGGGCGAATGTCGACGTGTTTGCATGGCAACCGTCTGACATCCCGGGCGTTCCCAGGAAGGTAATTGAGCACAAGCTTGCTGTTTGTCCTCATGCGCGGCCCGTCAAGCAGAAGGTCAGGAAGCAAGCCGTGCAGCGCCAAGAATTCATCGCCGAAGAGATAAAGAAGTTGGAAGCAGCAGGCCTGGTTAGAGGCGTAATCCATCCTACGTGGTTAGCCAATCCAGTTGTCGTGCGCAAGGCCAATGGGAACTGGAGACTTTGTATAGACTTCACTGATGTGAATAAAGCGTGTCCCAAGGATCCATTTCCCTTGCCGCGTATTGACCAGATTGTTGACTCCACCGCCGGATGTGAGCTGCTTTCCTTCCTTGATGCATACTCAGGTTACCACCAGATATTCATGGCCAAGGAAGATGAAGAAAAGACTGCATTCATTACTCCATGTGGCACATATTGCTTCATACGCATGCCCTTTGGATTGAAGAATGCAGGCTCGACATTTGCAAGAGTGGTGCACACTGCTTTTGAGCCACAGATCCACAGAAATGTAGAAGCCTACATGGATGATATAGTGGTCAAGAGCAAGAGCAAGGATACTCTGATCCAAGACCTAGAGGAAACCTTTGAGAATCTGTGCAAGATCCAACTCAAGCTGAACCCCGAGAAGTGCGTCTTCGGAGTTCCCTCCGGCAAGATTCTCGGGTTCTTTGTGTCCCAGAGGGGGATTGAAGCCAATCCCGACAAGATAAAAGCCATCGAGCAGATCGAAGCCCCGAAGCGCGTCAAGGACGTAAGAAGACTTGCTGGTTGTGTGGTTGCCCTCAGCAGGTTCATTTCAAAGTCTGCAGAGCGCGCCCTGCCTTTCTTCAAAATTTTGAAAAAGGCAGGTCCTATGAAATGGACTCCGGAAGCGGAGGCAGCGCTGCAAGACTTGAAAGGATACCTGTCCTCCACTCCGATACTTGTCGCACCTAGGCCACAAGAGAAGTTGCTGCTATATTTAGCGGCGACCAATCAAGTGGTTAGTGCTGCGTTAGTAGCGGAGAGGGAGGCAGATGAGGAACCCACATCCCCGGCAAGTGAATCCAGGGACAAGCAGGGGGCTTCCCCGACAAGCTCTGGCCCCGACAAGGACAAGTCTGCGCAGGAACAAGAAGGAGTGCGAAAGAAGATGGTGCAGCGCCCAGTTTATTTTGTAAGTTCACTCTTGCAGGGGGCTAGATCAAGATACTCTGGGGTGCAGAAGTTGCTTTTCGGCCTCCTCATGGCCACGAGAAAGCTGCGTCATTACTTCCAAGCACACGAGATAACGGTGGTCACTCGCTTTCCGTTGAAGAGGATATTGCAGAATCCCGAAGCAACAGGCAGGATCGTCGAGTGGGCACTGGAGCTGTCAAGCTTTGGTCTCAAGTTTGAGAGTACTTCAACCATACAGAGCAGAGCTTTGGCAGAATTCATAGCGGAATGGACCCCAACGCCAGATGAAGAAGTCCCAGAGACAAGTGTCCCCGTCCAAGAAGCGAGCAACGAATGGATAATGTACATTGATGGTGCTTTCTCGCTACAAGGCGCCGGTGCCGGCGTGGTACTCATCGCGCCCACCGGAGAGCACCTTAAGTATGTTGTCCAGATGCACTTTCCCAAGGAGCAAGCGACAAACAATACTGCTGAGTATGAAGGTTTGCTTGCCGGCCTCAGAATTGCGGCCGAGCTTGGGATCAAGAAGTTGATTGTGCGGGGAGATTCACAGTTGGTGGTCCGACAAGTGAATAAGAGTTACCAGAGCCCTTTGATGGAAGCTTATGTCGATGAAGTGAGGAAGCTTGAAGAACACTTTGAAGGTCTGCAAATGGAGCACGTACCAAGAGCTCAGAATGATATTGCAGATAGCCTCTCAAAGTGTGCTGCAATGAAGTTACCTGTGGAACCAGGGACCTTCGTGCTCAAGTTAACTCAGCCATCCGTTACACCAACAGTTGGGCAAAACAAGAAGAGGAAGTTGGTCTCCGGCAACTACTTGCCGGCGGGCCTTCCCGAAGCCGCCTCCAAGGTCCCCAGGATCAACGGCCAAGATGCTGAGGAACAGTTTGCTCCTGCAGATCGAAGGGTCTGTACAGTTGAAGCAGGCGTTCCCGACAAGCCTTGCCCCGGCAGGCTTGCCGGGGGACCATCAGCTCCGGCAGAGCCGCAGGTTCTTGCCGTAGAAGCTGAGGTTCCCGCAGCAGCCCTCATGCCTTTAGTCCTTGTTGTTGAGCCTCAGGCTCCAGCATGGGCACAGCAAATCGTCCGCTTTCTGCAAACTGGAGAACTTCCCGACGAGCCAGAAGAGATAGAGAAAATAACCTGGCAGTCAAGTATGTACCAGTTCGTTGGCAATGAACTGTACAGAAGAAGAATCAATGGTGTCAGGTTGAAGTGCATTTCCAGAGAAGATGGACAGAATCTGTTGGCAGAGATACATGGAGGCATATGTGGCCACCACATTGGCGCAAGGGCACTTGCCGGGAAGGTGTTCCGGCAAGGGTTCTTCTGGCCAGAAGCCCTCCAAGATGCAACTGCACAAGTAACCAAGTGTGAAGCGTGCCAGTTCCATGCCAAGCAAATTCACCAGCCAGCTCAAGCTCTCCAGACGATCCCTTTGTCCTGGCCCTTCTCGGTCTGGGGGCTCGATATCCTCGGCCCCTTTCCCCGCGCAGTCGGGGGCTTTGAGTACTTGTACGTAGCAATCGACAAGTTCACAAAGTGGCCAGAAGTGGAACCAGTGAGAAAGGTGACAACACAGTCAGCAGTCAGGTTCTTCAGATCGATTGTTTGCCGTTTCGGAATCCCTAACAGGATCATCACCGACAACGGCACACAGTTTACAAGTCGCACCTTCATGCAGTACGTCCAAGACCTTGGCGCCAAGGTCTGCTTCGCTACTGTTGCTCACCCGAGGAGCAATGGTCAAGCGGAGAGGGCCAATGCTGAAGTGCTACGCGGACTCAAGACGAGGACCTTCGACAGGCTGCACAAGTGCGGAAGAAACTGGATAGAGGAGTTGCCGGCGGCTCTTTGGTCAATCAGGACGACACCAAATCGAGCCACCGGACAGACACCCTTTGCTCTTGTCTATGGAGCAGAGGCAGTTCTCCCCAGGGAACTCGTATACGGATCTCCTCGAGTGCTCGCTTATGATGAGGTCGAGCAAGAGCAACTGCGGCAAGATGATGCATTGCTCCTTGAGGAGGAACGTCTCCAGGCTGCTGTACGAGCTGCTCGATACCAGCAAGCCTTGCGTCGCTATCATAGCCGCAAGGTCAGGGCCAGGAGTCTCGAGGAAGGCGACCTTGTTCTTCGGTGTGTTCAGTCCGCCAAGAATTCCAACAAGTTGATGCCGAGGTGGGAAGGCCCTTATCGGGTGAGACAAGTCACAAGGCCCGGCGCTGTCCGCCTTGAGACCGAAGAAGGCTTACAGGTGAGCAACTCCTGGAACATAGAGCATCTTCGCAAGTTTCACCCATAAGGCGCGGTTACCGTGATCCGCTCCGGCAACCACCTTTTGTACAAGTCTTGCCGCTGTTGCATGTAAACCTTTGTACAAAGCCGGGCGCAGATCCCGTGCATCAGTAAAGCTTTTGTGCTTCGCACTATTTGTCATTTTCATGCCTTTCTTTGTTATTTGCATGCATCATCTGACACTTTGTGCAACGCACGTCCCCGGTAAGCACTAGCAAGCCATGAGGCCCTATACTTGTTTTTCCTCCTCTTCTTCTTTCCCTCTTAAGCAGAAGGAGTATTCCTCGCGCACAAGTTTGCCGGGGGGAAGGAGATGGAGGTATGAACCAAGTACTGTTCAAGAAAGAGAAGCCTTGTCGGGGAGCAAGCAACCCATGAAAGCTAAGTTACCCAAGTTTGAGCATTTCAAACTTTTCAAATTTTTTAGTTGTCTTCCTTGAACAACCACACTTTGTATGGAAAACCTGTGCGCGGAGGAACCTACCCGTGGCTAGCCGCGCCCTTACTTTGTTTCGAGCACGCTCAACGACTTAAGTGAGCTGCGACAAGTGTCGCGCCCTTGCTTCGTTTTCGAGTTCGCTCAGCAATCTAAGTGTGTTGCGACTGGCTGCGGCAAGGTTTCTTGCCGGCAAAGGTATTGCCAGCAGGCTGCTAAGAGTCCAGCACTCAGAGCTCGCGGCAAGGGTCCTTTGCCGGCAAGTTCCCTAAAAACGTAGGGTGGAATGCATACAAAGTGAAGGGACCAAAGCAAGGGAGATAACACTGCGTTGGTTGCTCAAAATAAGATTGTATATTACAAAGATAACTTGCCGCAATACTAACAGATTCTTGTCCGTAACACGCTTTGCAGCGGCAAAGGAAGCAGAAAGAAAGGAATCTAATCTACGCGGTCGCCTTCACGCCTCGTGATCTTGCCCACCTTGGCGACGATGTGGGCAACCTGCGCCTTCAACGCCTCCTGGCCAGCTTCGGGCGGCAAGGTGCGGAGGACATTGAAGAGGTTAATGCCGGGGTTGCGGTAGACGATCTTCAACAAGACCCGCTCCATGGTGCCCATGCAGAGCCGACGCGCCTCGTCGGCCAGCTGCACGGGGATCTTCTCCCGCAGCCGTGCAAGCGCCGGCGCGATTCCCCTGAAGAATAGACTCAACTTGGCGCTGTGGGGGAGACTCTCGTCCGGGGAGTACACGAGATGCTCCGCCCTCAGCGCCATCATCTCCATGTCAATATTGGCAGCGGAGGTGACCAGCTCATCAGTCCACTGCTCCACTGCCTGGTTGAAGTTGTTCGCCGAGACGGCGGCGCTCTCCACCAAGGCCCTTTCCTTGCGGAGTTCGTCCTTCAGCTTCGTCTCGCGGTCCCGGGCGGCGTCGAGCGAGTCAGTCAAGGTGGAAACCTTCAGCTCTAAGTCAGCGATGGAGTTCCTGGCGTTAGTGAGCTATGTGCCCTTCTCGGAGAGACGTACCTGCAGCTCAGAGTTGGTGTGGGCATCTTTCTCCCGCTCCACGTTGAGCGCGGTGACCCTGTCTTCGGTCGCCTTCAGGAACAACTCCAGCTGCTCCACCTTGGCCTCCAGGTCTTTCTTGGCGGTCTCTGCGGCGGCTGCGGCGTTCCTCGCCTCCTTCAGAGCCCCGCCAATGGCCTACTCCTGGGCGGCGAGGTCGTCCTCGTGGGCATCGAGGTCGACCTTCCGCTGGTTGAGTACTCCTTCCCATCGAGATAGCTCCTCGGCGGCCAATCGTTGCTGCTCCTCGGCCTCAGCTTTTTCAAGGAGGAAGGCTTGCTGCGCCCCGGCAAGCTCTTCACGCTCCTCCACCAAGTTGCGGAGGGCTGCCTGGTTGGCGGCGCGGAGCTCCGCGGCGCGCTTCTCCAGATCATCTCCAGCCTTGGCAGCCAGAGCCTCCCGAGACTCCAACTTCGCCTGCCTGGCCCGATACAAGGCCAGGAGCCGACGAAGGAGTCTCTCCTCTTCGGGCTCGTCACTGCTGCCGGGCGCTTCAACAACCTTCAATCCGGCGGAGGCGTGGACCTCTCCGTCAAAGGTCTCTCCCTCCGTGGGTGCTCGAGACGAGGACGCCCACGGGACTTGTATGAAAACCCCGTTGGCGACCTCCAGGTAGACGCCCTGCCCAGCCGTGGAGGCGGAAGGGTCGGCGGCCGGAGCAGCGTCCGGCGCTCCTGCAGCCTCCGGGCCAGCAGTGCGGTCGCCGGTCCCTTCCCCAGCCGCGGCGTCTGCGGTCGGGGCGGTCTCTTCAGCGACAGGCTCGTCGGCTCCAGCCATTCCCTCGGTGGCAGTGGCGTTGCCGCCGTCGCCGTGCACCTCCTCCTCAGCGGTGGCCTCCGTCTCCATCAGCTCTGGGGCAGGAGAATCTAGTGGAAGAAGAAGAAAAGAAAGAATCAAGCAAATATCCAAAAAGACAAATCCAAGAAGAAGAAGTTGCAAGGTTTACCTTCCCGGACTTCTTCGACGACGGGGTCCCTCGCCGAGGAATTCTCCCTTGGCGGCGGAGTAGTGGCCCCTGCTGGCGGAGGGCCGCCTGCGCCCTCCCTTGGCGGGCTGCTCACCCTTGTCGGGCTGCTCACCCTTGGCGGGGGTACTCGCCCTTGGCGGAGTACCCGTCCTTGGCGGAGCGTTCTCCCTTGCCGGGGAGTTCATCCTTGGCGGGGAGGGTGGAGCAAGTGGCTCGTCGGGGGCGACCTCCTGGTGCTCCTGCGTCTGCGGCTCCACTTATGCACAAGACAACAAGACATCAACCAAAATGATAACCTCAAGCGCACCCGTCAAGCAGAAAGATAAATACCAGACTTACGCTGGGGGCTGCTCCTCGGAGCAGCAGGCTGATCCGGCAAGCTCGTCGCCGGCGCGTCGCTTGTCGCCGCGACGGGCTCGTCGTCCTCAGTGGTGACCACAGGGATCTTGGCCCTCTTCGCCATCCGCTGGGTCAAGGTCCTGCGAAGCAAAACAAAAGCAAGATCAGAACCAAGCAAGGAAAATCAAGACAAAATCGAAGAAACTAAAAGAATTGCAAGTACTTACTCCTCTTCCTCTTCGTCGGAGCTGAGGGCGGAGAAGTCAAACTCTGCCTGGTGTGATCCCGCGCGAGGAGCTGGAGGAGAAGGCTCCCTCGGGCGCTTGGCGGGCTCCGGGGCTGTGGGCTGTGAAGACCCGGCCCCCGTCGTCGCCGAGGACCGAGGGGCAGAAGGAGCACCCGTTCCGCTCCGGGAAGATCCTCCTCCGCTAGGCGCTCGAGCACGGGGTGCCTCCTTGACGGCCTCGCTCGTCTTGGTGGCACGCGTCGCACGGCGCTTCGGCTGCTGTCAAGGCGCCTGTGGCCTCGCCGTCTCAGCTGCCTTGCGGAGGCGCTTCTTCGGTTGCTGCGAAGGGCTTGGCGGAGGCGGAGAGTTCTCCGAGGATGAGGAGGCATCGTCGTCAAGATTTAGAGATCCACCAGAGTCTTCATCGGAATCTCCAGCCTCGGCGTCCTCCTCCTCCACGGCAGGCCCGCTGGACTCAATGCCATGCCCGGCGGCCTCGCTCCCCCCGGCAACCTCGCTCGTCCCGGCAAGCTTCACGGAAGGCTCCCCGGCAAACTCCTCGGGCGCAATCTTCAGCAGCTTGAGGATTTTCGCCTCCTCTGCTTGACTTACTGCGTCCGCGGCCTGTGCCTCGTCCACAGTGTATCCAAATTCGCCCGCAGCCGCAGCTGCGGCGGCCTCCTCCATCCTGGAGGCGATGTAAGCTACATCCCGGTCAGTAGTATCCCGGGTCAGGCCCTTATTCTCCTCGGCGTTGCGGGGCTTCTCGACCAAGTTGTAGAAGAAGGTCAGGACGGTCTCCGGTGGAGGCTCCAGCCAAGTGGCGACGACGCCGTGGGAGTCGCACTCGGGCATTATCGCGCGTATGGAATCCCGGGCAGTGCTGTTGCACAGTGGCACCACTCCCCGGGAAGGTCTGAACCACTCCGGGTGGGCCGGGTCATGCTTGAAGAGCTCCCGGACCAACACCTTCAACTCCAAGACGGTTAAGTTGTAGTTCAATCCAGGGCGCAGCCTCATGATGTCTGCCGCATTGCCGAATTCCCAGGCGGGCCTCTTCCTTTCTTGTAAAGGGGCGATGCGGCGGCGGAGGAAATCTGCTCCAACTTCTCCAACAGTCAGATTGGCGACCCGGAGACGAATGATCCTAATGAGGGCGATCTGAAGCTTGCTGTCCTCCGGGGCCAATTCACTCCAGTCCCTGCCGCGCACTATGGCAGTCTGGCGCGGCGAGGTAAAGGGCTCAGGCTCAGCTTCCAGCACCCAGCACCAATCGGCTCTCCACTCCTCCCACTTGCCGCGGAGCTCTCCCTTCAAGTACGAGTCCTTCTTGTTCAGCCTGAAGATCCAGGAGATGCCGCCAGAGAGGGGCGCACCGGACTCTACTCTAGGCATGAAGAAGTGGCGGAAAAGGGCTACATTTGGATGAACCCCAACATAGTTTTCGCACAGATGTGCGAAAACGGCCATCGTAAGGATGACGTTGGGGGTGAAATCTAGGAGCTGGAGGCCATACGTATTCATTACATCGCAGAAGAACTCCGAGTACGGAGGGCACATACCACAATGGAAGAATGCGGCAAAGAAAAAGTACCCGTCGGGGAACATGTCAGCGGCGACGGCGGGGAGGACTCTGGTGCAGGGATGAGCTTTGGTCTCCCTCGCCCAGAACAAATAATATTTGTCCCGCAGCTCCCTCGCGCCAAGCCTCGGCGCGAAGACCACGCACTTCTTCCGCAGGGCTGCCAGCTTCGCCGCCTGCTCGGACTTCTCCTTCTTGGCCTTGTCACTCTTCGCCTTGTCGCTCTTCGGAGCCATGGCGGGGGCGGCGAGGAAAGAGGTGAGAAGCTTGACGGTGCCGCGGATGCGGGAGACGGCGGAGGAAGGGAGGGGCTTGGCTCTCTGTCGACCTTTGGGAGGCGGAGGGCGACGGGGGTTTCTGGAGAATCAAGGCGCAATGAAGACGATGGAGGGAACTGCCCCTGCTTCCTCTACTTTTAAGGGGGAAGTGGGGGACGTTCCGCATTTCCCATTAAAGAACAGGCCACGATCTCTCCCACGACGCCGCAATCGACGCGTGCCGTTAGGGAGGGATGCGGCGGATACGAAAGGGGATACGGCTTGCCGTGGGCCGCGTGTGCCCGTGCACTGTCTTGGGCCTGGCCCAACAGCGCTCGGCACCGTGTGTGGCCCAGGCCCGGGGGCTCCTGTCGGTGTACTAAGATAGGGGTACCTTAGTACCCCAACTTGTGCACGGGCAGTAGCAGCTTCCCATGGCAGGGCTTACCACGTGCTCACCGGGAACCGTTCTGGTCCCTATGAAGCCATTCAAGAACAAAGTATACAAGTCAGAAGATCAGGGCCCCGGCAAGAGGACCTTGCCGGGAAGGCCACACCAGACTCAAGGTTATCACTTTAGCACAAGACCCTGGCAAGAGGAGCTTGCCAGGAAGGCCAAGGAACACATACCTCAAGAGATGTCTCGGCGCATCATGCGCCCCGGCAGGACCCGGAGAGCGACAAGCTTCCGGGCCCGGCAAGGTCACGACCCCGGCAAGGTGCTTGCCGGGGAAACCTACGCTGTGTGCCCGCGCTCCAGCTCATCTGCCCACGCGTCGCCCTGGGGCCCTTCCAGGGGCGCGTGGCAGACGGCTGTGCAGCCTGGGGCACACGGTGGCAAGCCACGGTGACGAGGCTACCGCCGTGGCGAACGGAGAAGCATGGGCGGACGCTTTTGGGGGCGACGGCGACGGGCATTTAATGCCCTTGACCCCCACTGTCAAAGTTAGGTGAAGACCACTGTTCATATACTGTTCATGCACTGTTGCAACTACCACCAAAATTACACTTTTACCCTCCTCTACGTTGACACCTCTCGGTGACCCCTTTGAGCTATAAAAGGAGGCCCATGCACAACGTAGAGGAGGTTCGAAACCTAGACAACTCTCTTGCTCGGTGTAGCTAGTACTGTAGCTCTTCAAGCTCCCGCGCTGAAGAACTCAATACAACCTAAGCAGGAGTAGGGTTTTACGCGTCCGCGTGGCCCGAACCTGGGTAAGACTGCCCGCGTGTGCCCCTCGATCTGCTCTCCGTGCTCCCTCCGCTCCCTTAACGCAACGTAGAACGGGCTCCGGTCCCATAGGTGCTCATGGGAGGACAGTTTCCCCCGACAGTCACGGAACCCGCAAGTTGATCACCAAAACATACATCAAGTGAATCAATAGAATAGCCCATTGTCACCACATGTAAGCACATGCAAGACATACATTAAGTGTTCTCAAATCCTTAAAGACTCAATCCGATAAGATAACTTCAAAGGGAAAACTCAATTCATCACAAGAGAGTGGAGAAACATCATAAGATCCAACTATAATAGCAAAGCTCGCCATACATCAAGATCGTGCCATCTCAAGAACACGAGAGAGAGATCAAACACATAGCTACTGGTACATACCCTCAGCCCCGAGGGTGGACTACTCCCTCCTCGTCATGGAGAGTGCCGGGACGATGAAGATGGCCACCGGAGAGGGATTCCCCCCTCCGGCTGGGTGCCGGAACGGGTTTAGATTGGTTTTCGGTGGTAACAGATGCTTTCGGAGGCGGAACTCCCGATCTAGGTTATATTCAGGAGGTTTCTGTATTTATAGATTTTTTTGGCGTAGGGCACAAGTCAGGGGGTCTTCGGGCTGTCCACGAGATAGGGGGGCGCCCAGGGGGGTGGGTGCGCTCCCACCCATGTGGGCAGCCGGTGACACTCTTGGCCCAACTCTTTTACTCCTGGGGCTTCTTTTGTTCCAGAAAAAATCATCAAAAATTGGCACGTCAATTGGACTCCGTTTGATATTCCTTTTTTGTAAAACTCAAAAACAAGGAAAAAACAGAAACTGGCACTATGCTCTGGGTTAATAGGTTAGTCCCAAAAATCATATAAAATAGCATATAAATACATATAAAACATCCTAGATGGACAATATAATAGCATGGAACAATAAAAAATTATAGATACGTTGGAGACATATCATCACCACACATAAGCACATGCAAGACATACATCAAGCATTCTCAAATCCTTAAAGACTCAATCCGATAAGATAACTTCAAAGGGAAAACTCAATCCATTACAAAAAGGTAGAGGGGGAGAAACATCATAAGATCCAACTATAGTAGCAAAGCTCGCGGTACATCAAGATCATGCCAAATCAAGAACACGAGAGAGAGAGAGAGAGAGATCAAACACATAGCTACTGGTACATACCCTCAGCCTCGAGGGTGAACTACTCCCTCCTCGTCATGGAGAGCGCCGTGATGATGAAGATGGCCACCGGTGAAGGATCCCCCCCTCCGGCAGGATGCCGGAACAGGGTCCAGATTGGTTTTTGGTGACTATAGAGGCTTGCGGCGGCGGAACTCCCGATCTAGATTTCTTTTTGGGTGTTTCTGTATTTATAGCAATTTTTGGCATCGGTCCCACGTCAGGGGGGTCTCCGAGTCGTCCACGAGGCAGGGGGCGCGCCCAGGGGGGTAGGGTGCGCCCTCCACCCTCGTGGACGGCCCAGGACTATTCTGGCCCAACTCTGTTACTTCAGGGGGCTTCTTTTGGTCCATAAAAAATCATCCAAAATTGGCACATCAATTGGACTCCGTTTGGTAATCCTTTTCTGTAAAACTCAAAAAACAAGGAAAAATAGAAACTGGCACTGGGCTCTAGGTTAATAGGTTAGTCCCAAAAATCATATAAATAGCATATAAATGCATATAAAACATCCAAGATGGATAATATAATAGCATGGAACAATAAAAAATTATAGATACGTTGGAGACGTATCACCCCTCAACCTAATGCACGTACTTTAAATATTGAATACGGAATTCCTTTGGGTATGATAGCACAATTGCTAGCTAATCCTTACGCGGGAGATGGAACCGAACATCCTCATATGCACTTGATATATGTGGAAGAAATTTTTGGATTGTTTAAGCTTGTAGGTTTACCCAGAGATGAAGTTAAGAACAAGGTTTTCCCTTTATCTTTGAAGGGAAAAGCATTGGCATGGTATAGGCTATGCGACGATATTAGATCTTCGAATTGGAATCGATTGAAATTGGAGTTTCACCAAAAAAATATCATATGCGTCTAGTTCATCGTGATCGGAAGTACATATATAATTTTTGGCCTCGTGAAGGAGAAAGTACTGCTCTATCTTGGGGAGGCTTAATTCAATGTTATATTCATGCCCCAATCATGAGCTATCAAGAGACATTATTATCTAGAATTTTTATGCTCAGATTTCTCATAATGATCGATTCATGCTTGATACTTCTTGTGCTGGTTCTTTTATGAATAAGACTATTGAATTCCGGTGGGATCTTTTGGAAAGACTTAAATACAACTCTGAAGATTGGGAACTCGACAAAGGTAAAGATGCAGGTATTAAGCTTAACTTTGATTGTGTTTAATCTTTTATGAATGCCTATGCTTTTCAAAAGTTTAGCACTAAATATGAACTTGACTCTGAGATAATAACCTCCTTTTGTGAATCTTTTGCTACTCATGTTGATCTCTCTAAGGAGAAGTAGTTTAAATATCACCCACCTATTAAAGAAGAAATTAAAGAACCGGTACTAGCTAAAGAGGAAACCATTGTTTATAATGTTGATCCAGTTGTTCCTACTGCTTATATTGAGAAACCTCTTTTCCCTGTTAGGATTAAGGAACATGCTAAAGTTTCAACTGTGGTCAACAAAAGTTATATTAGAACACCTAAACCTGATGAACAAATCAAGGTAGAACCTAGTGTTGCTATGGTTAAGGATCTCTTGGAAGAAAATATAGATGGGCATGTTATTTACTTCTGTGAAGAAGCTGCTAGAACCGCTAAACCCGATAAAAAGGATAAACATAGACCTGTTGTTGGCATGCCTGTTGTCTCAGTTAAAATAGGAGATCGTTGTTATCATGGTTTATGTGATATAGGTGCTATCGTGAGTGCCATTCCCTTTACCGTGTACCAAGAAATTATGAATGACATATCACTCGCAGAGATAGAAGACATAGATGTTACTATTAAACTTGCTAATAGAGACACTGTTTCACCAATTGGGATTGTTAGAGATGTTGAAGTCTTGTGTGTGAAAATAAAATACCCTATTGATTTTCTTGTTCTTGGTTCACCACGAGATGTTTTTTGTCTCATTATCTTTGGTAGACCTTTCTTGGACACCGTTAATGCTAAAATAGATTGTGAGAAACAAACAGTTGGTGCTAGCTTTGATGATGAGTCTCATGAGTTTAATTTTTCCAAGTTTAGTAGAAAACCTCATAAAAAAGATTTGCCTAGTAAGGATGAAATAATTGGTCTTGCTTCTATTGTTGTGCCTCCTACTGATCCACTAGAACAATATCTGATAGACCATGAAAATGATTTACATATGCATGAAAGAAATGAAATAGATAATATTTTCTTTGAACAACGTCCTCTACTTAAACACAATTTTCCTATTGAATCTCTAGGAGGTCCTCCTCCGCATAAAGGTGATCTTGTGTTTGTATTAAAACAATTGCCAGACACTTTGAAATATGCTTATCTTGATGAGAAGAAGATATATCCTGTCATTATTAGTGCTAACCTTTCAGAACATGAAGAAGAAAGATTATTGAAAGTTCTAAGGAAGCACCGAGCTACTATTGGATATGCTCTTGATGATTTAAAGGTCAGTAGTACCACTCTATGTCAGCACAAGATTAATATGGAACCTGATGCTGAACCCGTTGTTGATCACCAACGCCGGTTGAATCCGAAGATGAAAGAAGTGGTAAGAATGGAAATATTAAAACTTCTGGAAGCAGGTATAATCTATCCTATAGCTGATAGTAGATGGTTAAGTCATATTATTTGTGTCCCTAATAAAGGAGGTATTACTGTTGTTCCGAATGATAAGAATGAACTTATTCCACAAAGAATTGTTACAGGCTATAGAATGGTAGTTGATTTTAGAAAATTAAACAAAGCTACTAGGAAAGATAATTACCCTCTGCCTTTTATTGATCAAATGCTAGAAATATTATCTAAGCACACACATTTTTGCTTCCTTGATGGATATTCTGGTTTTTCACAAATACCTCTTTCTCAACCTGATCAAGAAAAGACCACTTTTACTTGTCCTTTTGTAACTTATGCTTATAGACGTATGCCTTTTAGTTTGTGCAATGCACCTGCTACCTTTCAAAGATGCATGACTATTATATTCTCTGATTTTTGGGAAAATATTGTTGAGGTTTTCATGGATGACTTTTCTGTTTATGGGAAGTCTTTTGATGATTGTTTAAGCAATCTTGATCGAGTTTTGTAGAGATATGAGCAAACTAATCTTGTCTTGAATTGGGAGAAGTGCCACTTTATGGTTAACGAAGGTATTGTTTTGGGCCATAAAATTTCTAAAAGAGTTATTGAAGTGGACAAAGCTAAGGTTGAAGAAATTGAGAAAATGTCATGTCCTAAAGATATCAAAGGTATTCGTAGTTTCCTAGGTCATGCTGGTTTTTATAGGAGATTTATCAAAGACTTCTCTAAAATTTCTAGGCCCCTTACAAATCTTTTGCAAAAGTATATTCCTTTTGTTTTTTATTATGACTGTTTAGAAGCCTTTGAAACACTGAAGAACGCCTTAATTTCCGCACCTATTGTCAACCACCTGATTGGAATCTATCTTTTGAAATTATGTGTGATGCTAGTGACTATGCTGTTGGTGCTGTTCTAGGACAAAGAGTTGATAAGAACCTAAATGTTATTCATTATGCTAGTAACACTCTAGACAGTGCTCAAAGAAATTATTCTACTACTTAAAAAGAATTTCTAGAGGTGGTGTTTGCTTGTGATAAATTTAGATATTACATTGTTGATTCAAAAGTAATTGTTCACACCGACCATGCTGCTATAAAATATCTTATGGAAACGAAAGATGCTAAACCTAGACTTATTCGATGGTTTGTCTTGTTACAAGAATTTCATTTACATATCATTGATAGAAAAGGAGAAGAGAAACCTGTAGCTGATAACTTGCCTATGCTTGAAAATGTTCTTGATGACCCACTACCTATTGATGATAGTTTTCCTGATGAGCAGTTAGCTGCAATAAATGTTTCTCATAACACTCCTTGGTACGCTGACTATGCTAATTATATTGTTGCTAAATATTTACCACCTAGCTTAACTTACCAACAAAAGAAAAAATTCTTCTATGATTTAAGACATTACTTTTGGGATGACCCACATCTTTATAAAGAAGGAGTAGATGGTATTATTAGATGTTGTGTACCTGAGCATGAACAGGAACAAATCCTACGGAAATGTCACTCTGAAGCTTATGGAGGACATCATGCGGGAGATAGAACTGCTCATAAGGTATTGCAATCTAGTTTTTATTGGCCTACTCTCTTCAAGGATGCTCGTAAGTTCATCTTATCTTGCGATGAATGCCAAAGAATAGCTAATATCGGTAAGCGTCAAGAAATTAATATGAATTATTCTCTTGTTGTTGAACAATTTGATGTTCGGGGTTTTGATTACATGGGACCTTTTCCTTCTTCTAATGGGTATACACATATTTTGGTTGATGTTGATTATGTTACTAAGTGGGTAGAAGCTATTCCAACTAGTAGTGCTGATCACAACACCACTATTAAAATGCTTAAGGAAATTATTTTCCCAAGGTTTGGAGTCCCTAGATATTTAATGACTGATGGTGGTTCACACTTTATTCATGGTGCTTTCCGTAAAATGCTTGCCAAGTATGATGTTAACCATAGAATTGCATCACCCTATCATCCTCAGCCTAGTGGTCAAGTTGAACTTAGCAATAGGGAAATAAAATTGATATTGCAAAAGACTATCAATAGGTCTCGAAAGAATTGGTCCAAGAAATTGGATGATGAACTTTGGGCATATAGAATAGCCTACAAAAATCCTATGGGTATGTCCCCTTATAAAATGGTTTATGGAAAAGTTTGGTATTTGTCTCTTGAATTGGAACATAAAGCATATTGGGCAATTTTTAAGAACTCAATTATGATTTCAAACTTGCCGGTGAAAAGAGGTTATTTGATATTAGCTCACTAGATGAATGGAGAACCCAAGCTTATGAAAATGCCAAGTTATTCAAAGAAAAAGTTAAAAGATGGCATGATAAAAGAATCCAAAAGCGTGAGTTCAAAGTTGGAGAATATGTTTTATTATACAACTCTCATTTTAGATTCTTTGCAGGAAAATTCCTCTCTAAATGGGAAGGACCCTATGTTATTGAGGAGGTTTATCGGTCTAAAGCTGTCAAAATAAATAATGCCGAAGGTACTCACCCGAAGGTTGTTAATGGGAAACGAATAAAACATTATATATCAGGTACACCCATTAATGTTGAAAGTAATATTATCCAAACTATGACACCGGAAGAACTCATAAAAGAGACCTTCCGGAATACTCCAGAATCGTGAAAAAGAGGAGGTATGTGATACGGTAAGTAAATGGACTCTGAAGAATCTGTGAAAGTATTTTTTTGTCCATATAGGAATATAAGAAAAAAATAGGAAAATAAGAAACTACCGGGAAGGTTACCCTAGTGGGCACAAGAGACGAGGGCGCGCCTGGCCCCCTAGTGCGCCCAGGTGGGTTGTGCCCACCTCGGGTACCTTCCGGACTCCGTTTTTCTTCTGTTTGCTTGTTTCCAAAGATAAAAAAAATTATATACCCCTCGAACCTATTGACCATCGTATCGCGGAGAAATCTTCTATTTTATTTTCTTGCTGTTTTTTGACAGATCCCATCTACCATGGCCACTTCACGCTCCTCCAAGGACAAGTTCTTTGAGAACCTAATCAACCCATATTTGCGGGAGGTGATGCAACACCCTCAGGCTATCCACACGCATGAGGGGTTGCTGCGCATCCGCGATGTGCAAGGCCCCAAAGGAACAGGAACCATGGAGGACAGGCTCGAAGCTATGGAGCAGGAGGTCTTCCGGTGCAAGGGGATGGTGGAACGTGGACTCAATGCCAATCACTTCATGATTGCGTATTACACCCGTGATCTCAAGGTGGATGGCAAATCCATGAAGGACATCTTCTTCACCTTCAATGAGCAAATCAACTTCCTCCAAAGCCAGATCTACAATCTCCAAAACCAAGTCTTTGAATATGAGGCGAGGTTAAAGGTATGAGTTTGGCTGCCAGTTGCAGGACCCATGAGACTCACTCCTCCTCTTATGACGATGAGCCTCTGCCATGGAAACCCGAGGATAAGCTCGCTACTGCTTCACCACCACTAACATCTTCTTCACCACCAAAGGAAAATTGAGTATCGGGTATGGGCACTCCCCCTGGGGGACGTGCCTCGGTATCGTATCACCTCCACTATCTTTTGCCTTTACTTATCTTAGTTCGATCCATAGTTATCTTTTGCTTTAGATGAATAAAAGTTTAGTTTGATCTTTTCTTCTTGAGAGTTTGCTTAGCGATCTATCCTTGTAATCGTGTGCGAGATATACAATAAAGTTTAGTTTGAGTTTTTGCTTTCTTTACTCTCTTGTTTCAATAAAAAGAAAAGAAATAAATGAAAAATACCATATGCTAATCTTATGGTAGGTGATGACATCACATAAGAAAAATTATAAGTAGAAAATTTTATTAGAGATTGACAAACATAGCATTGGTCAATGATGCAACTCATGAAAGAATTAATAAGGGAAGAGAGGATTCACATATAAATACACTATCCTGGAAATCTGTTGTGATTGTGAGCCCCCATCAAAATATTCTATGCCAAAATTGTTGATGTTGGACAAGGAAGAAAACATAATGATTGATGTTTGTTCATATTCACATAGAAGTTATATTGTCATAGATCCTTCAACATGTGGTGCTTGCTCCCCATCTTTGCTAGCCAAAATTCCGCACCAACTAGAGATACTACTTGTGCATCCAAAAACCCTTAAACCCAAATCTTACCTTCAAGAGTCCACCATACCTACCTAGGGATTGATCAAGATCCCTCAAGTAAGTTGTCATCGGTGCAATAAGGCAATAAATATTGCTTCTAAAAGTGTGAGGCCATTTAGTGTAAGAGAAAATTGAGCATTGTACGAACTTGTGATAGCAAAGAATAAAAGCGACAGACTCCATAATAAAGGTTGCTATCATAAGGGGCAATACAAGGTGATGTTCTTTTTCACTAAGAGGTTGAACATACAAACAAATAAGCGCATGGCAACCTCTGCTTCCCTCTATGAAGAGCCTATCTTTTACTTTTATGTTTTTTTATGCAGGAGTCAAAGTTCTTCTCTCTCTATTCCTTTTTATTTTTCTCCTTTGGCAAGCAGCATGTGGTGAGAAAAGATCTAGGCACATATGTCTAGTTGAATATGGGTAGCATGAGTTATTGTTATTGACATCACCTTAAGGTGAATACGTTGGCAGGCAAAACTATAAGCCCCTATCATTCTTTGTGTCCAGTTAAAATGTTTTGCTCATGTGTATGCGGTGAGTGTTAACAATCATAGAAGACCATAGGATGGTTGAGTATGTCGACTTGCCTAAAGGCTGTGATACGTGACCCTTCCTGAAAAGATGATGAATTGTAGTTGCAAAGTTGATGAGAACATAGTTTGTTGGTTTCCAATAGAGTTTATGCTTCATACTTCGATGTTGTGATGAATTGTTACTTATTCATGAGAACTATATGATGGAAGTCCTATGATAGAAGTCTTATTGTTTAAGTTTGTTGCTGTTATAATAATTCACATGATGCTTCTATGTCCGTATTTTATTTTTCGACACCTCTCTCTCTCTCTCTCTCTCAAAATGTGGACATGTTTTTTGATTTCGGCTTTCGCTTGAGGACAAGCAAGGTCTAAGCTTGGGGGAGTTGATACGTCCATTTTGCATCATGTTTACTTACTGTTATTTATGATGTTTTTATGCATAATAATACTTTTTGGAGTAATTCTAGTGTCTTTTCACTCATATTATGCAAGTTTCACACAAAGAGGGAGAATTCCGGTAGCTGGAAATCTGGACCTGAAAAAGGTACGCCAGGCCACCTATTTTGCACAACTCCAAACAAGCTGAAACTTCACGATATTTTTTATGTAATAAATAATAAATACTGGAGCAACTAACTACCGGAGGGGGGCCACGTGGTGAGCACAAGACACCAGGGCACGCCTGGCACCCCAGGCGCGCCCTGGTGGGTTGTGCTCAGCCTGGCCCACCTCCCGTGCCCATCTTCTGGTATATAAGTCACTTTGACCTAGGAAAAAAATTAGAGGAGGACTTTTAGGATGGAGCACCACCGTCTCGAGGCGGAACTTGGGAAGGAGCACTTTTGCCCTCCGGTGGAGCAATTGCGTCGGAGGAACTTGCCTCCCAGAGGGGGAAATCATCGTCATCATCATCACTAGCAACTCTCCCATCTTAGGGAGGGCAATCTCCATCAACATCTTCACCAGCACCATCCCCTCTCAAACCCTAGTTCATCTCTTGTGTTCAATCTTTGTACCGGATCCTCAGATTGGTACATGTGGGTGACTAGTAGTGTTGATTACATATTGTAGTTGATCACTATATGGTTTATTTTGTGGAAGAATATATGTTCAGATCCATTATACTATTTAATACCCCTATGATCTTGAGCATAATTATCACTTGCGAGTAGTTACTTTTGTTCTTGAGGTCATGGGAGAAATCATGTTGCAAGTAATCATGTGAACTTGATATGTGTTCGATATTTTGATACTATGTATGTTGTGATTCCCTTAGTGGTGTCATGTGAACATCCAGTACATGACACATCACCATATTTGAGCCTAAGGGAATTAATTGTGGAGTAGTTATTAGAAGATGGGCTGCGAAAGTGACAGAAGCTTAAACCCTAGTTTATGCGCTATTCCGTAAGGGACCGATTGGATCCAAAATTTAATGCTATGGCTAGAATTTATTCTTAATACTTTTCTCATAGTTGCGGATGCTTGCGAGGGGGTTAATCATAAGTAGGAGGTTTGTTAAAGTAAGAACAACACCTAAGCACCAGTCCACCCACATACCAGATTATCAAAGTAGCGAACACAAATCGAATCAACATGATGAAAGTGATTAGATGAAATTCCCGTGTACCCTCAAGAATGCTTTGCCTAATATAAGACACCGTTTTGGCATGTCCTTTGCCTCAAAAGGATTGGGCAACCTTGCTGCACTTTTGTTACTACTATCGTTACTAGCTCATTACAAATTATCTTGCTATCAAACTACTCTGTTCTTACAATTTCAGCACTTGCAGACATCACCTTGCTGAAAACCACTTGTCATTTCCTTCTGCTCCTCGTTGCGTTCAACACTCTTACTTATCGAAAAGGCTACAATTGATCCCATATACTTGTGGGTCACCAGGGCACGCCCTAGGGGGCGCCCGTAGGGCTTGTGGCCTCTGGGTAGCCTCCCTCTCGTAACTCTTTGCACCAGCATTTTTTATATTTTCCAAAAATATCCTCTGTATATTTTCAGGCCATTCCGAGAACTTTGATTTCTGCACAAAAATAACACCATGGCAATTATACTAAAAACAGCGGCAGTGCGGGTTAGTTCCATTCAAATCATGCAAATTAGAGTCCAAAAAAAGGACAAAAGTGTTTGGAAAAGTAGATACGTGTAATGCCCAGGATGGGACTATATCTCCTACGTGTCGAGGCACGACTTAAAGATATAAGCCCATCCTAGAATGATCTCAAGTTTGGTATCTTTGCACGACTCATGTAAAAGGGGGATTAAAATGCAAAAGGAGATAGTTGGCTTACACTCGCCACTTCACACAAAACATTACATAAGCAATCATCATACAGAACATCACAGCCCGACTACGGGTAAGAACCAAAAGAAAGATACCAAAACAACATAAAGCCACAGGGCAGGATCGAATCCTAGTAGAAACCACTACTGAACATCGAAACGTCACAAGCAAACGGCCACAAGCTTCATCGAGCTCCCGATGAAGTACTTGAACCAGCTCCTGCATCAAACTCGGCTGAACCTGCATCTGGTGTGGTGGAGTAACTGTGAGCCACAGAGGACTCAGCAATCCCGTTCCCGGGTAACAAGACTATTTAAGCCTTGGGTGAGGATAAGGCTGAAGAAAGAATATGAGGTGAAGAAACAAACAAGAGTCTGCAGCAGCAACTAGCACTAACTTACGCAAAAGAGAGCGAGAAGAGAAGAGCATCGGTCGAAAGATGATCACGAAGTGATCCTAGCTAAAGCCGATCAAACATAACCCCACCGTGTTCAACTCCCGAATCCCTATTCGGAAATTGACAGTCACGGTACACACGCTGGTAGTGTATTGAAACATTGTGTCAAGTTATCTACAACCGGAATTAACAAGCTCCCATCTGCCACATAACCGCGGGCACGGCTTTCGAAAGTTCAAACCCTGCAGGGGTGTTCCAACTTGACCCATTACAAGCCCACGATCCGCGGAGTCGCAACTCCATAGTTGGGAAGACCCGAGTATTCTCGGAATCCCGTGCTCAAGTTAAACCGAACTAAGGTAAGGCTAATCCAGCAAATCCTCCCGGCGTGTCGACACCCTGATAGTAGCCGCGCGTATCTAGGTCTCAGGACACGACCGGATGGGCGATCCTACAGGTATACCAAATACCTCGGGTTGCCCCAAGGCGGCCCTGCAGTCTCCCCGTTTGGGACCAACACCATCGGCACTGGCCCCCCCTGCTATGTAGAAATAAAGGATCCTCGAGGGAGCGACCCCCTATGCAAATTTAATTAATTAATTAAGTTGTTATTATGGGCAAATAGTACCAAATGTTGGGACTTGCTGGAAAAGACTTAGCACTTAGCGGTTTATCAAGGGGGTCCCATACACCCCAACCGTGTTAGGAACGCAAAATCAAGGAACATAACACCGGTTTATACGGTTCCTAACGGCATGAGTGGAACAAAACACCAAGCAAAAGGCTTAGCCTTCCACCCTGCCAGTATATAGATGATTTCATTTTAAGCATTTATATAGTGTGATATAACCCAACCAAACTTCAACATGAAGCAAGCATCTTCAATCTTCACCTGCAACTAACAATGCTATAAGAGGGGCTGAGCGAAGCGTACTTAGCCAAGCAACGGTTTGCGTAGGTAGGGTGGTTAAACATGGCAATGGCTACAAGTAGGAGGCTGACAAGAAAGACATGGGCATCGAGGCAAAACTATAGATCGAGACTACTAGCAATAGGCAAAGATAGTAATGGTATCCGGGTTCGGTCATCTTGCCTGGGATTCCACAAAGGAGAAGAACGGATCCAAGACGCAGACGGAGCAACAGACGAGCGGAACCTCACAACTCCGGAACGAAACCGAAGCTAAGAAGAGAAGCAAACCGGAAAGAAAACAAACAACACGGTAAACACACAAGCATCAACATGGCATACGATGCACAAGCAAGCATGATGCATGTCCGGTTTAAATATGCAAGGCAAGGCAAAAAGCACAAACAAATACTACAAGTTAAGTGGAGATCAATATGCAACGAGTTGCATATTGACGAAACACCACATATTAATTATTTAGTTGACTCTCAATTATTTACAAGACAAGATTAAATGTTGGTTAACATGGCAAGAGGTGAAACATAAAGAAACTACACTACTAGACATTTTAAATGAGGCCGGAGAATAACAACAACATATCCGGAAAATCCCCATGAGCATGTTTAATAATTATAAGCAAACAACAATTAACCATATAATGTTGTTATCATGATGCGGATGACATGATCAAGTTTATGCAAGTTTTATTAAAAGGTTGGCTTAAAAGAGACATGAAGCATTTGTTACCGTGGTGGAACGAAAGGGTGCCACGGCATGATCCGAAAATGGTGCAACGCAACATCTCGGTTCCGGTACTCGTTGAGAGACCGGTGCAAAAGGTAGATGGCGTGGGTGAGTCAAACGAGATGAAAGTGGGCGATCCCGTTGCCGGGTTCCCACGAGTCGGTGACGAGGCAACCGAGGAACAAGACAAAAGGTGGAACGGCACGAAGCACACACAAGGGAGACATTTCATACAACACAAGCAAGCATGCATCACACGGGTCATCGACGGGGTTATACCTTCGAAACACTCGTTTCGGGGCGGTTCGAGGTCGTAGTGGAAGTAGCCGTAGTAGTGGAAGTAGTGGTACACGGCCGAAGAGGAAGAAGTCGTTCACGTGGCGGTAGTTGTTCGAGTCGTCGTGGACGTAGTGGAACTTGGTCGTTTTCCGGGCGTCGGTAGTCGTTCGGGCGACGGTAGACGTTCGGGCCGTCGTGATACTTGTCGGTCGCGTAGAGGTACTCGGTCGCGGTACTTGGCGAAATCCTCGGGGACGTTTTCGTTCGTAGTTGTTCTTGTCTCCGAAGGGTACTCGTTTCTTCTGTCAAAACAGTAGCACGCAACACAACCAAAGAACAACAAAACAAAAACACGAAACAACAGCAGCACGGGGGCGGAACGGTGCTGGAGGTCCAGCAGGTGGCCGGCGCTCGGGGCCGTGGCGTTCAGGGCAGAGGAAGAGGAGGCCGGGCGCGCCGCTGGCGACGGAAGGGCGCTCGGTGACTGGCCTGCTGCTCGCGCACGGGAGGCGCAGTGCTGCGGTGCTGCTGGTGCCGTTTGGAGGACGGAGGGGAGGCGCTGCGGGCGGCCTGGCCGGACTGCACCGGCGCGGAGGGAGCCGCAGCAGGACGGGCGACGAGGCGAGGACGACGAAGGTCCCGCAAGGGCGACGGGAAGGAGGCGAGGGGGCGCCGCGGGGTCGCGTCGGGCGCAGCTCGACGGGCTGCAGCACTCGGAGGAGAAGGACGCCGGCGGGCGCCACGGCGCGGGCACCTGCCGCTGGACGGAGGGGAGAGGTGAGGCTGGGTCGGGCGAGAGGAGCGGGCCTGCGCGCTGGGAGAGAAGAGGGAATCGGGGGGAGGTGCGGCGGCTCGAGGGAAACGGGGAGAGGAGCGAAAAGACTCTGGCGTCGGGAGCGAGCTAGGGTTCGGGCGAAGGGAGGAGTTGGGCCAGGTTGTTTGGGCCGAAGGAGGTGGCTGCTGCGGCCAGGGGGATGGGCCTGGAGGGCCAGAGGGAGGAGGAGAGAAGAAAAGAAGGAGGCCCAAAGGGAGGTGGGCTGCTGCTCCCTTCTATTAACAAAACTGCCTGCTGATTACTGAAAAAAACAGAAAAACAACAACAAGAAGAAAGAAGGGAGGTGCTAGGAAAAGGAGTTAGGGCAAGGGGATAAAATTCCCGGACTCACAAAAATGTCAGGATTTAGAATAAAATAGAAGGAGGGTTTTTTGGAGGAACCTCGAGCAACGAGAAAAGAATTACCGGCAAGATTTTTGGAGGTGAAACTTGAAGTGAAATAACATGGGGAATTATGCAAGTGTGTTGCAGGTAATTCCAAACGAATGGAATAATTATTAATATAGCTCCATAATATTGAGAGGCTTTTATATGTTATAAAGAGAAGACATCTTCCCTCGATTTAAATGGACCGAAGGTCCACACGAATTATTTGGTTGAGATGCAAAATAAAATATGACATGATGGCATGATGACATGATGCAATGCAAAAATAAAAACACAAGCACAAAAGAACACACGGGCAACCCTGAACATCCGGAACCTTCGGGAATCTTCTGGAAGCTTCTGGAATCTTCTGGGACGTCGATCTCGGGCGTCACAATACGATGGAGACGTATCAACTCCCCCAAGCTTAACCCATTGCTTTTCCTCAAGCAATTCAATTGACAAACTGAAAGTGACAAAGAAAACTTTTACAAACTCTGTTTGATCTTGTTGTTGCAAATATGTCTAGCCAAGGTTCAAATTCTTAGTCAAGGTTATAAACTAACCATATTCACAGTAACATTTAGGTCTCACATTTACTCATATCAATAGCATAATGAACTAGCGAGTAATAATAGGATATCTCGGATGACAACATTTTTTGAAAACAATCATGAGGCAATAGGATGTAATGGTATGTCGCCAGCCCTTACTGACACCGCAAAACATAAATGCAGAGCACCTCTGAAGATCAAGGACTGACTGGACATTGTAATTCATGGTACAAGAGATCCAGTCACACTCATACTCAACATCAATTAAAAACAAAACATGTAAATGACAGTGGTGCTCTCCAGATGGTGCTTTAATGAGAAGATGAAGACTCAACAATAAAAGCTAATAGATAGGCCCTTCACCGAGGGAAGCACAGATTTGCGGAGGTGCCAAAGCTCGAAGCTTTTAAAACAGAGATGAAGACAATTTGGGAGATATGCTTTCATTGTCAACGCAACGACCAAGAGTTCGCACCATCTTCCATTCTACGTACATTATAGGCGGTTCACAAACAGACTGGTAAAGTTTTACTCCCCTCCACCAACAATCACACTCCACAGCCAACCGAATCCGCAGGTACCGTCCATACCAACAATAGTCGTGGGGGAGTTTTGTTTAATTATATTTTGATTTGATTTTGAGCATGGAACTGGGCATCCCGATTACCAGCCACTTTCTCGTGAATGACAAGTGAATAAACACTCATCATGAGAATAAGCCACCTAGCATGGAAGATACTGACAGCCCCCAGTCACCACGTGAGCGATTAGGGCATACAAAACAGATTATTATTTGAAGGTTTAGAGTTTGGCACATGAAAATTACTTGGAACGGCAGGTAAATACCGCATATAGGTAGGTATGGTGGAGTCATATGGAACAACCTTGGGTTTATGTAAGTGGATGCACAAGCAGTATTCCCGCTTAGGACAAGAGAAGGCTAGCACATAGATTGAGGAGCGACCAACTAGAGAGCGACAACAGTCATAAACATGCATTGAGCTTAATCAACATTGAATGCAAGCATGAGTAGTATCTAAAACACCAAGAACATAAATATCGTGAAGGCTATTCTGATTTTGATTCAACTACATGTGTGAACATGTGCCAAGTCAAGTCACTCGAATCATTCAAAGGAGGAAACCATCCTATCATACCACATCATAACCATTTTAAATTGCATGTTGGCACACAAGACACACCATTATCAACTCCTAGCTACTTATGCATGGCATCAATAACTATGATCTCTAATTGTCATTGCAAACATGTTTCATTCATAATAGGCTGAATCAAGACCGATGAGCTAATCATATTTACAAAAACAATAGGTCGAGTCTGTACCAACTTTTCGCCAACTCAATCATTTCATAAAATTTTGTCATTATTTCCTTTCACTTGCACGACCGAACGATGTGAATAATAATAACAGCGGAAGTGCATTTGGACTAAGCTGGAATCTGCAAACAATTATTCGAAGGAGAAAACAAGGTAATATGGGGTCTTTGTTAGATCAACAATAATGCGTATGAGAGCCACTCAACATTCTATCATGGTCTTCTCCTCACGACCCAAAGTAAAAAAAAAGAATTTCTGAGAAACACACTAAAATATTTTTGGAGTTTTTGGTTTTCTTAAGAAAGCAAAAACAATAACGAGAAAAACTATTTACATGGGAAAGCTCCCAACAAGCAAAAGAAGAACGAGAAATCTTTTTGGGTTTTCTTTTTAATACTACAACTACTAGAAAAAATAAACAAAAAATAAAAGACAAAAAGAAGCAAAACATATTTTTGGTTTTTTCAAAAAAAAAATCAAACAGACAAGAAGAAAGCGAGAAAAATAAACTAACATGGATGATACAATGGAAAACGTATGAACACCGACAACTGGAATGAGTGTGTGAACATGAATGTAATGTCAGTGAGAAATACGTACTCCCCCAAGGTTAGGCTTTTGGCCTAAGTTGGTCTATGGCCACGGCTCGTAGTAGCGTTCTCCTGGGTATGGAGGAGGATCCTGAGGGTCCCAACGGTTAGATAGCTCATGTGGTTCCCACTGATAAATAGGCTCCTGATATGAATCAGGTGACGGTGCTGGCTCAAGAACCGGGGATCGAGTTTGCTCCGAGTATGCATAAATGTCGTCGGGCATAATAATGTACCTGCCTGAATGAATATCGAACAAGGAAGGTGCACACAAAGTAATAATGTGACAAGTGCCCTGGCTGAATACTAAGTTGTATAGGAGCCGCTTATCATCGTCTTTGGCAATAAAATCATGTGCTACCATACTAGCATAGTCTAAATATTTTGTGGGTAACACCATCTCCTCCTCCTCATCATGCGTAATAGGTACCTCGGCTTGTTTAGCTAAGAGGGAGGCATACACTCCGCCAAAGATACTACCCTTCCAACGATTTGTGTTTAACCGTCGAGCAAAAATAGCCCCCAAACTAAAAGTTCTATCAGCATATAGAGCATGGCGCAAAATAGTGAGATCAGGGGCACTGAGGCCTCCAATCTCCCCACGGCCAATCAAACATCTCCCAACAAATAATGAGTAATATCGAAAAACGGGAAAATGTAAGCTGGCCACTCTCGCTTCCGACACCCCTCTATCTCCCCCCCCCCACACAGTAGTTTCAGAAATAAAATCCTCAACATCCCTATGGCGTGGCTCACTGATGCCACCCTCATAAGGTATTTGCAAACATCACAAAAATCATAAAGTGTCATTCGCTTAGGCACATCGTACAAATGGAATTCTACCATGGGAGGATCCTTCCTAGAATGAAAGTGAAAATTTTGCATGAAGGTATTAGTGAGTAGGAGGTATTTTTCACACTTCTCGGAGGAAGGAGGTGATGCCGGCATTCTCTGCTAGATAATAGAAATCTTCGTAAATTCATGCCTTCCTTAAGAACATATCACTTGGCCATTCACACTGCCGTACCTCCGCCGCACGCGAAAGGTTATACTTGGGCTTCTCCATCGGAGTGTCTTCTGATGTTTCTTCCTTGTTATGGATTGAAGAGCCCCTTAACCACCTCTTCATGGTTTTCCTTTTCTCTGTAATTTTTAGTGATTGAAAATAAAAGTGAACAAACCTCAACCAAAGTGATAGCAACTACTCCTACAAGTGTTTATAGGTTATATCATGCAACAAAACTACTTTGGACCATATAAATTTAACATGCAAGCTCAAGAACATGGTCACCACAGCAGCAAAAATTTGCAATATATGAAGCACTAGAGCAAAAACTAATTGAACCAATGGAGGAGTCACATACCAATGAAAAATCTCCCAAAACATTTTTGGAAATGGAGTAATGAGCACAAAGATCGAAAATGGCAGCAAGATGAGCAAGAACGCGGGTTTGAACAATGGGATGATTTTTTCTGTAGGAAGACGAAGTGGATGGGAGCTAGAATAAGTGAGGGGGCACGTGGAACCCGCAAGCCAGGGGGCACGCCCAGGAGTGGTGGGCGCGCCCTGTGGGCATGTCGCCCACTGGTGCACCCCCCCTGAGGTGTGTTCAGTGCCAAAAATTCTTAAATATTACACAAAAATTCATACTAAATTATCAGTGCATTTGGATAACTTTTATTTCCTGGTCATTATTTATTGCACGGATAATTCAGAAAACAAAAATAATAATAGTATTTCTACTTTATTAATTCTAAGTAACCGAGAATAAAAAGTGGGTACATAAAGTTGTGTTTACTAAATTCATCCATCTCATGCCCGTCAAAAGGAATCCATTAATAAGGTTGATCAAGCCTTATTAACAAACTTCTTCCTAATGACATGAAACCGGAGAATCTTTGTATACCACTAGGTTACCTCAACAGGGATATGTACGTCTCCAACAATAAGAATATCATATTTCTTTTTGACTATAGGAATAGGGAACTCAAACCCTCCAATAGCAATTGTTGAAATTTTCCCAATAGAATTGATGCTATTCACTTGAGGTTGTTTCTTCGGAAAGTGCACCGTATGGTCATTACCATTAACATGAAAAGTGACATTGCCTTTATTGCAATCAATAAAAACCCCTGCAATTTTAAAAAATGGTCTACCAAGGATGGTCGACATACTGTCGTCCTCGGGTATATCAAGAATAAAAAGTCCGTTAAGATAGTATCGTTTGCAAGTACAACAGGCACATCCTCACAAATACCGTTGGGTATAGTGGTAAATTTATTGGCCATTTGAAAAGAGATTTCATTCGGTGTCGACTTATTCAAATCAAGTCTTTGATAAAAAGAGAAAAGCATAACACTAGCACCAGCTCCTAAATCGCACAAAGCAGTTTTAAGTTTTAACATAGTTTCTTTTAATAGAGCATGGTATAGTTGGTATTCCTGGATCTCCTATTTTCTTTGGTATTCCACCCTTAAATGTATAATTTGCAAGCATGGTGGAAATTTTATCTTCCGGTATTTTTTCTTTTATTTGTAACAATATCTTTCATATACTTAGCATAAGGAGACATTTTCAGAATATAAGTCAAACGTAAGCGCAAAAAGACAGGTCTAAGCATTTCACAAAATTGGTCAAATTCTTCATCATTTTTACTCTTTGAAGCTTTAGGAGGAAAATGCATGGTTTTTTACCCATGTTCTCTTTCTTTACCATGTTTCCTAGCAATGAAGTCTCTTTTCTCATATCTTTTATTCTTAGGTTGTGGGTCATTAAGATCAACAATAGGTTCTATCTCCGCATCATTATCATTGCTAGTTTGAGCATCCTTATGAACCTCATCATTATCATTATCACTAGGTTCATGTTCATTACAAGATTGTGTTTCATCATCAGATATAGAAATATCATTTGGATTTTCAGGTGTGTCTACGGTAGATTCACTAGAAGCATGCAAAGTCTTATCATTTTCCTTTCTAGAAGAACTAGGTGCATCAATATTAATTATTTGAGAATCTTGTTCAATCCTTTTAGGATGACCCTCAGGACACAAAGGTTCCTGAGTCATTTTACCACCTCTAGTCATAACTCTAACATCACGATCATTTTTCTTATTGTTCATCTCATTAATCAAATCATTTTGTGCTTTGAGAACTTGTTCTACTTGAGTTTTTACCATGGAAGCATGTTTACTAACAAGCTTTAGATCATCTTTAACTCTAGACATATAGTCACTCAAGTGTTCAACCATATAAGCATTTCGTTTCAAGTTTCTTCTAACATATGCATTGAAGTTTTCTTGTTTCACAATAAAATTATCAAATTCATCCATGCATTGACTAGCAGATTTATTATGAAGAATATCACCTTCATCAAATCTATATAGATAATTTACCTTTACTACCTGTGTCGGGGTGTTGAGACCATGTATTTCTTTGATAGGTGGTAAAATTTTAACATCTTCAGCTTTAATACCTTTTTCCGTCATTGATTTCTTTGCCTCTTGCATATTTTCAGGACTTAGAAATAGAATCCCTCTCTTCTTCGGAGTTGGCTTTGGAGGTTCACGAAGAGTCCACTCATTATCATTTCTCAATATATTATTCAATAGTTCTTCAGCTTGTCCAATAGTTCGTTCCCTGAAAACACAGCCAACACAACTATCTAGGTGGGCCCGTGTGACGCCCGGATAATTAAGCAACAGTAATTCCCTTCTAATGATGCCACGTCACCACGATTACTATTATTAATCTCGCATGGATTCAATCCAGTTCAAATTCAAGTCTAAAATAAAGTCAAATGATAAAAGTTTTCAATTATCAAAACTAAAATGTTAAAGTTGTAGCAAATAAATCATAAGTAATATTGTTGCAGAAACCACATTTTTGTAAAGTGTTTAAATGCACTGAAGTAATTTAAACAACAACAAAACATTTAATTAAATACCTTTTGGAATTAATAAAATATTAAACTATTTTATTTAGCTATCCAAATTAGGGTGGCAGTGCTGAAACTCTAAACACTCATTTAGGAGTTGAAATTATATTTTACGAAATTAAAATAAATTAATTACTAAAAGAAAACAGAAAAGAATAGATAAAAAAAGAGCAAAGCCCCCTCCACCTCTACCTGGGCCGAACGGCCCAACTGGCCATCCAGGCCACCAGGAGGCCCACCCCATCCCACCTTATCCCCTGAGCAACCGATCCCTAACCC
>LR738712.1:115559479-115639622 GCA_902687465.1 Secale cereale | reverse complement strand
TCGCCCGCTTCTCTCTTCCCCCCCCCGATCTGGATCGAGATCGGCGGCAAGGACCCATCCACCCCGACAACGGCGACTGCGCCGCCCCGCTGCCGGCGCCTCGCCTCCTCCCCGGAGCCCCCCGGCTCGCCGACGCTCCCGTCGCCCATCGCGGCACCTCACCGACCGCCCCGCTGCTCGACGTCGCCGGCACCCTCGTCGCCGGACTGCGCCATCTCGTCCACTTCCCCGTCGGCCTGCATCGGGCCTCGCCGACGCCGGCCACCCCTACTCTGCCTCCCCTGTGAGCTCCGTTCCGCCCTCCTCTCTTTCTCTCGTCGCCAGTCGCGACCGCCGCGCATCTCACCTGGCCCGCCGCACCGCCCTGCCTCCCCCTTGGCCTCGCCTTGGCCCAGCTCGCCGCGACACCGCAGCTGCAGTTGCCTCGCGGCCGCGGGCCATCACCGTCCCGGCGAGCCGGCGCCCTCCGCACTCCGCACACACCGCGGCCTGCAACTGCAGCTACCCCCTGGCGTGCCCCCTCCCCTCCGGCGACCGGCCGCAACGCAGCGGCCTCACCCTGCCGTGGCCTCACCGCTGCCACTACGGAGCCGCGCCGGCGGCCTGCCTCCGCCCCGCCACGCCCCGGATGGCCTCACCGTCCCTGCGGGCGGGCGCCCAGTCGGGCGCCCAACGCCGCACGCCCGTCGCCCGCTAGCCCATGCCCGCTAAGGCCCTGGGCCAATGACACGGGGGCCCACCCCCAGAACGTTTACTAAAAAAAAATTAATTAAAAATAATAATAATAAATAAATAAATAATAGATAAATAAATATAAATAATTAATAATATTAATTAACTAATTAACTAGATAATTAATCTAATTAATCCTGTCTTTAATTAACCTAATGGATAATTAACTAAATTAAATAATGTTAAGATTAAACTAATTAATTATGATTAAACTAATTAACTTTAATTAGTTAAACTAATAAGGATTAATTAATTAAATATAGATTTAAATACACTGTGTCACTGACCAGTGGGACCCACTGGTCAGTTTGACCAGTCAACCATGATGACATCAGCATGATGTCATGCTGATGTCATAAATCCCTTTTTCGAATTAATTTAATTAATATTAAATTCCAGAAATTAATAAAAACTTTAGAAAATCATATCTTTTAAACCGTAACTCGGATGAAAATACTTTGTACATGAAAGTTGCTCAGAAACGAGACGCATCCAACTACGCAACCCGTTCGTCCACTACACCTTTCTATCATACCGAACGTGCAACATTCCCCCTTCGTTTCATCTGCCCGAAAACGCGAAACACCGGGAATACTTTCCCGGATGTTTTTCATCCTTGCCAGTATCACCTCCTACCGCGTTAGGTCACACGTAGCACCGCCTTTTGCCATGTTATGCTTTGTGATGCTATTGTTTGCTCTGTTATTTATTTGTTTCCCCCTTCGTTGCTTATTTTCAGTAGACTCCGATACTGTGATAGACTTCGGGACCATTGATGCTTCGGTGTTCGACTATGGCTACGCTTCCGAAGATTCCTTTCGTCTGCAGAGCTTCCAGGCAAGCCCCCCCCTTTGATCACCAGATATCACCTATTCCTCTTTCTACTGCTTGCATTAGAGTAGTGTAGCATGTTACTGTTCGGTTACTCCTATCCTGTTGCATAGCCTGTCATTGCTGCTACAACTGTTGATACCTGTACCCGACATCCTAGTGCTTAGTATAGGATGCTAGTATTCCATCAGTGGCCCTTCATTCTTGTCCGTCTGCCATGCTATACCATCGGGCCGTGATCACTCGGGTGGTGATCACGGGTATATACTATATACATACTTTACATACACATGATGATGGTTCGGAGATGGGGGCTGAAGGGGCAGGTGGTTCCACCCAGGTAGTGGTGGGCCTGGGTTCCCGACAGCCCCCTGATGGTTACTTTGTGGCGGAGTGACAGGGCAGGTTGCGACCGCCTAGGAGACAGGTGGGCCTGGCCCTGGTCGTTGTCCGCGGTTATGTCATAATAACACGTTTATCGAGATCTTGGTATTTGATCTGAGTCTGGCCATTTGGTCTATTCGCACTAACCAGCTGCGTGGGAACAGTTATGGGCACTCGACGTCGTGGTATCAGCCGAAGCCTTTTTGACGTCAGCGACTTAGCGGCGCGCGCCGGATTGGACTGGAAAGCCTACTCTGGTATTAGGAGAGGCTAGGTCTGCTTACCGGCCGCGTACGCAACGTGCAGGTGTGCGTTGGGCGATGGGCCCGGACCCCTGCGCGCCTAGGACTTAGACCGGCGTGCCGACCTCTCTGCTGTGCTTAGGTAGGGCTGCGACGTGTTGATCTTCCGAGGCCGGGCATGACCCTGGAAAGTGTGTCCGGCCAAATGGGATCAAGCGTGTTGGGTTATGTGGCGCACCCCTGCAGGGAAGTTAATCTATTCGAATAGCCGTGTCCCTCGGTAAAAGGACGACCCGGAGTTGTACTCTGACCTCATGACAACTAGAACTGGATACTTAATAAAACACACCCAGACAAGTTCCAGATACAACCCGGTGATCGCTTTCTCACAGGGCGACGAGGGGAGGATCACCGGGTAGGATTATGCTATACGATGTTACTTGGTGAACTTACCATCTATTTCCCTTCTACTGCTTCAAGACGGAGGCTGCGAGACGCGAGGATACTTGTTACTTCCATATATTCTCTTCTACTGCTGCAAGATGGAGGTTACGAGAAGCGTAGTCTTCGATTGGATTAGCTATCCCCCTCTTATTCCGCTTTCTGCAGTTTAACCCACTTATATTATCCCTTTACATAGATATCATTGCATATGTAGTGTAGATCCTTGCTTGCGAGTACTTTGGATGAGTACTCACGGTTGCTTTCCTCTCCCTTTTCCCCATTTTGTTCCTTCTTCTCGGATGACGCACCCAGATTGATGGAGTCCAGGAGCCAGAAGATCCCGAGGATGTTTCTACGTGGAGTTCGGCTTCGAGGAGTAGTTAGGAGGTCCCAGGCAGGAGGCCTTGCCTTTTTTATTGTTGCTACTTTTGTGCTAGCCTTCTTAAGGCATCTTGTTTAACTTATGTATGTACTCAGATATTATTGCTTCCGCTGATTCTTGTGTTTTCGAGCTTTTGTATTCGAGCCCTCGAGGCCCCTGGCTTGTAATATAAAGCTTGTATTATTTTAATTTGTGTCTAGAGTTGTGTTGTGATATCTTCCAGTGAGTCCCTGATCTTGGTCGTACACATTTGCGTGCATGATTAGTGTACGGTCAAATCGGGGGCGTCACAAGTTGGTATCAGAGCCGACTGCCTGTAGGAATCCCCCTTTCGAACTCCTTGGCCGAAGTTGAATCTAGTCTTTGAAAAACAAATTTACTAACTTGTTGTGTGGCTTACGGGCCCCCAACACCAATGGGTGGTATTAGGATCTTTTACTCCTCGTCTATACTCTGGGACTCTTATCTCTCTTCTATTCGGGATAAAAGAGTTTTGCTAAATCTAACATTAGGATCTCGCTATCACTTTCACCCGGAGAGCACCTTATGAAAGATGATCGTCCGCTGCACCAGAAGACCCTGAAGATACTCTCCGCTGTTAACCCGAGAACTTGTGTTCATCGCTTTCGTAATTCACTGCCATCGATATATCCCTATGGATATCTGCATGCACTTGTCATACTCATGATCATTTCTCGTCGCTCTTGTTGTTACAAGAGGCCTCGAAATATTCTCCGTTGTCTCGAGAATCCTTTGAGTTTACTGTCTTGCAGCCTTATGTCACATGAAAACCCTTATGGTTATTTCCTCACAATTATCGAGGACCCGTTCTTCTCGATTGTTCATGTGTCTCACAAAGTTTATCGGGATACCTTTTGATCTTTCGCAAATCCTCTGCAGCCTGTTACTCCTGTAATTCTTGCCTGCTTGCATTATGGTTAATTCCATATGACTAGTAGTCTTCGTTAACATCCCTTGTCTTAGCCATTTTGAGCCTATTGATTCAATGTGTGCGTATGCACGCAGTCATCAGGTTATCCTTTATAAAATTATCTTTCCGACTCAGACATCATTCCGGACATGAGTTGGTTCTCGGCAATTCAAACCTTTATTGATTGTACAACTAAGTGTTGTCAACTTATCCATCGTGGATCAGAGCGTCTGCTTCTGATTCTTCGTTTTGGAAACCATAATCTCTTTCTATTTAAGCTTCATACTAATCAGGTGAATCTTGAATCTGATGCCTCTGCATTCTTCTTCCTCTGAGTGAGTATCAATACTCACATCAGCTCCGTTGTGGATCGCTCGATCCTTTGTTGAAATATTATCCGACAGTGTCCTTCGTATACAAAATCCTCGAGAAGTTATGTCCCTGATGCATAATACCTTCAGTAAATTGTATCCTCTTCTTTGACAACCATGCTCTCCCTTGGAGCTGGTGATATTTACTTTTGAAACTTGTGGTATATGTTACTAAGATGCCCGATGGGTTGAACCTATGCCTTCCCCTAATCTGTGAGAACCCAAAAGTTTTCACAAGTCATACCCTTCCGGTGTTCTACCGGATAAAATTCCAACACTACAGTTTTATCAAAGCAAGAGGTAAATGAAACGTATGCATTGGAGAAATGGGAGTCAACCTTGAGCTTTTGTTCATGCCCATGGAAACGATGTAGACCGTCTCGGGAGCTTCTTGCAAAATGATTTTCATCTAAATAATTCTTTCGGTGTCAATAAAATTTGATCCCTTGCAGTTATGATTTCGGCCATGCTGTCCTTATTCGATATATCTGGAATAAATCCATTCCACGCCTCGCCAATTTTTGACGAGGTTAAATCATCTACTGTCATAGGTCGATGACCTAGTTCAATTCCTATCGTGTTCTACCTTCGAGTTTACCCTCTGATATCTCGAGGATATCATGACTTTGCACTACACATTTTGAACTTTTGATGAAGTAATACCTTTGCTTGTCGTAGTCACTCTACGGGTTCTAGGTTACCGTCAACCGAGGACACCGTTTAGTAAATCAATTCCGCTCGAAAAATTCAACACCCCTAGTAGATGTTACTGGGAAAATTTTAAACTCAATCTGGTTTATTCCTAGACTATCGGGTACATCCTCGTCTTGATATCTTTGACTGTGCTACCTCGTCCTTCTCTGGTGCACGAATTCTTCTGTGAGAGCACGACTTACGTCGGGCTTTCAACATCATGTTGCTTGTCTTGAAAGGCAACTTTGGCTCTGAGCTTGCATCTTATATATTGATCCTATAACTTGCCACTTTGTCATTCCCTTGCTTGTTGCCGTTGTCGTTTGATTGCATCCCCTTGAAACCCTCCCGACAAATGTGTCGGATCACCTTTAACACTTTGACTACTTCTGAGATGTCAATTGTGTTCGTGATGAGAAATACCATCCTTGCCCTCGATGATTTTTATTATCATCAACAACACCCTTGACTTCCTTTCATCGCGAACTTGTCCACATTATAATTGCAACTTGCTCTCCAGCTAGTGTTGTGTTCTGCATTAAAGTACTACTGTCTTTTATGTCGAGATTGTTGTGGGGATTGTTCCACCTCTTAGAAATTCTCGGTATGATGATACTACTCACCATCACCATTCTTCCTTGGTCCCCGTGTTGTTTTTAGCCGGGATACCAATATGCTAGCGATGCTGCTTGAGTTCTATACTCCTAGGAACCCAATTGCTTTGAAGTTTATGATCGACCGTTCGTTTTTAGGCTGTTGGTTATTGAATCGTCACTCTGACATTGATCTTGCTGCCTAAGGTCATATTTTGGGCACACCTTTCAACTAATGATTAATGGTGTATGTTTTTCTCGAGCATACAACATTATATCATTTGAATTGACAATTGTCATTTTCTTGTTCACATTATTATGGAAATCCATTCGTTTGGAATTCTCGATGAATTGTCGCTGAGCCCATCAGCCACCTCCTCATCCTATCCTTGGTTTAATGATGAACTATTGTTTTGGGAACCCGCTCCCATAGTTCATTTCCCGAGAATCTTTCAATGTCATTTCGTCGATTTGTGATGCACCTTTTTCTTCTCGAACATCCCGAGTCTGAGGTAAAATGGCACCAATCGGATCTGAATCTCGGTCAGATATGATGGTTGGGACAACTTTCCAGTATTTATAATATTGGTCCTTCGATGACTCGGTAATATGATGTCATGCCTAGCACCCCTGCTTGAGGACCTATTATTATAATCTCTTTTGCAAGGATAACCATTCTTCTAGGAGGAAATTTTAGGACTTATTCTATTAGTTGTTCCTGATGAATCCTTTGTGTATCCAAGTCCGACCTTTGCTTCAAGACCATGCCAATGCTATCTCGAAACATGTCTATGGTGCTCCGATTTTCAACAAGAGCATTTGAAGCCCAATGCTAAATGTTTCTTGGTCGGTTAGCCAAACATCGTTGTATGGGTAACATATTGATTAATCCTTGCCTCCTTATTTAAATGGTTGGGTACTTGTTCTCCTACCCTGTATGCCATGTTCTGCTTGTCCATGGGAAGGATATACTCCTATTAATTGTGTATAATCACAATTTCCTTTCCATTTGTTTGTTTAACCTTTCTTTGATCTACATATAATCTAAGCAGTAATAATTCTCTGCTTATGTAAACACCTCGTAGTACAACTCTGTCAGTAAGCCATTGATTCTATCGTTGATAACATTCCGGTAACCACCGATGGATGAGAACTTTGCCTATTGGTCCGCCTCGTTTCAACGAGCGGGAAAAATGGTTCTCTTCGTTCCCCGTCCTTGGTTCCGACATTGATGTCGACATAGCTGACAAGCTATCCACTCACTTGCCTCCCTGTCGAGGCTGTGCAAGATGTCACCACCCTTCCTACTCTCAACCCACATGGTGGGCCGATAACCCACGGGTCCACTAGATCGAAACCTGACTGTTCTTTACAATCCGGACTCTAATGTATCCTTGGCACCTGGCTTCGTGTGTGATCAACGAGCTAAATTTTGTACCATTATTCATCCTGGAATTAAACACATTGTTATTCTCGTTGTTCAACCCCCATTCCAGCTTCTGTCTAGGCATCGAATGTTTGCCTACCCAATTGAAACTTTGGTACCCTCGCTTATTGTTCTCAATGTATTCACTGAAATACTACTCGTAGGGTACTTCGTGTACCACTTTCTGAATTCGCCGTCGTATGCACATACTTCGTGGAGATACGTTCCTCCAAAGTTTTCCCCCCTGTTCGTTTTCGTAGGACGATGGAGATCCCGAAGAAAGGATGACGACTTGATCATGATGACCGGAAGCAAAGAAAGGAATACATCAACACAAGGAGTCAACCGCTTCGAGAAGGGCAGTTGAGACAAGAAGACTCGTTAGAATTTCGCTACCAACACTTTTTCCCCTGTGCTCCACCGCTTAAATCTCGGGACGAGATTTCTTGTAGTGGAGGAGAATTGTGACGCCCGGATAATTAAGCAACAGTAATTCCCTTCTAATGATGCCACGTCACCGCGATTACTATTATTAATCTCGCATGGATTCAATCCAGTTCAAATTCAAGTCTAAAATAAAGTCAAATGATAAAAGTTTTCAATTATCAAAACTAAAATGTTAAAGTTGTAGCAAATAAATCATAAGTAATATTGTTGCAGAAACCACATTTTTGTAAAGTGTTTAAATGCACTGAAGTAATTTAAACAACAACAAAACATTTAATTAAATACCTTTTGGAATTAATAAAATATTAAACTATTTTATTTAGCTATCCAAATTAGGGTGGCAGTGCTGAAACTCTAAACACTCATTTAGGAGTTGAAATTATATTTTACGAAATTAAAATAAATTAATTACTAAAAGAAAACAGAAAAGAATAGATAAAAAAAGAGCAAAGCCCCCTCCACCTCTACCTAGGCCGAACAGCCCAACTGGCCATCCAGGCCACCAGGAGGCCCACCCCATCCCACCTTATCCCCTGAGCAACCGATCCCTAACCCACGCACCCCACTCCCCCCCCACATCGCCCGCTTCTCTCTTCCCCCCCGATCTGGATCGAGATCGGGGGCAAGGACCCATCGACCCCGACAACGGCGACTGCGCCGCCCCGCTGCCGGCGCCTCGCCTCCTCCCCGGAGCCCCCCGGCTCGCCGACGCTCCCGTCGCCCATCGCGGCACCTCACCGACCGCCCCGCTGCTCGACGTCGCCGGCACCCCCGTCGCCGGACTGCGCCATCTCGTCCACTTCCCCGTCGGCCTGCATCGGGCCTCGCCGCCGCCGGCCACCCCTACTCTGCCTCCCCTGTGAGCTCCGTTCCGCCCTCCTCTCTTTCTCTCGTCGCCAGTCGCGACCGCCACGCATCTCACCTGGCCCGCCGCACCGCCCTGCCTCCCCCTTGGCCTCGCCTTGGCCCAGCTCGCCGCGACACCGCAGCTGCAGTTGCCCCGCGGCCGCGCGCCATCACCGTCCCGGCGAGCCGGCGCCCTCGGCCCTCCGCACACACCGCGGCCTGCAGCTGCAGCTACCCCCCGGCGTGCCCCTCCCCTCCGGCGACCGGCCGCAACGCAGCGGCCTCGCCCTGCCGTGGCCTCACCGCTGCCACTACGGCGCCGCGCCGGCGGCCTGCCTCCGCCCCGCCACGCCCCGGCTGGCCTCGCCGTCCCTGCGGGCGGGCGCCCAGTCGGGCGCCCAACGCCGCACGCCCGTCGCCCGCTAGCCCATGCCCGCTAAGGCCCTGGGCCAATGACACGGGGGCCCACCCCCAGAACGTTTACTAAAAAAAATTAATTAAAAAAATAATAAAAAATAGATAAATAAATATAAATAATTAATAATATTAATTAATTAACTAGATAATTAATCTAATTAATCCTGTCTTTAATTAACCTAATGGATAATTAACTAAATTAAATAATGTTAAGATTGAACTAATTAATTATGATTAAACTAATTAACTTTAATTAGTTAAACTAATAAGGATTAATTAATTAAATATAGAATTAAATACACTGTGTCACTGACCAGTGGGACCCACTGGTCAGTTTGACCAGTCAACCATGATGACATCAGCATGATGTCATGCTGATGTCATAAATCCCTTTTTTGAATTAATTTAATTAATATTAAATTCAAGAAATTAATAAAAACTTTAGAAAATCATATCTTTTAAACCGTAACTCGGATGAAAATACTTTGTACATGAAAGTTGCTCAGAACGACGAGACGCATCCAACTACGCAACCCGTTCGTCCACTACACCTTTCTATCATACCGAACGTGCAACATTCCCCCTTCGTTTCATCTGCCCGAAAACGCGAAACACCGGGAATACTTTCCCGGATGTTTTTCATCCTTGCCAGTATCACCTCCTACCGCGTTAGGTCACACGTAGCACCGCCTTTTGCCATGTTATGCTTTGTGATGCTATTGTTTGCTCTGTTATTTATTTGTTTCCCCCATCGTTGCTTATTTTCGGTAGACTCCGATACTGTGATAGACTTCGGGACCATTGATGCTTCGGTGTTCGACTACGGCTACGGTTCCGAAGATTCCTTTCGTCTGCAGAGCTTCCAGGCAAGCCCCCCCTTTGATCACGAGATATCGCCTATTCCTCTTTCTACTGCTTGCATTAGAGTAGTGTAGCATGTTACTGTTCGGTTACTCCTATCCTGTTGCATAGCCTGTCATTGCTGCTACAACTGTTGATACCTGTACCCGACATCCTAGTGCTTAGTATAGGATGCTAGTATTCCATCAGTGGCCCTTCATTCTTGTCCGTCTGCCATGCTATACCATCGGGCCGTGATCACTCGGGTGGTGATCACGGGTATATACTATATACATACTTTACATACACATGATGATGGTTCGGAGATGGGGGCTGAAGGGGCAGGTGGTTCCACCCAGGTAGTGGTGGGCCTGGGTTCCCGACAGCCCCCTGATGGTTACTTTGTGGCGGAGTGACAGGGCAGGTTGCGACCGCCTAGGAGACAGGTGGGCCTGGCCCTGGTCGTTGTCCGCGGTTATGTCATAATAACACGTTTATCGAGATCTTGGTATTTGATCTGAGTCTGGCCATTTGGTCTATTCGCACTAACCAGCTACGTGGGAACAGTTATGGGCACTCGACGTCGTGGTATCAGCCGAAGCATTTTTGACGTCAGCGACTTAGCGGCGCGCGCCGGATTGGACTGGAAAGCCTACTCTGGTATTAGGAGAGGCTAGGTCTGCTTACCGGCCGCGTACGCAACGTGCAGGTGTGCGTTGGGCGATGGGCCCAGACCCCTACGCGCCTAGGACTTAGACCGGCGTGCTGACCTCTCTGCTGTGCTTAGGTAGGGCTGCGACGTGTTGATCTTCCGAGGCCGGGCATGACCCTAGAAAGTGTGTCCGGCCAAATGGGATCAAGCGTGCTGGGTTATGTGGTGCACCCCTGCAGGGAAGTTAATCTATTCGAATAGCCGTGTCCCTCGGTAAAAGGACGACCCGGAGTTGTACTCTGACCTCATGACAACTAGAACTGGATACTTAATAAAACACACCCAGACAAGTTCCAGATACAACCCGATGATCGCTTTCTCACAGGGCGACGAGGGGAGGATCACCGGGTAGGATTATGCTATACGATGTTACTTGGTGAACTTACCATCTATTTCCCTTCTACTGCTTCAAGACGGAGGCTGAGAGACGCGAGGATACTTATTACTTCCATATATTCTCTTCTACTGCTGCAAGATGGAGGTTACGAGAAGCGTAGTCTTCGATTGGATTAGCTATCCCCCTCTTATTCCGCTTTCTGCAGTTTAACCCACTTATATTATCCCTTTACATAGATATCATTGCATATGTAGTGTAGATCCTTGCTTGCGAGTACTTTGGATGAGTACTCACGGTTGCTTTCCTCTCCCTTTTCCCCATTTTGTTCCTTCTTCTCGGATGACGCAACCAGATTGATGGAGTCCAGGAGCCAGAAGATCCCGAGGATGTTTCTACGTGGAGTTCGGCTTCGAGGAGTAGTTAGGAGGTCCCAGGCAGGAGGCCTTGCCTTTTTGATCGTTGCTACTTTTGTGCTAGCCTTCTTAAGGCATCTTATTTAACTTATGTCTGTACTCAGATATTATTGCTTCCGCTGATTCTTGTGTTTTCGAGCTTTTGTATTCGAGCCCTCGAGGCCCCTGGCTTGTAATATAAAGCTTGTATTATTTTAATTTGTGTCTAGAGTTGTGTTGTGATATCTTCCAGTGAGTCCCTGATCTTGGTCGTACACATTTGCGTGCATGATTAGTGTACGGTCAAATCGGGGGCGTCACATCCCTAGAAGCATCGGTTAGTCCATTATAAAAGATATCAAGTATTTCATTTTTCTTCAGAGGATGGTCAGGCAAGGCATTAAGTAATTGGCGAAGCCTCCCCCAAGCTCGTGGAGACTCACTTCTTCAGTTTGCACAAAGTTAAATATTTCCTATAAGGTAGCTTGTTTCTTATGAGCAGGAAAATATTTTTCAGAGAAGTAATAAATCATATCCCGGGGACTACGCACACAACCAGGAGTAAGAGAATTAAACCATATCTTAGCATCACTCTTTATCGAGAAAGTAAACAACTTAAGGATATAACAGTGGCGAATTTTTTCCTCATTAGTAAATAGGGTGGCTATATCATTCAGTTTATTAAAATGTGCCACAATAGTTTCAGTTTCATAACCATGAAAAGGATCAGATTACACCAAAGTAATTATCTCAGGATTGACAGCGAACTCATAATTCTTATCAGTAACATGGATAGGTGAAGTAGCAAACTCAGGATTATATTTCATACAAGCATTTAAAGATTTTTCCTTCCACTTGCATAACAATTTTTTCAGATCATCTCTATCATTACAAGCAAGAAAGTCTCTAGCTACCTCTCCTTCCATAACATAACCTTCACGTATATGAGGCAATTCATATATAGGAAATCTAGGTCTAATAGGTGTTTCATACTTTTCAGTTTCAAAGAATTTATCAGTTTCAACAATTTCATCGGTTTCAACATGCTCAATATTTTGAACTCTAGCAAGTTATTCATCAAGAAATTCACCTAGTGGCACATCATCAATAAAATTACTAGCATCATCATAAGTACCATTCATAGCAGAAGTAGCATCATCAATTACATGCAACATATCAGGATTAATAGCAGATGGTGGTGTCGCAAGCTTACTCAAAACAGAAGGCGAAACAAGTCCAGAGCCAGATGACAGTTTCTTACCTCCCCTCATCTTAGAGGGAACAATCTTGGTTCTACCATCCTTCAGATTCCTCATAGTGATCAATAGACATAAATCCCAAGTGACTCAACAAATATAGTTATGCTACCCCGCAACGACGCCAAAAAAGGTCTTGATAACCCACAAGTATAGGGGATCGCAACAGTTTTCGAGGGTAGAGTATTCAATCCAAATTTATTGATTCGACACAAGCGGAGCCAAAGACTATTCACGAGTATTAGAAGTTGAGTTGTCAGTTCAACCACACCTGAAATACTTAATATCTGCAACAAAGTGTTTAGTACCAAAGTAGTACGATAGTAACGGTAACAGTGGCAAAAGTAACAATAGCAGTTTTGTATTGATTGTAACAACAGTAGCAACGAAAGTAACTTAATAAAGATCAGTATGAGACGAAATCATAGGTAATGGATCAGTGATGATATGTGTCAGATGATATTCATCATGTAGAAGTTATAACCTAGGGCAACGACGAACTAGCTCCAATTCATCAATGTAATGTAGACATGTATTACGTATATAGTCACAGGTGCTTATGGAAAAGAACTTGCATGAAACCTTTTGTCCTAACCTCCCGTCGAAGCGGGGTCCTAATGGATACTAAGGGATATTAAGGCCTCCTTTTAATAGAGAACCGGAACAAAGCATTAGCACTTAGTGAATACATTAACTCCTCAAACAACGACAATCACCGGAAAAAATCCCAATTATTGTCACATTGGGGTATGCGGATCATAACACGTAATAGGTGTCCACAACTGGCAAGATCGGATCAAGAACACATATATATTCATGAAAACATAATAGGTTCAGATCTGAAATCATGGCACTCGGGCCCTAGTGACAAGCATTAAGCATAGCAAAGTCATAATAACGTCAATCTCAGAACATAGTGGATACTAGGCATCAAACCCTAACAAAACTAACTCAGTTACATGATAAATCTCACCCAACCCATTACCGTCCACCAAGCCTATGATGGAATTACTCACGCACGGCGGCGAGCATCATGAAATTGGTGATGAAGGAAAGTTGATGATGATTACGGCGACGGATTCCACTCTCCGGAGCCTCGAACGGACTCCATATCAGCCCTCCTGATGAAGAACGGGAGGTGACAGAAGCTCCATATCGTAAAACGCAATGAATCCTTCTCTCTAATTGTGTTCTTTGTGAATAGAAATATATAGAGTTGGAGTTAGGGTCGGAGACTATCCAGGGGGCCCACAAGCCAGGGGTGCGCACTAGGGGGCGCACCCATAGGGCTTGTGGCCTCTGGGTGCCCCCCTCTCGTACCTCTTTGTGCCAGTATTTTTTATATCTTCCAAAAATATTCTCCATAGATTTTCAGGTCATTCCGAGAACTTTGATTTCTACACAAAAATAACACCATGGCAATTCTGCTAAAAACAACATCAATCCAAGAACCTTATCATTATCTACTGTAGCAAATCACCAAAATTCTGATTTAACATTGCATACTAAATGCCTCTGCATATTTAACACTCCTATCCTCAAATATAATCATTAAACACGCAAACATATGCAAACAATGCAAAAATAACAGCAATCTGTCTATACAGGACAGTCTGTAAAGAGTGCAACTTTACTCATACTTCCTAGCTCAAAAATTCTGAAAAATTACAACGTTACAGAGAACTTATTCATGCTCACTTTTTAACAATCTCAAGATTTTATCACGTTCCGACTTTCCAGAAGAATCCACACAATGATAGAAAACTTGTTGTTTTCAAACATCAACATATAGACTTGCAAAATAAGCATGGTAAAGGTTATACTTGTATTTTTATTGAAATAAAAGATGCAAAACAATATTATAAATAAATGCAAGCAAATAAAAACAAAATAAAATGACGCTCCAAGCAAAACTCATATCATGTGACGAAAAAAATATAGCTCAAAGTAAGGTTACCGATAATGTTGAAGATGAAAGCGCGGATGCCTTCTGGGGCATCCCCAAGCTTAGTTGCTTGGATATTCCTTGAATATTACCTTGGGGTACCTTGGTCGTACCCAACATTAGGGTCTTGGCACTCCTTATTCCCCTCATATCAGTATCTCACCCAAAACTTGAAAACATCAATCACACAAAATTTAACGGAACTTCGTGAGATGCGTTAGTATAGTAAAGCAAATCGTTCACTTGGCTACTGTCAAAGAAAATATTAATTGTTTCCACATAATTCCTCCTGTATTCTATAATTTTCACAATTTATATTAAGCAATATAAACCATAAAACAAGCAAACTATGCATTGCAAACAGAATCTGTCAAAAACAGAACAGTCTCTAAAGATCTAAATTTTGATCCCACTTATGCACCTCTATTTTTTTTTTTTGAAACTTAGGACCACATAGGCATTTTGTATATAAATCATCTGTAAAAAATTCAGAATTTCATCACGTTCCACTAAAGCACAGCAATTCCAGCACTGGACGCAAAAGTTTTTGTTTTTGCACAGAATCAAGTCAACTATCATCCACACTATCCCAAAGGCTTTACTTGGCACTTTATTGAAGTAAAAGCTATAAAACATGATTACTATAGTAGCTTAATCATGTGGACACATGAAAATAGCAGGTATAAGTATTGATTTGTATCCTGTTGGTGCAACAAACATTGGCGTTTGTTTCTCGGACTTATACACATGTGTGCTGGCGTCACATGCGCGGCACCAACATTCAAAGCAATGACAAGACAGAAGAACAATTCTTTGTGGGATCAAAGAGCAGATCAAGAAGACCAAGATAACAGAGCATCACCTTGGGAAAACCTCCGTTTCTGGACAGGAGAGCCTGGATAGCTCGAGGCCGCCCCAAGGAGAAGTCCAAGATTTCCCCGGCAGGCTTGCCGGGTCCGCCAAGGGCGAATCTCCCCGCCAAGGTATCACCGCTCCACCATACCACAACGCAGGTCAGTTATTAGTGTGTTGTCGAGCCCCCAAGTGATTAAGTGGCTTCCACTAAACACGTGGCAACCATTTGGAAGACAGATTACACTCATATGACACACGTCCAGAGGCGTGTCAAGCAGATAATCAAAATATGATTAAAGCTGCGCGACAGGCTTGCTGGGTTGCATCGTCACCATGACACCTAGCAGCGCATTTAATGCACTTTATGCTAACTGCCAGAGTTAGGAATGATAGCACGATTAGTTATCTAATCATGAGATAAAGACCATTTTGCAACTGTGGCCACCCCTTAAGCTATAAAAGGAGGTCTGAGGCAACCTAGCAAAGGATTCAGACCCTCATACACTTGTATGCACGTAGTTGCTCTCCTCGAGGCCGCCTTGTTGGGCTTGAGCAATGTGTGTTCTTGGCGTCCTTTCATCCAATCCACCAAAAGAAGGAGTAGGGTTTTACGCCTAACGGCGGCCCGAACCTGGGTAAAAACCACCAGTGTCACCATCATCGTGTTGCTTCATGGCCTCCGCTCTTTATGCAATGTGAGATTCCCCCTTGCTGAACCACAAGGGGCCGACGACCCCATAGGTGATCATGTTTCTCCACGACATATTTGGCGCTCCGGGTAGGGGGGGGGCGCTTGCGTGAACCCGAGGTTGCGAACAGCACATCGATCATCATCATCGTCATCTTCATCATTATCCTCTTCATTGGTGGTGCCCAAGAAGAAATCTGGCGCGGCTGCGCATCCCTCTACTTCGAAGGCCCCCTCACATGTAGCCGAAGACACCGTAGGCCCCACGGCTACGTTGGGTGAGGCGGGTGCCACAGGAGGCACGACCGGCGCAGGCGGCGCTGTTGTTGTGTCCCCTACAGCCAAAGCAGGAGCAGAGAGCATCGAGGGCGAGCGGCATCAACAATAGCACAGCGAGCATAACCCGCTAGCAGCAGGTGGGCGCACGCTCAAACTCAACATCCCCACTATGCTAACGAGAGCAACCGCAACAACGATGCCCGCTCTAGCACGAGTTGTGATCCTCCAACCGCGCCTGCCACACGCGCGGCTTCTGGGCATGCACCTCCCCCGGAGCAAGGCGAACAAGACGGAGTGCCAAACAGAGCTGCCAATCCCCAAGCATGACATGTTCATCATCAAAATGCCTTGGCGATAGGTTTGCGATGGCAACAACGTGGTGACGCCCCTACTGGCTCTACCAGGAGTCGGACAACGTCGCGATCTGCATCGTCGGCTATGCCGAGAACAACCACTGATGCCATGGCGCGGGCCCAACTCCTGTTGAGATTTTCACGAGCAGCTGATCAAATGGATGAGTGGAGAGCCACCATCCAGAGCCTGGTCGGCTTCGATGAGGCCGAAAAATCTCAGCAGGCAGAGCCATCACAACACCTACGGGCGGCAATAGCAGCCTGGGATGCTAGCGATGTTGAGGGGGGCGCGCCGATGGTGCAGTGTCCTCCACGACAACAGACCCAGAGGTAGGAACATGAGCCCCGCGACCATGATCCCGATGAAGCATCGACAAGCCCACGCCCAGTGATGGCGGATACTTACCTTTTGAGGTTGGGTGCTCTACCTTCAGTCGCGAGCTACGGGAAGTCTGTTGGCCATCTACCTGCATCTTCAAGCTTGAGCTACCAGAAAAATACGATGGAAAGTTGAACCCGACAGAGTTCTTGAGCATTTACACAATTCCTGTTCAAGTTGCTGGAGGCAGAGATGCGAAGGTGTTTTCCAACTACTTCCCTTTGGCACTCAAGTAAAATGTGAGGTCGTGTCTCATGCACCTATGAGAGAGTTCCATTTCATCATGGGCCGACTTGTGCAATGGATTTGCTGGCGCCTTCACGGGCAGCCATCAAGAACCAGGATGGCCCAGTGATCTGCAAGCCCTTCGACAGAAGGAAGGATAGAGCTTACACAAGTATATGCAGAGATTCGGTCGAGTGCATCGCAACATTCCAGAGATACACCCGGCAGCTGTGATTGCCGCGTTCCACTCGAACTACTACAAAAAAAACACTTCCATGATAATATGTGTTTGTCACAGTAGGTCACGTTTTCTGTCATGCATGTACATCCATGATGACTTTATGATAGAATCAAGATAGTCATACATGTGTTGTCGTAGAAGTGTTCCATGACAATACCAAAATTATCATCATGGAAGTGTCCACTTCCATGACGATAAATGGCGCGTCATGGAAGTGCTTTTGTCAAGGGTAACCAACTAGTGGCATCCATCGTAATGGGTCGCCGTTAAGCTATTGGGTCTAGTTTTGGATTCGATAACCCACTAACAGCTAGGACCAATTGGGATTTTCCACGTGTAAAGTTCTCATTGGCCGAAGGAACCACGTGTCACCTCCTCGTGCGGACAGATGTCAACCGACCAATGGATTGGAGGCGCCTATGATACGTCGACACGTGGAAGGGCCCAAAAGTTGCCCATTCAGTTTTAAAAAGGCCGGCCCAGGCAAGATTATCGGGCTGGCCCATTAATGATCTGCTTGCAGATGACCCATTCACATTTAAGGCCCGTAAGAATAGTGTCAAATCAGCCCGTCAACGGCCCATTTTAGATTTCTCATCATTGCGGCCCATGGTGTCTTCTGGCCCGTTGACAATCTGCTAAGTACTTGGGCGGAATTACGACCCAGTGTGTTTCTGGCCTGTTAAAGGTCCTGCAACATTCGGGCCCATTTAATGCCCGATGAAACTTTCGGACCATAAAAGACTGGGAGGAAATTGGGCCACATTCTGCCAGGTTTGACATTTGGCCTGTGGGTAGCCCATTATAGATTTGTCCCACTTCCAGCCTGTTGTGCTTTTCGATGTTTTAACGTCGGATGAAGCCCATGGGCCATGTGTGGCCCAACGTCACATTGGGCCTACTAAAGGCCCATATACTCGCGCATACAAATCAAGCCAGACCGCTCTTCCGGCCTGTTAAAGACTCGTCTGACTTTCGGCCCGTGAACGATCCGAATTGCAAATGGGCCAGCAGGAGGTGAGATACATGGGCATAATCTGGTCCAATCATCTTGCGGCCTCTTAAAAGTCATGGGCATAATTTGGCCCAATTACGACCCAATCTGACTTTCAACCTACTAAAGGCCCTTCTTATTTATGGGCCATATTAGGCATGCGAGATATTTACACATGTTAAGGGCCTGTTGTTACTAAGGGCCCAAATTATGTTAGGCCTGTTAACGACCCACTGTGGGCACATGCCTATCAAAAATAAGAAAGCTTATATTGATTTAGGCCCAGATATTTTAAGTTGGCTACATGCCGATTACGGCCTATGATTGTTTTTTCCCGAATTGGAGTTATGGGCCCGAGCAATGTTGGCCCATCGGGCTCCTACGTTGCTTTTGTCCGAAAGGAGATTGATGATGCCGAATACATTACTAAGATAAACTTACACTATACAAAAATAGCGTCATAATTTCTACGGTCTTTGGCAGCACGATAAATGTTGTATCAGAAAAAAAAATACAGACAAACAACAAAAGGCATGTTGGCATAAAATGTTACAGTCCTTGCACCATCAGATGTATAGAAGCACAAATCATTTGACCTGGGTACTAATGTTTCAGGCTATAGAATCTGATGGAGCAGCATGACCTTCCCCTTTTTCCGCCATTGCTCTTGAAAAACGAAGCAAATGTCTGATAGTCTGGTTTCAAAACCATTCATATCTTTATGACATTTGCAACCACTATTCTTGTTTCAGAAACGACATCCATTAGTGATTGGACTTGTGTATAGAGCACATATATATCACTTTGTCTAGCCAAAAGATTTTGTTCATTAGGCGATTTGGATGAGGTTACCTTGGCAACCAACCCAGAATTACGCAGGAAGGTGATTTTTGCACTGTTAACGGAGAGATACTGATGCACTGCAGAAAGAGGTGACATTGTGCTTGTGGTAGCAACGTCACCTTCAGGTGGTTGTGGATATTCAATCATTTGTTCCATAGCTTGCTGAAAGTTTGAATTTGTAGATTAGTGTAACAGATAAGTTACTAATGAGACAAAAACAAACAAACTAAGTTTCACGTTTATACATAACTTATTTTGGTGAACTGTTGTAATACATTAGCATGTATTGTAGTGAAATCACTTTCGGAACCTATGTCCACGTAGCATGCCTGCTGTATTGTCTATTTCCTCATATACATTTACATCTAAGCATAAAGGAGACATGGTTTAAAGTGGGATGAACATACTATGACATCATTCATATCAGAGGCAAACATATATCAAACAAATAAGCTATTGTATCATTGTGTGGGCACGTGAACATCACAATTAGATTACTGATCAAGACCAAAGGAATATCCTTCCTATCTTTTAAACCGTGTAAGGTGAAATGATACGTTAAGACAAGTATGTATAAAAGTGAACAAAGTAATTGACATTGGTTGCAAACCAAGAAGTTAAATAAGCACGTCACAGTAACAAGCAATTCAAAGGCATGAGGAGTAAGGACTTACAATAGTGGCTTGAACAGGTGGGCTCATGCCCTTCATCTTGCTAGTGTGACTATCCTTGAATATTTGCACTGCATTCGGTTCAAGTTCTTTTTGGTCCGCACGGGCTTTCCTCTGTATTTGGAACAAGTCAATATAGATATGATAATATGACGCAATAAATATAAGGAAAAAGCAGCTGTTTACAAGAGCCTCGCAGTGTGCAATATAGCTACGAGATCTTGTTGTATGTTGGAATTTCACTTTAGAACGGTTGGTCTTGTTCTTCAAACAGTTAGCCTATAAGAAGATAGACTTGTAAGTCACATATGTAAACAAGAGTTTAATATGTGATCTCACCACATACATATACCCTACCTGATACTTTGGATCAGACCAGTGTTTAAGAAGGGTTGTCCAGTCTTCATCCGTAATATATTCCACTGGGGATGTTTGGGCGATTTCATTGTTAGCCTTGCCTTCAAAGTGAGTTTTTCTAAGGTGATACTGATACTGTCGCAGAGCAAACTTAAAAACATGAGTGCATGCTTGTTTAGTTGCATCCTCTTTTGGATCCAACTTGAACCTCATCTGTTGAAAAAAGAATGGGAGTCTCATTAGGAGGAAGCTAGAATGTATGGGGCAGAGCAAGACAGTATTAGAAATTGCGATTAATAACATTACGTATGGATAAATGGTCAAGGAAGGTGCTAAACTGGGCATCATCTTTCACATTTCTATACTGGATCCATGTTGGGAGGATACGTGCATGACACCTAACAACAATAGCTGCCTCTGATACTAACTTGGTTGACTCTGTAGCATCACGGGGCCTTTTAAAACCATCCTCAAAATGGATCTCAATTCCTCCTCCTTTAGATTTTGTTAATCTGTTAAGCATTATCCCTGATGTCTGTTTCCTCTTGCGCCGTGGTGCTAGTTCAACAATGAATATGGAAAGTGTTAGCACATCAAACTGTGAGAGTACATATAAAGGAGCATGCAACTGCAACTTGACTCGGCCAGGTACCGTCTTGGTGTTGATGCTCATGAGGTTCATACGATCTTTCCAAGTCCTGTAGTGTTAGCAGTGCTTCGGAAGTAGTGTTAGGTGTGAAGGCATCTTGGGAACATGCCACTTGCGGAGCAAACTAACTAGTATCTCGTTGATATGTCGCTACAGTTGAAGGAGGTGCTGCAGCTGGTGGAGCAGGGGATACTATGTTTGTAGATTTAGCCGATGGACTTGGACATTCTACTGCACTATAAGTACCGGCAGAATCTTGAGGGAATATCCTTTCCCTTGCACCAGGCGAGTAACACCATTCCCTACTATATTCTTTTCCTTCCTCTTTTTCGACTTTCCCATGTCAAGATGTACCCACAACACAAAAGAATAAAATCCGCTCTTCAGAACTCATTAATGCATGATATAGACGAGCAATACTTTGATGTAAGATAACCGTATGAGGAGGATGGAATATGTAAGAAAAATAGGACAACATGACATATTCACACCTATGATGTGTAAACTAAGAAGAAGGATTTTCAAGAAATTAGAAGCAATGCAAGCTAGACACCATATGAAATATGCAACCAATATCACTCTACCAAGTTAAAAGTGTCTTGTCATAAGTGGCATTTCAAGAAATGAGAAGCAGTACAACCTAGAAATCAATGCAACATGCAACCAATATCACACTACCAAGTTAATAGCATCCAATCATAAGTGATTGATGCGACATACACAACAACATTACTTTGATGTAAGAACATGGTATGATAGATAGATGCAGTGTATTCTAGAAACAGAAAGGTGTGTCATATGCACATGTATAACGTATAAACTCAGTAGTGTAATTTAATCAAATTAGAAGAAATATAAGCTAGACACAATATGCAAGATGAAACTAATTATCAGATTGTGAACTTAGAGCAAGCACCTGACATGGTGGAGTAGGGGAGATGAACTCATCATATAGACTTGGGACTTCAACTGCAGTAGGACTAGCAGGGGCAAATCTAGAGAGCCTCCATTTGCGTCGCTCTAGAGGTCCACCAACATCCCCTAACTTACTCTTTTCCTTCCTCTTTTTTTTATATTGCCTTCTAAAGTCAAAACCACAAAAGGAAATAAAATTATCTCTCCATAACTCGTTGATGCATGATACAGAAGAACACTTCTCTGATGCAAGGCAAGCGCATGATAGGAGGAGGGAATATATACAAAAAGAAGGACATAATTGCATGTTCACACCTATGATAGGAGGATGGAATATGTATGAAAAAGTGTAACAGAAGGCATTTGAACAAAATTAGAAGAAATGAAGGCTAGGCACCATATGAACATGCAACCAATATCACTTTACCAAGTAAACGGTGTCCCGTCATAAGTGCCATTTCAACAAATTAGAAGCAGTAGAAGCTAGAAGACAATGCAAGATGCAACCTATACTACACTCCCAGGTTAAATATGTCTTATGGTTAAGTGATTGTTGCAGGATACACAACAGTACTTTGATGTAAGAACATGGTGTGATAGACAGATTTATTATGTTCTAGAAACATGAACACATGTCATATTGACATGTATAAGTTGTAAGCTACGTAGATGCAATTCAACAAAATTATGAGCAATACAAAGTAGACATCATATGGAACACAACCACATATAACAGTGCCAAGTTAGAGCAAGCACCTGCGATGCTGGAGTAGGGGAGAAGTGATCATCATCTACACAACTACGTTGACTGTCCAGCCTTGTGTTGTCTTGTGAATTTTGTTGGGAGGATGGTGGAGTAGAATCTGTAGAGACCCTCTGTTTGAGTTGCTTTGAAGGACCACCATCATCCACTGCCTTACTAATTTAATTCTGTTTTATTGATTTTGTATTGTGAAGTCAAACCAATAAAAAAGGAAAAAAAATCGCTCTTCCGAACTCATTCAAGCATAACACTGACAAACACTACGTGGATGAAAGGCAAACATATGATACGAGGATGGAAGTTGTACGAAAAACATGACATCGTGAAATATTCAGATCTATGATGTGGTAACTAAGCAGAAGGGATTTCAAGAAATTAGAAGCACTTCAAGCTAGACCTTTTTTAGAAAAGGAGGTTGACCTCCGGCCTCTGCATCAATCGATGCATGCAGCCATATGAAAGATGCAACCAATTCAGTCTGCCAAGTTAAAACTGTCTGGCGTTTCAACAAATTAGAAGTAGTACATGCTAGAAGTCATATGCAAGGCGCAGCCAATATCACAGTGTCCACTTAAAGGCGTCTCATCATAAGTGACTGATGCGGGATACGCAAGGACAGTAGTTTGATGTAAGAACATGGTCTGATCAGATATAATATGTTCTACAAATAGGAACACATGTCATATTCACAGGTAAAATGTGTAAAGTAAGCAGATGCAATACAACAAAGTTAGAAGCAATACAAGCTATTCATCATACGCAACATGCAAACCAAAGAGTGCCAAGTTAGAGAAAACACCGGTGATGGTGGAGTAGGGGAGATGTGTTCATCATCTACACAGCTAAGTTGAATGTCTAACCTTGTGTTGTCTTTTGAATCTTGTTGGGAGGATGGCGGAATAGAATCAGTAGAGACCCTTCGTTTTAGTTGCTCGGAAGGACCACCACTACTGCAGGATGCTGCTAATGCGACACTACGATCAGAGACCCTTTGACAAAACTGTGTGCAATGCATTAATCACAAACAGGGATGTAAAAAACATCAAAAAAGGCAAAATGTTTGCGATGAATGATACATCAAACACGGTTCAGATTGTAGTTGTGTGTGCGATCCAGGGCACACAGTTGGCCCGTTCGAACTGTTTGCGATGAGGCAGAACAATAGAACTGGGCAGCCAGATCAATGTGTGTGCGATATACGGCATACAGTTTGCTCCGATGAACTGTTTGCTATTAGGAAGTGCAACAGAAACGGTTAGCCAGATCAAGGTGTGTGTGATATAGGTCATACGGTTCACTCGGACGAATTGTTTTCGATTAGCGAATACAACAGAAACAGTTAAACTTAACAAGATGTGTGCGATACGTGGCAAACAGCCGACTCAACGGCGAGCAACCACGTGGTCAACCTTCTGCCATCAATAAATTTTGACCTTGTTTCTTGTCACATTGCAGATTACAACGCAATAAGTAATTGCAAATATGTTCACACCTATCAAACTAATATGTGTTCACACTTAGCACCAGGCTATAAAAACTACCCACTCGAACATTACTTCACAGTTCCTCTCCTTATCACCCACAAAACTGGTATTTCCTGTCAAGTCGTTCCGCCATGACTGGTAGGAGGATTTTAGGGTGGAGATATAATCAGGCAGCAAAGACCAAGGCCGCGGAAGCACTAGAGAGGTCCAGCCGCGAAGCCGCAGCCGCAGCAGAGATGTCCCGGCATGCCGCGGAGCCCTCGAACGAGCTCTCACGGGCACGCAAGGGCTCTCACAAGCGCATTCGTAGCCTCGGCCATCATGACAAGCCGGCGTTCCTGAAGTCCTTCACCGACAAAGATGACATTCTCGCTGGCGTCACTACGCAGCAGGAGCTGGTCGATGGCTAGATGAAGCTGTTCAAGATCAGCGAGGCCTCGGTTGACAAGGCGACCAGACTCATCAAGCAACTCATGGGTGACAATGTGAAGCTCCTCAAGGTGCTCGCCGAGAAGGAGGAGGAGGCCGCCGGTTGGAAGATGTTGCATGAGCAGAGTAGTGCCTCAGGGATGACGCTGACAGCGGTCATCGAGGAACTGATGGGTGACTTGAGGAAGCTCCAGATCAAGCGCGAGCATGAGGTGGAGGAATCCATGGCTGCTTTCAAGCAAAGTCATGAGGAATTGAAGAAGGAGCTGGAGGATGTTGTCGCCTGGCGATCCATCGGCGAGTAGAGACAGTAGCGACCCAGATCGTTGTCTACAATTTCCTTCTTCTCTTGCCTTCGTGTCTTCCGGGCTTTGCCGCATGTGGCATTTCAAATTATCTAGAATATGTAAGACAATTATTACCTGCGCCATTGTAAATTTGTCATCGTATTATATGTTGCCATTTTATTTGTGATTGTATTATCTGTTGCCCTATGTGGCAATTTAAATTAGGGCGGAATACGAGTTGAAAACACAAACAAAGCAAATGCTGCCATGGGATCACAAGCAAACACCCTCCGTACATGTGCTTTAATTAACCCATTAATGGAGAAGTTGCGAGAGAGGCGGGCGGCGGCTGGGGCATGCAGGTCAAAGAGCTCACTTCCCGGTGAGCATGGGTGGCCTTGCTGCTCGCACGTGTCACGTCGAGCCTGCGACTGCGAGGTGGACAAGATGCACGCGTCTTGTCGAGCCTGCGCGGCGGTCTGCTCGCACGCGTCCCGTCGAGCCTGCACGGCGGACTTCTCGTGCTCGTCATGTCTAATCAAACAGCTGCACGCATGCCATCGAATATGGTTAAATTTCTACACGGATAATATAATACAACAGTTTGCGATATTAACGTGTCAGATTTTTGTTTCAAAAAGGACTTCGTTGGCTACTAATGTGTGCGCCTCTTCTCAAACTGGGCATTTTTTACCACGGCATATATGTGCCATGTCATGAAACCATGCCAAGTTTCATGTTTTTTGTGTGAGTTTTTGATTACTAGGATTTGAAAACCTAGATTCTCAATGTTTCAGGACGGTGACAAGTTTGTAATTCATTCACATTCGTTAAATGAGACCTAAACATGCACCCAATGACACATGTACGATTTCCCACCCATTTTTCTTCACTGGAGCATGTGCTTGTATTTCAAATTTGAATTATGGACTACATTAAATGCGTAGAAAACTTAGTAGTTAGTAATATATATACAATGGCCAAATGAACTCTGAATAGTTTCAATTTTCAGCCCGACACTCATGTTATTCTATGTTGCATGTAGAAAACAAAGTTCAAGGCGAGAAGAGGCAGCGATTATCGTTTCGCCCACAAGAGTTTCCCTACCGGAACCACAAGGGTTGTGGCAGGCTCTGGTTTGTAAGAGCCTTGTAATATAGATTCACCCAAATTAGACAATTATATGTACCATGTAGTGACACCATGCCAAGTTTCAGGATTTCCTGGTGAGTTTAGGATTTACAGAGATTTAAAAACCGATTCACAATGTTTGTGGCCAAGCCAGGACGGCGAGATGGTTGAATTCGTTCCCATTCGCTCCATGGGACCTAAACATGCACCTCGAGGAAACATGTACGTTTTTTCTAGCTATTTTGGTGCACTGGAGCGTGTATTTCTAGTTCGGATTTGAATTATGGACATTAAATGCCTAGAAAACTCAATTAATGAATAAAAAGGGTCAAATGAACCCTAAATAATTTCAAAGTTCAGGGCAAATCTCCCGTTGTTCCGTGTCACGTGTAGAAGAAAATATGAGGCTAGAAGAGGGAGTGATTATTGTTTGGCCCACAAGGGGACACGTTTCCCTATCGAAACCACGAGGGTTCTTGCGACAGGCTCCTGTTTGTAAGAGGTTTGTAATAAAGCTTGGCCCAAGGCAATGTTTTTACCACGGCATATATGTGCCATGATGTGACACCATGCCACCTTTGATGACTTTCTAGTGAGTTTTGGGTTTATGGGGACTTAAAACCCGATATTCGAAATGTTTGAGGATGAGCTAGGACACCGGTTCGGTTGTAATTCATTCCCATTCCTGGCATTGGACCTAAACATGCACCCAAGGACACATGTATAATTTTTCTAGCCATTTTGGTGAACTAGAGCATGTATTTCTAACTCAGATTTGAATTCTGGACATTAAATGCCTAGGAAACTCAATTAGTGTATAAAAAGGCCAAACGAACCCTGAATAAGTTTAAATTTCAGCACGAATATCATGTCGTTCCATGTTGCCCGTGGAAGAAAATACAAGGCACAAAGAGGCAGTGATTACGTTTCGCCCACAAGGGGAACATGTTTCCCTATCGGAACCACGAGGCTTCTTTGAGGGAAGCTCCGATTTTTGTAAGAGGTTTGTAATAAAGCTTGGCCCAAATTGGACAATGTTTTTACCACAACATATATGTGCCATGGCGTGACACCGTGCCACCTTTGATGACTTTCTGGTGACTTAAAAACCGAGATTCCAAATGTTTGAGGACGAGCCAGGACGCGGGTACGGTTGTAATTCGTTCCAATTCCTGGCATGGGACCTAAACATGCACCCAAGGACACATGTATAATTGTTTAGCCATTTTGGTGAACTGAAGCATGTAATTGAAGTTCAGATTTGAATTATGGACATTAAATGCCTAGGAAACTCAATTAGTGTATAAAGGCCAAACAAACCCTGAATAAGTTTAAATTTCAGCACAGATATCTTGTCGTTCCATGTTGCCCGTAGAAGAAAATACAAGGCGAAAAGAGGTAGTGATTACATTTCACCCACAAGGGGGGCACGTTTCCCTATCGGAACTACGAGGCTTCTTTAAGAGAAGCTCCGGTTTGTAAGAGGCTTGTAATAAAACTTGCGCCACAATGGATGAAAAAATTCCTTGACTTATAAGTGCCCTGTCGTGACACCATGCCAGGTTTCACAATTTTCAGCTTAGTTTTGGATTTACGGAGATTTAAAAACCGAGATTCTTCTCACAAAATGTTTCCAAATAGCACACGGTTCACTCACGAAAGTCGATATTCAATGAAAACTTCATGGAAACCATATTTTCAAGTTTCATAAAAATCTGAAAAAATGTGGGATGTTAAGAAGGTGATGTTTTATTGTGACACAAAATTTCAAGTTGAAAAACATTACGAGATGTGAGCTATGAAAAAGAAAAATTCGGCCCTGAATAGTGACATTACTATTCAGCACTATTCAACGCTGATTTTGACTTTTTCATAGCTCACATCTCGTAATGTATTTCAACTTGAAATTTTGTGTGGCAATACTACATCATCCTCTTAACAACCCACATATTTTTCACATTTTTTTGAAACTTCAAAACATCCTTTTCTCGTGGTTTTCACCGGTTTCCACTGAATGTTGGTTTCTGTATGATATTCTTCCCCCTGCTGCGCGTGCGATTTGAGTCGTGCGTTCAGATTGGCCAGAACCGAAACCCCACGGATCATACGTGTGCACCATTGGATACTGCCAGATCGAACGGCAACCCTGAACCCTTTCAACAGCACCTGCAATACATGGGTAAGCACTGTGTGCATGCGTCGTGCTAGCTCACGCTTCCTTCTCTACTAGGTTTTCAAAACAGGCTACCATTTCTCGCCGCTCCTCTCATCAGTTCCCGCCTCTTCTCCCATCGTTTTCCCGCTACCAGTGTCAGTGCTCATTGAAGGCTAGCGACAGCACACCGACCATGTAAAATATCCCACACAGTTTCTAAAATCACAAATGTGTGTGATAGGAGGGAGTAGGTCCCATAGGGTGACCAGTGTGAAACGCCTTAATGGAAGGAGGCAATTCTTATCAGCAAGGGCCGGCTTCCCATCCGCTAGCCTAGTCAAATAGAATGCATAAGTTAAGCGTGCTTGGGCTGGAGTAGTCCAAGGATGGGTGACCCGGTGGGAAGTTGCATATCTCAAGCATCATTTAAATGCCATGACACGATCGTTATAGAGATATATTATATCTCTATAGTGACCTATCATGGCAATTATATAAACCTTGGGATCCTTGTTTTGCTAATTTGTATACTATGTTTTTATGGGTTATTTTTTGCTCTAAAAAATTAAAGAATGATTGACTTGACCTGTCATGGCGATTATATAAACCTACTATGTTTTTATGGGTTATTTTTTCCTCTAAAAAAATAAAAAATGATTGACTTGACCTGTAATGGCGATTATATAAACCTTTTCAGGTTGCATGCAGGGTATAGGGGGTAGGGTGTTCTTCTCGAGCATGTCTCCCTTGTGGGGCTTATAGACACGGCACATATCTCTGCGGTCCCCGAGGTATATATATTATCCTTTACCGAAAATTAGGGGGCCCCACACAATCTATCCCTTTGACCCAACAACGAGAAGGGTTTGACCATGATGGTTTCCTATTGATACTAGTAAGGTACACGTGCATTGCACGCATGAGATTTGGTATCCAAATTATGAATAAAACCACACTATAACATGTAAGCTTTGAGTCATATATGCATAATGTAGATGTTCGTTTAATTCTTATAGTTCATCTCATCCAAAATCAATTAGTTTTATAAAAAAATCTATATTGAGATTCATGGAATTGTGCATTGTAAAGCATAAAGTAGAAACAAAAAGTGACAATTCATTTAGAAAAAAAGTTTGGTCAATTAAGATATGGAAGATTCTAGAGAACAAAGGAGAAGTGCTTGTGTTTTGAGGTTTGTGCATTATTCTTAAGTTCAACCATGGAGTCTTCTAGATTGTACATGTGGCAGAATCTGGTGGAATGTAGATGATATCCAACGGCCAATAGTGCTCGGATTTGCCATCTCTGGACCGTCGGATTGGCTTCATCCAACGACCAACTTTCAAAGTTATTCGCACACAATATAGGTGTATAGATGTGTGTGTGTGTGTGTGTGTGTGTGTGTGTGTGTGTCCCATGCTAGACCAAATAAAGTTTGAGCGCATGCGTGGGACGACCCCCCCCCCCTCCCCGCCGCCGCCGCCGCCTCGAAGTTGGGAAACTGACATCGTACGTATTGAACGAGGCTTGGATTCGGTTATGGTGTTCGGTTTGTAATGTAGTTGGTGGCCCATCGAAGTTGTGCATTTGGGATTTAAACACATCACACAGCACCGTGCCCATACATATTTTCGGGCCGCATGCAGTGTATACGGGGTCTTCTGATCGACTACGTCTCCCTTGTGTGTTTTATTGTGACAACACACATATTTGTGGGTTCCCCGAGTGTATATATATAATCCCTTTGACCTATAATGTGGGGTATGTGTTGGCCATGAATGGATTCCTCCTAGTTCATGTTAGGGCCGGTCACATGTCGCTCAACCAAAGCTCGAGCTCATGCGTTGTCGGGATTCCCTCCCACATGCTCGGATTGCTGGGTTCGACCTACATCAAACCCTGCGTATCTCATCCTTAACTACCTTGCCTTCATGGTTGTTGTCTGTATCAAGAGGTAGGCACCACATCTAAATTGCACATTATTCTATATTGAAAACACACATCACCCCTCCCCAACGTACATTATTTTGGGCCACATGCAAGAGGTGCTGGTTTTTTGGTCCCTCTCGGACGATTTTTATGATGGTTCAATCTATTGGCCCAAGCGGTTTATTGACAGCAACAACTGTCAGTTGACCAAATGATAGATTCATTAGTCCGTCTTATGGTAGGTCATGGTGACATGCATGTATGACCAAAGTATCGATCATTACGTGCATCCACCCCGTTGACACGAAGTGGGAGGTGGTGGGCCAAGCATCCTGGGGCTAGGTACGACATTATGTCATTATGTATATATATATATATATATATATATATATATATATTTGGCCCAAATATATCTCCAAGGGTGCTTTCGGGTTTGCGAGGCAGGTGCCACCAAAGTTATGCATTGTGTATTTAAAGTTATAAACTTCCCGAATATTCCTACATATATTTGGCCACTTCCAGGTGGTTCTTGACTTCTAGCCCCTCTCATCGATATTCGATGACGCGCCCAACCATGGGCCCGCGCGGTAAAAGTTGTGCATTGGAATTTTGAACATCACAGACCACCCTTTTCACTCACATATATTTGGGCCACATGCTGGTGTGGCTGTCTTCTGACCCTCTCTAACATTATTTTTTGTTGCAAAGACTCTGATGACGCTCAACAGACACGGGTATAATATCTTAACCATGTGCGATACAAGTGCGTTGTGAAACACCACGCCTGTGCAAGCGCGAGCAAAGGTAGAGGTACTAGCTCAACCATGTGCGATGCAAGTGCGCTATAAAATCACCACGACCGCGCAAGCGCGAGCAAAGGGTGGAGGTACTGGCTTAACCGTGTGCGATGCAAGTGTGTTGTAAAAGCACCACCCATGCAAGCTAAAGGCAGGTAAGTTTATTTGGAAATTAGGACGAACCGTTTGTGATAGACCAGCTAGATAGAAATATAAAAACAAACTACCCGCCTTGAGCATTGCAAAAATCGGCGGTTCCACGCCACTTTTCCTTATTATCATACACGCATATTGTTATTGGACCGTGTGCGATCTTGGGCACTCCCGCCCCGCATCAATTCCTTTACCCAAAATTAAGTAGCCGCCTTACTTGAACCATCGCTCAGACTCCTCTTGCACCAACCTCATAGTAAAATTGCAGTAGTCGAGGCATTTGAACCGTCGCCCTCCCTCGTCCACCACCATCTCCACCCACCATTACTAAAATTTTCAGTAGTCGTGGCGTATCCTCAAACACCAACAACCCTCCCTCCACAGTCCCCCACCTGCCCCTCCCCCCTTGAACTCTAGCGCGGCTGCCACCGGCGCCGCCGCCAACCCCTGCCGGTCTGCCCATTTCTCCGAGCTTAGATAATAAAGTACAGGTTACCCAACGATTCCCATACCGTTGCCCCACTCCCCTGAGTTTTTAGATGAGGCCTGCGGTGTCCCTCCCCGCCAGATCCACATCCCCTGCTCCAGAATGCTGTAGCCTAAGCTCGACCAAGTATCCCAGGGAGCCTGACGAGCGTTCGTCCAAGAAGAGGTTTATCATGGCCCCTCCGGCGGACGTTGGCGATGTGGTCGTTGTCGGATTGCGGGTTCCGCAAACCCTTGAAAGGTTTGAACTCTGGGGTGCACATGAAGAACACTCTCTCCCTAGCGTGCTCGCCCTACGATTCGACAACCTAGCTCGACGAACTCAAAGAACAAGGGACACCGAGGATTATACTGGTTTGGCCCACCTTGCGGTGTAATACCCTACTCAAATGTGTGTGGTGGATTGCCTCGTGGGGCTGAGGATGAACTAGTACAAGGGATGAACAAACTCCGGAGGAGAGGTATTCTTGGGCTCGGATGAGCTTGTGATGTGTGAAGGTTGGAATGGATCTCTCTCAGATCAGATGGGCCGACCCCCCCCCATGGTGGTGGCTAGGTACTATTTATAGTGGCCTTGGTCCTCTTACCAAATATCAGCGGGAAGGGGTCCCACAACGGCCAAATTTGAAGGGGAACAACTAGTACAGGCTATTCAGACAAAAGTGGTCTTCGCCTGCCAAAGGCTCAGGTGGTGACACCGCACCGGGCTCCACGATGACCTCCATTCTGCCATCCTAACGGTCCTTGGTCTTGTTGCACCGATATGGAAACCTTTGCTTCATTCCGCGGGACTCTGCGCCTGCGCTAGCCCCCTTAGCACCAAAGGGGAAACTGGTACACTGCGCCCGCTGGCGGCCGCCTGGCCTTGGACGTCATGGCTCACGTCACGTGCACCTCGCGAGGTGCGCCTTGCATAGATATCTCCACTCCTTGGGAGCCAGCCTAGAGAGGCTGCCCCTAGGGAGGTCTTGTTGTCGTCCGCCTCGCGAGGCTTGGCCCCTCGTGAGGGTCTTGAGCTGTGGTTGTTGAAGCTGGGCTATACCAGGCCGTCGATGGAGCCACATCATGGGCAGCAGGCAGGAAAGTCTGGGCACCCCCGTTCCTAGAATGCCGACAGTAGCCCCGGGGCCGAAGGCACGCTCGAGCTTGGCTTTGAGGCGAAGCCAAGGGGAAAGTGCAAAGCGCCGCGGGCCCCAATTGCATGTGGCCTGGGTCGACGCGTGGCGACTTGATTGGACGTGGGCGTCTCCGCTTCCCCACGCTACCTTGGCAACTGCCCTCATCTGACAAAAGGCTGGCGAGCACTGCTGGGTTTTCATTACCTTCTTTCGCCTTGTTCCAGAACCCCTTCTCCTTCCTGCCCCAAGAGTCTTCAGATCCGCCTGGTTTCTCGCCCCGAGTTCGTAGCCGATGGCACTCGACAAGGCGAAGGCCACTCGCTCACCCTCCTGGTTCGAGCCTGCCTTGAGCATGCCCACGGTCATGGAGAAGAACCACGCCGCCGTGCTCCTGATGACGGCGGACGGTAGTGATGAGGAGAAGGAGCCTGAGCTCCGGGCCGGCTCCGCTGTGCCGGAGCCCTCAGGTAGTACTTTTTACCCTTTCTTTATGCACAACATCTTCGCGGGGCTAGTCCCCCCTTTCTTCGACTTCATCTTCACCATCCTCCACCATTATAAGCTTCACACCCTCCATCTTCACCCCAACTCAGTCCTTCTTCTATCGAACTTCGCCTTTTATTGTGAGGCATTCGTGGGGATAATGACGTTTGTGGCGTTGCTTCCCCACTTCTTTTATCTCCGGATCAAGGAGGGCCAGTGCTCGGGGTGCGCCAACTTCGTCGCGACCAATGGGGCCCACGCAATCTCGAGAGCCGCGAAGAAGGTGGAGGGCTACAGGAGCAAGTGGGTCCTCATGGAGGCGAAGATCTCCCACCCGCTGCTAATGATGCCGATGAGGGCGCCTGCGACACACGACGGGTGGAACAGCGCGATGCTCAATGACCCCCGGGCCGAGCAGCTGCTGGCGAGGATGGTGGCTAACTTGAAGCCTAATGACCCGAAGGCGGAGAAGCTGACGGGGCCCATGATCATCAAGGAGTTTCTGATGCAGCGCCTGGCTCCGCTTCAAGCATGCTCGTGCCCCTTGTGGAAGCTCATGGATGAGGGGGACGACCTCCGCCTGCACTCAGATGCCTTGTCCGACAAGGAGCTGGGCAAGGTCCTCCGTCTCCTGGTTGCGAAGGACCAAGGGTACCCACCTGACACTCATCTTCCAATGTATAGCTGCCCGGATGGGGCGCAGATTGTTGCTGCCATGCCCATCTTCAATGAGCGCGGGCTCGTGCCATCGGCGCCCACTGGAGCCTCGATGGTGTTGTCCTCCAGCGAGTCCGGGCAGGGGGGCAAAAACGGACTCGGAGGCGATCCGGGAGGATGCAGGGGAGACTTCTCCCCCATGCCAGACTGATCTCCTCCACGTCTTCTCCGATGATGATGACGACAGCGAGCAACCAGCTAGGGAGTTGCCGCGCTTTGCCGGGGTTACCACGAGGTCGAAGGGCACCCCCCGAAGAAGCCGCAGACCGAGGTTCCGAAGAGGGGTAGGTCGGCGCTAATCCCCCAAGGTGGCACCTCTGCTTTGTCGCTGGCCGGCACCGTTGCGGGTACGGTCGCCGTGCCCCCATCTGCTCCTGGGGCTTGGGCGCCAGTGCCCCAGATCACGAAGCTCTCGGCCTTCATGCTCCAGAAGAGGGCGAGGGATTACGTCGTCGTGGAACAGTAAGTGTTCCACCCTGATTCTTGTCCATGTCTTCGCTAATGCCTCTTGATGCTTTTCGCTTGCGTCGTCAAGCCAGCGTCGGCGCTCAAGAATAAGAGGGAGTCGGTGGCGACCCGTGAAACCTAGCCACCTACCGCGGTTGCGTGACCCCGGAGCGGAAGGACGGTGCCCACGCCTCAGCGGCTAGATCGTCCTCGTGAGATTCAGAGGCCCGTTCGGAGAAGGAGGTCTCCATGGCCAAGCCGGCTCTGGAGGCTCCTGCCCCCTGCTCGTCCTTCGGGGCTCCGAGGGATCAGGAGCCCCCTGCTTCTTTTGCTGCGGCCACCCTGCAGGTCTTGGCGCCGGTGCCGCCTCCTCTTCCTTCCGTGACGTTTCCGAGTCGCGATCTTCCTGCTTCACCTGATGCTCTAGAGGGGGCCCTTTCCACGGTGATCCAGCTTCGCAATGACCTCCAAGGCCCCGACCGCCGCCTGGCGTCGGGGTGCCTAGAGCTAGTTTCGGGGTGGTTGTGGTCTGATGCAGTTGTCCGGGTGCCATGGAGCCAGGCCATTACGGCCTCCCAGGAGGGCGAGTTGGCTACCGGCCTAGCCGCGGCAGCCCGCGACGTGGCACTGAAGGATGCCAAGGCTGCGGAGGAGCGCTGCCTGACGCTGGAGGCTAAGATGAAGACCATGCGCGACGAGCGAGCTGCCAAGGCACGCCAGCTCGAGGTGCGGGAGGAGAAGTTGAAGTCCGGGAGGATGCGGTCGCTGGCCGCGACACCGAGCTAGAGCAGTCGGCACAGGAACAGGCCTCGTAGCGCGGCCGCCTGGAGAAGCTGAAGGAGGAAGTGGAGGCGGAGAAGGCCCGGCTAGAAGCCAAGGCGAAGGTTCTTGTTGAAGACCGCGCGGCCTTTGAATCCCTTGAGCAGAAGTCCCGCGAGGCCCTGCAGGAGTTCTATGGGAAGGGCTTGAAGGAGCCGCTGGTGACTGATGAGGAAGGCCCTGCCGAGAAACTTCCTCAACTCGTCATGGCGCTCGAGAGCGTTGTCAACGGGATCGGCCCCATGGTGGAAGGGGAGGCCCGTGCGCTTTCTGCTTCAGCCTTGACACGCGTCTTCAGCCACCTCCATCTTCGCGACCCGAGTACCAACCTTGGAGCCCTGCTCGAGCCTGTGGACGAAGAGCGATGTGTGGCTGCTGCCGAAGCCATGAAGTACCGGGTGGATGCCCTGCTGGAGAAGTTCCTCGCCATCAACCCTAAGCCCTCTGCTAGTGATGCCACCGACCCTGCGACAGCGGCCGACGGCGATGCCGACATTGAGGGGACGCTCCTTGCGGGCAACGACAACGCCCAAGGCTGAAGAGGAGACTTGTTGGCAGCACTTTCCTCCACTTTTATTTCCTGCAACATGAACCGTGCCTCGGGGAGGCATTTAAACTTATGCTTTGGTATTCGAAGAACAGTATGTTTTGTAATAAATACTAGATTTCGCGATCTCCTTCCCGCTTGCCCTAGCGTTCTACGTCGGCAGAGCCCGGACCTGTGCATACCTCACCTACTGCTGGCTCGTCCGGATTGCCAGGATGAGGACAGGGGGTGAGGGGCTACGTGACCAGTTAGGCTCCTGAGACGCGATGCTCGGGAGTCCTCCTTGACGTACGAACAGACCTCGGGAAGGGAACACGAAACCATGCCTTAGTGTTTTACGCCGGCAGAGCCCGGCCCCGCGCATACCTCAGCCGCCGCTGGCTCGTCCGGATTGCCAGGACGAGGCCAGGGGGTGAGGGGCTATGTGACCAGTTAGGCTCCTGACACACGATGCTCAGGATTCCTCCCTGACGTATAAGCAGACCTCGGGAAGGGAACGCAAAACTAAGCCTTAGTGTTCTGTGTCGGCAGAACCCGGCCTCACGCATACCTCACCCGCCGCTGCCTCGTCCGAATCGCCAGGACGAGGCCAGGGGTGAGGGGCTACATGACCAGTTAGGCTCCTAAGACGTGATGCCCAGGAGTCCTCCTTGACGTACGAACAGACCTCCATACCTGTCCTGGCGGGGCGTACGCCAGGCATGACCTGAGCGTAGCCCTGATGGCTTCTCGCCCCTTGTTGGTTACCCCAAGTGGAAGGTTTGAGATGTAGCGTAGCGGCAAATTTCCCTTGGCAAAGATACCAAGGATCGAATCCTGTGAGACTCCGAGGGTCAACAAGAAGGTGTCAATAGCGCCAGAAACTTTTGCTTGACAGGACCTGCACACAGATACAAATAACTTTGCTCCCAACGAGTACAGAGAGGTTGTCAATCCCTCCAGCCTTGTCGTTTACAAAGGATCAAACGCAAGAGATAATAGTGATAGGTATGACTGCAACTAGGAAATAAGAACAGGAAGTAAATAGCGGGTGTGATCAGTGATGGTAATATGGACCGGGGTCCCACGATGTTCACTAGTGATGTCTCTCTCCCAAAAGACGATAAAACAACTAAGCGAGGTAAACAAATTACAGCTGGGCAATTGACAGGATTATGTGCGCAAACCGATGCTAACTATGCTGTAAAGAAAGGTAGAGGCTCAAAAGCATGGGCGGTACGCCAAGGCAAGTAGACCGAAATCCATCTGCATCTACTACTAATCATCCACCTTGAGATATCTATCCAGAACATCTCGCTGGTATTAAGTTGCGAGTCCCACCCAAAGTGTAAATTCAAAGCAACAGACAGCTGCATTAAAAGAACTTTGCGCAAAGTAAACAATCCTTGCACCCGCAAGTACAAGCACCGTTGTTTTCCCCCTTGTGGCAAAAACACATCCCCTAGACTCATGTTTCTGTCACTCAAACTAGTCATCGAGGGGCATGAACCCACAATCAAGTATAACGTTCCCTCTTGGAGTTACTACCTACTACTCGGCCAAAGCAATAAATAGCAACGGAGAACATGCAAGAATTACTCAAGAACATAAATATAAAAGAGGTGAATCAAATATATTACTCACACACAATCTAAACATAATCTCATAATCCATCGGATCCCAGCAAACTCAGCAGAGCAACAGCATAAAGATTACATATGTGCCTTGATCATGTAGGGCAGCTCACGAGGTCTAATCCATGAAGAACAAAGAGGGGAGGAGAACATCACATAGCTACTGGTCATGGACACATGGTCCAAGGGAGACTACTCACAACTCATCCGGGAAGCGTCCATGGTGGTGGAGAAGCTCCCGGTGGTGGTTCTCCCCTCCGGCAGGGTGCCGGGAAGAATTCTCCTGGTGCTCCCGATCTTGGAAGCGCGTCGGCGGCGGAACAGAGATGAGATCGCGAAAAAGGGTTCCGTCCTCGAGGGTTTCGGGACGCGAGCAATATATATGCCAAAGGGGGTCACCAGAGGCGGAGGTGGGGCCCCAGGCGCACCCCTGGCGCGGCCAGGGGTGGGGCCGCGCCGGGTGGCCGCCTGGGCCCCCCCAAGCTCCCCAATGGCCCTGCCTTGGTTTTTTTGGAAGCTCCTGATACGCTGATTTTTCCTGTATTTTTTCCGGAATTTTTAGGGTACTTTTAATATGGGGGAAACCTGAAATAGAAAAACAGCAGAAAACAGGAACTGGCACTGGGGTGCACTGAGTTAATAGGTTAGTCCAAATATGATCAAAAGTGTATGGAAGTGCATAAATATCATAGCAATATCACACAAAAGAGGCATGGAGCAAGCAGAAATTATAGATACGTTTTGGACGTATCAACATCCCCAAGATTAATTCCTGCTCGTCCTCGAGTAGGTAAATGATAACAAGCATAATTTCTGTGGTGACATGCTACCAACCATATAAGAACTTTTAAGTAAAACAATCAAGGCATGTAATTCAATTCAAGTCATAACAAGCAAGAGTCTATATTAGTATTGTAACAAGCAACATAAGAACATAAAGGTGCAAGAGCCCTCGCTGTCCGTGACTCGAATGTCTCCAAATGGTGTTTGCGTGCAAGAAAGGGGATAGGGATATATGAGAGAGAGTAAAACATAGTTTTTATATTGTTGAGAACTTAATCTACTAAAGTTTCACACTTGGGCTTCTTTGGAATCTTATCTTGACTCATCCCCAGACCGTCAGCCAGGTACAAGTCAAAATGATCCACTCCCTTCCGATATTTTGAGCACTCATGCAATGGATGAGCGTAAGCAAGAAAGTCGACACTTAGGATGGCTAAGAGAGAAAAATGATAAAGGGGGAAGACAAAAAGGTGTGAAAGGCTCACATCAATGAGGACAATCATCGGCGAGAGAAAGCCAAATGATAGATATGATGTGAGGAGTAGGGATTGCCATGCAACGGATGCACATATGAGCTAAGGTAAGCTCTCCAATGGAACTAGTGGGGGTGCATCCAACTTGCTTGCTCAAGAAGACCTAGAGCTCTTTTGAGGAGGCTCATCATTGGAATATACAAGCCAAGTTCTATAGTGTAAAGGTCCCCACATAGCTATATGCATGAATGATAATCTCTATGGAGCACAAGGTATAAGATGGAGTACGAGTGTGGATCTCTCAAAAGGAAATAGTAGTGTGCCCCCTTCTCTCTTTTTATTTCTTTTTCTTTTTTTTCTCTTTTTTTATTTTTTGTGTGGCCTCGATGGCTCTTTCTATTTATCTCTCATTTGTCCTCTTTGGGATCTTTTGATTTTGTCCTCTTTGGGATCTTTTGATTTGTCCTCTTTGGGATCTTTTCCTCACTTCAGGGGCAACACTCTATGTATTACAAGAGGTATAGAAGATCTTTCACACTTTACAAAAGTACTTAACATAAAGAAACTATCATGATGTATGCAAATGTATGCCTCCGCCAGTGTAGCAGGATATGCAATGATACTAGCGCGTCATGTAGCAATGATTAGGGCAAGGCCCAACTAGCATGCGGCTCATCGATCAAGCAAAAAGCATGTATGACATGAAGATCAAGTCATGAGAAGATGGCTGTTGCATGGCAATGTATCTCGGAAAGGCTATGGAAATGCCTTAATAGGTAGGTATGGTGGCTGTTTTGAGGAAGGATATAATGAGGCTTATGATGACAGAGCGTATCGTGCCAAGGATTTGGATGCACCGGCGAAGTATGCGCCAACTCTCGAGGTGAGAAAGGGCAATGCACGGTACCGAAGAGGCTAGAAAAATATGGTTAGGTGGAAGTGTCAACTTTTGAATACTCACATTAGTCCGAAGAACTCATGCACTTATTATCGGTAACTCTCAATCTAATTAGGAGGTTCACAAAGAGACAAGTACCCCGAGGAGGAGTGTATGGGGATTTGGTTATCCTTGCATCCTCGACCCATGGTACGTGAGTGTACTCTAATATTCGATCCCTCCAAAGATTAGTAATCCATTTAGTAGCTAAAGTTCTCAACTATTTTGTAGGTTTTCGAAAATAAACACGGATTGCCCAAAATACAACATCTATCACTAATAGGCTAAAGCTCTTGACACCAAAAGTTCAAACATTACTCATGGCAATACCTCAAAACTATTGCAAGTTACTACTAAAATTAAATAGCAACCTCAATTACCTACTTTAAGTTAAGACACACAACTCAGTGCAATAGACAAACTCTCCTAACAAGATAAACATGAAAACTAAAGAGAGTTCAGCAACCAACTAAACAAAAGCTCTTTAAAAAGAAAAGCATGAAAACTAAGAGCTAAACATGACAGTAGCTATTGAAAGACAAAGAACACACACAGCAAAGATAAGCATGAAAATCCTATGTTGTGTTCTAGGTTGAAGTGGAGCGTGTTTCTCTCCCACACAAAGAAAGCTGGGTTCTAACTCGTTATGAACAGCAAGCAAAGCTAAAGAAAACTAAAAAGGAAACTAAAAGCAAGACGCTCCAAGTATAGCACATAACGCATGAAGTGATTAAAATATAGTGGAACGAAAGACGAACTGATAATTGTTGATGGAGAAGGGGATGCACGGGGGCATCCCCAAGCTTAGACGCTTGAGTCTTCTTGAATATTTCTTGGGGTGCACGGGGGCATCCCCAAGCTTGAGCGTTTGACCCTTCTGAATCTCTTTATCATCTTCTCTCGCACACTTGAAAACTCCCTTCATACATAACTCATCATAATCTGATTAGCGAGGTTAGTACCCATAATAAAATAATTTTTCCTTGCTGGAAATAAAGATAATCTTGAAGAGCTACTGTTTCCAAGATTGCCAAAAGTTTTTTGCAAAGAAAAAGCAAGCTTAAGGTTTGCAAAACGAAGAAAAGGCAAAACAGGACAGAATCTGTGAAAAACAGACCAGCAGGTAGTAAATAATTTTTTCAGGGCACTTCTGCAACTCAAATCAAAAAACTCAGAACAGACGCCCGAAGGCCAATTGTATAGAGCACGCTGTCAAAAAAATTCAGATCAAAAAGATGATCTGGTGATTTTATACGAATTTTTCTGTCCGAGGACAGAATCTGTTTTCTGGACTGCACGTCACAACTTTTGAACTTTCTTGCAATCAGAGGCTAAACTTGGCACAAAGCTGAAAAGAAAAGATACAATGATGATGCTACTGTAGTAACAAACATCAAGACACAACAAAAGCAAAATAAAATTTTATTCGTTGTGGGCTGCCTCCCAAAAGCGCTTGCTTTTATGCCTTTAAGCTAGGCATAATGCAAAGAGAAAAGATCAAGTTTTATCAAGAGTAAAAGAATAGCTAGCCCGTGTAACAGACTCAAAAGGTAACTTAATCTTCTTTCTAGGGAAGTGTTCCATCCCTTTCTTGAGAGGAAATTGGAATTTTATATTCCCCTCTTTCATGTCAATAATAGCACCAACGGTGCGAAGAAAAGGACGTCCCAAAATAATTGGACAAGAAGGTTCACATTCAATATCCATAATAGTAAAATCAACGGGAACATAATTGTCATTGACAATGATAAGAACATCGCAGATCCTCCCCAAAGGTTTCTTTACGGAAGAATCAACAAGACGAACACCAAAAGAACAAGGATCAAAAGATTTCAATTTAAGCATATGATATATTCTTTTCGGCATAACGGAGGTACTAGCTCCAACATCACATAAAGCATAGCAAGAGAAGTTATTCAACTTAATTTTAATCATAGGATCCCAACCATCTTCTAGCTTTCTAGGTATGGAGGCTTCTACCCTAAGCTTCTCCTCCCTAGCTTTGATGAGAGCATTAGTGATATGCTCAGTGAAGGCAAGATTAAGCGTGCTAGTGTGGGGATCTCTAGACATATTGTGAAGAAAATCAATAACTTCAGAAAGGGTGCAATTATCAAAATCAAGGTCACTACTATCAAGTAAAGTGGTAGTGGTGTCCTTTAGGCTCACTTGTTTGGTAGCTTCTATGGTTATAGGAGTTTCTTCTTTTACGGTTGAGGTCATAGCATCACCATTAATAGGTCCAATGGGACCAGGAGTGCATTGGGTGCTAAGAGTTTGGATATCCTCAACAACTTGGATAGTAGCAACAGTGTGATGGGTAGGAAGGCTATTAATTCTATCTTCTTCCTCCTTCAGGGGTGCAACCATTTCAGGTTTAGCTGCCATTTGGTTTATCAAAGTGGGTTGTGTGTGGGACATATTGGAAACTTGGGTCTCAGTGATGGTGAGCCTAGTCTGGAGGTTAGAAATCTCAATATTTAGGCTCTCCAGTTGTCTACCAATGTCTTGCAAGATAGCAGTATGCTCATCTAATTGCCTCGAGAAGGTCTTGTTTTGTTCATATTGGGTGTGCATGTAGTTCTTAGTGGCCTTCTCTATTTCTAGAAGTTTCTCATAACTAGGCATGTCTCTATCTCTAGGGGTGGAGTTCTTGGTGCTAGGATAAGTGTTGTTGTTCCCATAGGAATTAGAGGGGAACGTTCTAGGGTCTCTACCAAAATTACTCCTATAAGCATTGTTATTGAAATTGCTTCTAGAGATAAAGTTCACATCTACTTGATCTTGAGCAATCAAAGAATTTAAAGGAACATCATGAGGATCAATAGAAGATTGCTTGGAAAGTAGAGACATGATCAAGTCAACTTTTTCAATTAGGGAGGAAATCTCCTCGACAGAGTTTACCTTCCTACCTGTTGGAGCGCGTTCGGTGTGCCATTGGGAATAGTTGGTCATCATCTCATCGAGAAGCTTCGTGGCAGCACCAAGTGTAGTTGACATAAAGGTTCCTCCCGCGGCCGAATCTAACAAGTTCAGCGAGGTAAAGTTCAAGCCTACATAAAAAGTTTGGATAACCATCCAAGTAGTCAAACCATGAGTAGGGCAGTTCTTGACAAGAGATTTCATGCGTTCCCAAGCTTGGGCAACGTGTTCATTATCCAATTGTTTAAAATTTATTATGTTACTCCTTAGTTGGATAATTTTAGCAGGGGGGTAGTACTTCCCGATAAAGGCATCCTTGCACTTGTCCCAAGAATCTATGCTATTTCTAGGCAAGGATTGAAACCAGATTTTAGCTCCTCTCAAGGAGAAAGGAAAAAGCTTAAGCTTAACAATATCACCATCTATTTCTCAGTACTTTTGCATATCACAGAGCTCAACAAATTTATTTAAATGCAAAGCAGCATCATCTCCAGCACCGGAGAATTGATCTTTCATAACTAGGTTCAGTAGAGCAGGTTTAATCTCATAAGAGGGTGCTGAAGTGGCAGGTGTAGTAATAGGCGTGCAGATAAAGTCATTGTTGTTATGACTAGGGAAGTCACACAACTTGGTGTTCTCGGTGGAACCCATAGCAGCAGCAAGCAAGATAACTATTTTTGTGATTTTTTGGTAAGGGGCCTAAAGCAAAAACTGAAAGGTAAACTAACAAGACTAAAAGGCAAAGATAAAAGATAGCGTGCAACTCCCCTATCTTGAAGAGTGGAGTCCCCGGCGACGGCGCCAGAAACTTGCTTGATGGCTTCTCGCCCCTCGTTGGTTACCCCAAGTGAAAGGTTTGAGATGTAGTGTAGCGGCAAATTTCCCTTGGCAAAGATACCAAGGATCGAATCCCGTGAGACTCCGAGGGTCGACAAGAAGGTGTCAATAGCGCCAGAAAATTTTGCTTGACAGGACCTGCACATAGATACAAATAACTTTGCTCCCAACGAGTACAGAGAGGTTGTCAATCCCTCCGGCCTTGTCGTTTACAAAGGATCAAACGCAAGAGATAATAGTGATAGGTATGACTGCAACTAGGAAATAAGAACAGGAAGTAAATAGCGGGTGTGATCAGTGATGGTAATATGGACCGGGGTCCCATGATGTTCACTAGTGATGCCTCTCTCCCAAAAGACGATAAAACAGCTAAGCGAGGTAAACAAATTACAGCTGGGCAATTGACAGGATTATGTGCGCAAACCAATGCTAACTATGCTGTAAAGAAAGGTAGAGGCTCAAAAGCATGGGCGGTACGCCAAGGCAAGTAGACCGAAATCCATCTGCATCTACTACTAATCATCCACCTTGAGATATCTATCCAGAACATCTCGCTGGTATTAAGTTGCGAGTCCCATCCAAAGTGTAAACTCAAAGCAACAGACAACTACATTAAAAGAACTTTGCGTAAAGTAAACAATCCTTGCACCCGCAAGTACAAGCACCCTTGTTTTCCCCCTTGTGGCAACATCACATCCCCTAGACTCATGTTTCTGTCACTCAAACTAGTCATCGAGGGGCATGAACCCACAATCAAGCATAACGTTCCCTCTTGGAGTTACTACCTACTACTCGGCCAAAGCAATAAATAGCAACGGAGAACATGCAAGAATTACTCAAGAACATAAATATAAAAGAGGTGAATCAAATACATTACTCACACACAATCTGAACATAATCTCATAATCCATCGGATCCCAGCAAACTCAGCAGAGCAACAGCATAAAGATTACATATGTGCCTCGATCATGTAGGGCAGCTCACGAGGTCTAATCCATGAAGAACAAAGAGGGGAGGAGAACATCACATAGCTACTAGTCATGGACCCATGGTCCAAGGGAGACTACTCACAACTCATCCAGGTAGCGTCCATGGTGGTGGAGAAGCTCCCGGTGGTGGTTCTCCCCTCCGGCAGGGTGCCGGGAAGAGTTCTCCTGGTGCTCCCGATCTTGGAAGCGCGGCGGCGGCGGAACAGAGATGAGATCGCGAAAAAGGGTTCCATCCTCGAGGGTTTCTGGACGCGAGCAATATATATGCCAAAGGGGGGCACCAGAGGCGGAGGTGGGGCCCCAGGCGCCCCCTTGGCGCGCCCAGGGGTGGGCCCGCACCGGGTGGCCGCCTGGGCCCCCTAGGCTCCCCTCTGGCCCTGCCTTGGTTTTTCTGGAAGCTCCCGATACGCTGATTTTTCCTGTATTTTTACCGGAATTTTAGGGCACTTTTAATATGGGGGAAACCTGAAATAGAAAAACAGCAGAAAACAGGAACTGGCACTGGGGTGCACTGAGTTAATAGGTTAGTCCAAATATGATCAAAAGTGTATGGAAGTGCATAAATATCATAGCAATATCACACAAAAGAGGCATGGAGCAAGCAGAAATTATAGATACGTTTTGGACGTATCAAGCCCTCGTGCCTAGTCCCCATCGCGCGACTCTCCCGAAGGGAAAGTGTTGCGACGAGGCTAGGCACCAAGCCTGGTGGCTCCCCAAGGTTGATACAGCCGAGGGGCCGCCTGTCGGGGGAAACTGTCCACCACGAGCACCTATGGGACCGGAGCCCCTTGTTTGTGCGGTAAGAGGGCGGAGGGAGCACGAAGAGCAGATCGTAGTGAACACGCGGGCAGTTTACCCAGGTTCGGGCCGCGATGGACGCGTAAAACCCTACTCCTGCTTAGTTTGTATTCAGTTGGGAGCTCGGGAGCTTGGAGAACTAGCTACACCGAGCGTATGAGCGATCTAGGTTCCGAACCCCCTCCACGTTGTGCATGGGCCTCCTTTTATAGTGCAAGGGGTCACCGACAGGTGTCAACGTAGGAGAAAGGGTAAAAATGTAAAAGAGGTGGTAGTTGTAACAGTGCGGGAATAGTGGAGCTACAGTGCGTGAACAGTGGTCGCTACCTACTTTGACAGTGGGGGACAAGAGCATTTAATGCCCGTCGCCGTCGACCCCAAAAGCGCCCGCCCTTGCGTCTCCGTTTGCCACGGCGATGGCTCCACCACCGTGGAGTGCCACCGTGTCCCCCAGGCTGCACAGCCATCCGCCACGCGTCCCTGGAAAGGCCCCAGGGCGACGCGTGGGCCGATGAGCTGGAGCGTGGGCACACAGCGCAACTCTCTCGGCAAGCACCTTGCCGGGACCTTGACCTTGCCGGGCCCGGGAGCTTGTCGGGCTCTGAAGCTTGTCGCTCCCCGGGCCCTGCCGGGGCGCATGTTGCGCCGAGGCATGTCTTCTGTAATGGAATCTTCTAGTCTTCCTGGCAAGCTCCTCTTGCCAGGGCCTTGCGTGGGTGAGGTAATCTTGAGCCTGGAACGGCCTTCCCGGAAAGCTCCACTTGCCGGGGTCTCGATCTTCTGTCTTGTGTACTTTGTTTTTGAATGGTTTTACATGGAGCAGGAAGGTCTCCGGCGAGCATGTGGTCGAACCTGCCGCGGGAAGCTGCTACTGCCCGTGCACAAGTTGGGGTACTGAGGTACCCCTACCTTAGTACACCGACAGGAGCCCCCGGGCCTGGGCCACACACGGTGCCGAGCGCTGTTGGGCCAGGCCCAAAACAGTGCACGGGCACGCGCGGCCCACGGCACGCCGAATCCGCTTCCGCATCCTCTGCGTCCCCCCGTAACGGCACGCGTCGATTGCGGCGTCGTTGGATGGGACGTGGCCACGTTCTTTTAATGGAAAGAGCGAAACGCCCCCCACTTCCCCATAAAAGCAGAGGAAGCAGGAGCGGTTCCCCTCCTACGCCTTCATTGCATCTTCTTCCATCTCCAGAGATCCCCTTTGCGCTCCGCCTCCACAGCTCCTCCGCCGTCTTTCGCATCTCCGGCGCCGCCGGGCTCTTCGTCCCCCTTCCCTCGCCGCCTCCGCCATGGCCCCAAAGACCGAGAAGGCGAAGGCGGAGAAGACCAAGAAGGAGAAATCGGAGCAAGCGGCGAGGCTCACCATGCTGCGGAAGCGGAATCTCGTCTTCTCGCCGAGGCTCAGCGCGCGGGAGCTCTGGAACAAGTATTACTTGTTCTGGTCCAAGAAGACCAAGGCGCACCCCCGCACCCGAGCCTATCCGGCCGCCGCCAAGGACAACTACCCCGGCGGGTATTATTTCTTCGCAGCTTTCTTCCACTGCGGTCTTTGCCCTCCTTTTTCCGAATTCTTCTGTGACATAATGCACACCTACGGCCTCCACCTTCTTGACTTCACCCCCAACGCCATCCTCACGATGGCGGTTTTTGCACACATGTGCGAAAACTATATTGGGATATACCCAAACGTAGCATTGTTTAGGCACTTCTTCACCCCTAGAGCAGAGGCCGGCGCCCCCCTTTCCGGAGGAATATCTTGGGTTTTTCGTCTGAACAAGAAGGAGTCCTACTTGCCGGGGGAGCTCCGCGGCAAGTGGGAGGAGTGGCGTGCCGACTGGTGTTGGATTGTCGAGGACCAGCCGCAATCTTTCACCGCGCCACGCACAACACCTATCGTGCGCGGCAGGGACTGGAGCGAGCTGGATTCGGACGACAGCAAGCTTGACATCGCCCTCATCAGGATTCTTCGTCTCCGGGTAGCAAGGTTGTCTGTCGCAGAAGTAGGCACAGATTTCCTCCGCCGCCGCATCGCCCCTCTCCAAGATAGGAAGAGGCCAGCCTGGGAGTACGGCAACTCGGCGGACGTAATGAGGCTACGCCCCCGGCTCAACTTCAATTTCACGTCGCTGGAGCTGAAGGGGATGGTCCGGGAACTATTTAAGCATGACCCGGCCCACCGAGAGTGGTTCAGGGGTCCCCGGGGAGTGGTGCCCCTCTGCAACAGCACGGCCCGGGACAACCTTCGCGCCATGATGCCCGCGTGCGACTCGCACGGCGTCGACCGCACGTGGATTCCGCCCAAGCCAGACGTCGTCTTGAACTTCTTCGACAACTTGGTGGAGGTGGCGAAGAACAAGAACGAGGTCCGGGAGCTGACACGGGACACCACCGACCAGGAGATAGCGTACATAGCTTCTCGGGTTGCAGCGGCGGGAGAATTCGGCTTCACGCCCGAGGAGGCAGAGGCTGCGGAAGCGTCCTGCCAGGCAGAGGAGGCGGAGATCCGCAGGCTACTGAAGCTGCCTCCCGACGAGCTCGCCGGGGTCCCATCCTTGAGGCACTCCGGGATCCTCGGAATCCAGGCCGAGGCCGCGGCGAGAGGCAACGCCGCCGGAGGGAACAGGGGCGCCGCAGGGAGCGGAGGCGCCGGAGGGAAAGAGGCCGCAGCGCAGGGCGCTGGGCCAAGCAAGCCTGCCGGGGAGGAGGAGGAGGAGGACGACGCCGAGGCCGCCGAGGACTCCGACGGGTCTCTGGGGCTCTACGCCGACGACATCTCCTCGTCGTCGGAGACCTCCCCGCCCCGGGCAAGCCCTAGGCGGTCTCCGATGAAACGTCTCCGCAAGGCGGCGACGGGGACAAGGGCACAGGCGCCCCGGCAACAGCCAACTCGTCGGGCAGCGCGAGCTCCCCGGGGGAGTCAAGCTGCGACGGGGGCGCCCGGCGCACGAGCCACGGCGGAGGCGGCCCGCACGCAGGCCACGGCAGAGGCGCCCCGCAAGCAGGCCACAGCAGAGGCGCCCCGCAAGTCAGCGCTGAGCGGAAGGGAGTCTTCACAGAGCGGAGCGGCGGCTCCGCCCGCTCCCCGGGCCCCGGCTACCGCAGGGGCTGGGTCTTCGCAGCCCCCAGCCCCGGGGACCGCCAAGCGCCCGAGGGAGTCTTCGCCTCCTGCTCCCCGCGCGGACGCGCCTCAGGTGGAGTTTGACTTCTCCGCCCTGAGCGACGACGACGACGAGGAGGAACAGGAGTAAGTATTTGAGGCTTTGCATCTTCTTTAACGTTGTCTGGATTCTTATTGATGCTGATCTCGTTTCTTGTTTTGATTTCAGGACCTTGGCCCAGCGAGCGGCGAAGAAGGCCAAGGTGCCCGTGGTCGAAGTCGCGGACGACTCGCCCGTCGCGGCGACCGGGGACGCGCCGGAGCCAAGCCTGCCGGACCCGAGCGCTGCTCCGAGGAGCAGCCCCCAGCGCAGCCCCCAGCGTAAGTCTGGGGTTCCGTACTTCCATTTGTCGGGTATGCTTGAGTATTCTGTCTTGTGCTGGCATCTTGATATTTTTGTCTTTTCTTGTGCAGAGGTGGAGCCACAGCCGTAGGAGCGTCCGGAGGTCGCCCCCGAGGAGCCGCAGGCCCCGCCGTCCCCGCCAAGGCCGAACTCCCCGGCGAGGGAGAGCGCTCCGCCAAGGGCGGGTACTCCGCCAAGGGCGAGTACCCCGCCAAGGGCGAGCAGCCCGGCGAGGGCGGCCACTCCGCCAAGGCAGAGCTCCCCGGCGAGGGAGCCCGCCGCTGATGACGTCCGTCAAGGTAAGTTCCGTCACTTGTCTTCTTGGATTCGTCTCTTTTTGGATATTTTCTTGAACTCTTTTGCTTTTTCTTCTTCTTCTAGATCCACCTCCCCCCGAGCAGATGGAGACGGAGGTCATCGACGTCGAGGAGGAGGGCGCGCAGGGCGGGGGCGGCGACGCCCCTGTCGCTGAGGACACGGCGGGAGCCGCCGAGCCGGCTGCGCAAGAGACCGCTCCGGCTGCGGACGCAGCGGCCGGGGAGGGGGACGGCGACCGCACTGCCGGCCCGGAGGCGGCAGGAGCATCAAGTGCTGCACCGGCCGCCGACCCCTCCGCCGAAAAGGAGCAGGCGGGCTACTATCTTGAAGCCCCCAACGGCGTATTTATCCAAGTGCCGTGGGGTTCTTCCTCGCGAGCCCCCGCGGAGGGCGAGGCCTTTGATGGAGAGGTCCTCGCCTCCGCGGGCTTGAAGATCGTCGAGGCGCCCGGCGGAAGCGACGGGCCCGAGGAGGAGAAGCTGCTTCACCAGCTCCTGGCCCTTTACCGGGCCAGGCAGGCGAAGCTTGCTTCTCGGGAGGCCCTTGCCGCCAAGGCCGCCGCTGAGATGGAGAAGCGCGCGGCAGAGCTCCGCGCCGCCAACCAGGCTGCCCTCCGCGAGGTGGCGGAGGAGCGCGAGAGGCTCGCCGGGGAATATCAAGAATGGCCGCTGGAGAAGGCCGAGGCCGAAGAGCAGCAGCGGCTCGCCGGGGAGGAGCTGTCCCGGCGAGAAGGAGAGCTGACCCAGCGGAAGGTCAACCTCGACTCCCACGAGGAAGACCTTGCCGCTCGGGAACAGGCCCTTGGCGGGGAGCTGAAGGAGGCGAAAGCCGCCGCGGCTGCCGCGGAGACCGCCAAGGAGGAGCTTGCCGCCAAGGTCGCGCAGCTGGAGGAGTCGTTGAAGGCGAGCGTGGAGAGGGTCGCCACGCTCAACACAGAGCGCGAGAAGGACGCCCACACCAACTCGGAACTCCAGGTGCGTCTCTCTAAGAAGGGCGACGAGCTGAAGGCCGCCAAGGACTCCATCGAGGATCTGGAGCTGAAGGTTTCCACGCTGAAGGACTCGCTCGACGCCGTCCGGAACCGGGAAACCAAGCTGAAGGAGGAGCTCCGCAAGGAGCGAGGCTTGGTGGATAGCGCCAACAAAGCGGCCGAGAACTTCCACCGTACCGTTGAGGTATGGACCAAGGACTTGGTATCTTCTGCGTCCAACATCGACCAGGAGCTGCTGGCACTGAAGTTGGAGCATCTCATCTACTCCCCGGACCCAAACCTCCCTCACAGCGCCAAGCTCAGCCTCTTCTTCAGGGGGATCGCGCCGGCCCTTGCAGATCTTCGGAAGAAGATCCCCGCGCAACTGGCCGAGGAGTCGCGCCGGCTCTGCACGGGAACCTTGGAGCGCATGCTGACGAAGATTGTATACCGCAATCCCGGCATAAACCTCACCAACGTTCTCCGCAGCTTGCCGGCCGACGCGAACATGGAGGCGCTGAAGGAGCAGGTCGCCCACATCATCGCCAAGGTGAACAAGATCTCCAGGATTGAGGGCGACCGCGTAGATTAGGCCTCCTTTATCTTTATCTCTTTTTGTTGCTGCATAGGGTGTTATGAACTCATTAACTATTGCGACAAGTTATCCTTTGTAAGAAATTTATCTTATTTTGATCAATCAGTGCAATGTTATCTTCCTTGTCTTGGTCATCTACTTTGCATGTTTTTCACCCTACGCTCCCGGGGAGCTTGCCGGCAAGGGGCCTTTGCCGCGAGCGCTGAGTGCTGGACTCTGAGCAGCCTGCTGGCCAAGGTCTCACCGGCAAGCAACCTTGCCGCAGCTAGTCGCAACGCACTTAGCTTGCTGAGCGAACTCGAAAACGAAGTAAGGGCGCGACACTTGTCGCAGCTCACCTAAATCGTTGAGCGTACTCGGAAACAAGACAAGGGTGCGGCTAGCTACGGGTAGGTTCCTCCGCGCACAGGTTTTCCATACAAAGTGTGATTGTTCAAGGAAGACAATTTAAAGATAAAAATTTGAACTGCTCAAATTCTAATAACTTAGCTTTCATATATCGCTTGCTTCTCGGTAAGGCTTCTCTTTCTTGAACAGCACTTGGTTTCTCCTCCATCTCCTTCCCCCCCGGCAAACTTGTGCGCGAGGGACATTCCATCTGCTTGAGAGGCAAGGAAAAAGAAGAGAGAAAACAAGTATATGGCCTTTCGGCGTGCTAATGCTTACCGGATATGTTTGTTGCACAAGATGCCAAATAACACATGCAAATAGCGGGGAAAAGCATGTAAAAGGCAAATAGCGCAAAACACAAAAACTTTACTGATGCACGGGGTCTGCGCCCGGCTTTGTACAAAGGGTTACATGCAACAGCGGCAAAGCTTGTACAAAAGGTGGTTGCCGGAACGGATCACGGCAACCGCGCCTTATGGGTGAAACTTGCGAAGATGCTCTATGTTCCAGGAGTTGCTCACCGGTAAGCCTTCTTCGGTCTCAAGGCGGACAGCGCCGGGCCTTGTGACTTGTCTCACCCGATAAGGGCCTTCCCACTTCGGCGTCAACTTGTTGGAATTCTTGGCGGACTGAACACGCCGAAGAACAAGGTCGCCTTCCTCGAGACTCCTGGCCTTGACCTTGCGGCTATGGTAGCGACGCAAGGCTTGCTGGTATCGAGCAGCTCGTACAGTAGCCTGGAGACGTCCCTCCTCGAGGAGCAATGCATCATCTTGCCGCAGTTGCTCTTGCTCGAGCTCATCATAAGCGAGCACTCGAGGAGATCCATATACGAGTTCCGTGGGGAGAACTGCCTCTGCTCCATAGACTAGAGCAAAGGGTGTCTGTCCGGTGGCTCGACTTGGTGTCGTTCTGATTGACCAAAGAGCCGCCGGTAGCTCCTCTATCCAATTTCTTCCGCACTTGCGCAGCCTGTCAAAGGTCCTTGTCTTGAGTCCGCGCAGCACTTCAGCATTGGCCCTCTCCGCTTGACCGTTGCTCCTCGGGTGAGCAACAGAAGCGAAACAGACCTTGGCGCCAAGGTCTTGGACGTACTGCATGAAGGTGCGACTAGTAAATTGTGTACCGTTGTCGGTGATGATCCTGTTGGGGATTCCGAAACGGCAGACAATTGACCTGAAGAACCTGACCGCTGACTGTGCTGTCACTTTTCTCACTGGCTCCACTTCTGGCCACTTTGTGAACTTGTCGATTGCAACGTACAAGTACTCAAAGCCCCCGACGGCTCGGGGGAAAGGGCCGAGGATATCGAGCCCCCAGACCGAGAAGGGCCAGGACAAAGGAATTGTTTAGAGAGCTTGAGCTGGCTGATAAATCTGCTTTGCATGGAACTGGCACGCTTCACACTTGGTTACTAGTGCAGTTGCATCTTGGAGGGCTTCTTGCCAGAAGAACCCTTGCCGGAAAGCTTTCCCGGCAAGCGCCCTTGCGCCAATGTGGTGGCCGCATATGCCTCCGTGTATTTCTGCCAACAGCTTTTGTCCATCTTCCCTGGAGATGCACTTCAGTCTGACACCATTGAGCCTTCTTCTGTATAGCTCGTTATCCACGAACTGATACATGCTTGACTGCCTGGTTATCTTCTCTATTTCTTCTGGGTCGTCGGGAAGTTCTCCAGTTTGCAGAAAACGGACGATCTGCTGCGCCCATGCCGGAGCATGAGGCTCAACGGCAAGGACTAGAGGCATGAGGGCCGCTGCGGGGACTTCAGCTTCTACGGCAAGAACCTCTGGTTCTGCCGGAGCTGATGGTCCCCCGGCAAGCTCGCCGGGGCGAGGCTTGTCGGGAACACTTGCTTCAACTGCACAGATCTTCGGATCTACAGGAGCAGACTGTCCCTCAGCGTTCTGGTTGCTGATCTTGGGGACCTTGGCGGCGGTTTCAGGAAGATCCGCCGGCAAGTAGTCGCCGGAGACCAACTTTCTCTTCTTGGACTGCCCAATTGATGGTGTAACGGATGGTTGAGTCAGCTTGAGCAAGAAGGTCCCCGGTTCCACAGGTAACTTCATCGAAGCACACTTTGAAAGGCCATCTGCGATTTCGTTCTGAGCTCTCGGGACGTGCTCCATCTGCAGACCTTCAAAGTGCTCCTCAAGCTTCCTCACTTCATCTACATAAGCTTCCATCAAAGGGCTCTGATAATTCTTGTTAACTTGTCGGACCACCAACTGAGAATCTCCCCGCACAATCAGCTTCCTGATCCCAAGTTCGGCCGCGATCCTGAGGCCGGCAAGCAAGCCTTCATATTCAGCAGTGTTGTTTGTCACTTGCTCCCTGGGAAAGTGCATCTGGATAACATATTTGAGGTGCTCTCCAGTGGGCGCGATGAGTACCACGCCAGCACCGGCGCCTTGCAGCGAGAAGGCACCGTCAAAATACATTACCCATTCACTTGTCGCTTCTTGTACGGGTGCACTTGTTTCTTGGACTTCCTCATCGGGCGTTGGGGTCCACTCAGCTATGAATTCTGCCAAAGCTCGGCTCTGTATGGTTGAAGTACTTTCAAACTTGAGTCCAAAGCTCGACAGCTCCAGTGCCCACTCAACGATCCTGCCTGTTGCTTCTGGGTTGTGCAATATCCTTTTCAGCGGAAAGCGAGTGACCACTGTTATCTCATGTGCCTGGAAGTAATGGCGCAGCTTTCTCGAGGCCATGAGGATGCCGAAAAGCAACTTTTGCACACCAGAGTATCTTGATCTAGCCCCCTGGAGAAGGGAACTTACAAAATACACTGGGCGCTGCACCATCTTCTTCCGCACTTCTTCCTGTTCCTGCGCAGAGTTGTCCTTGTCGGGGCCAGAGCTTGCCGGAGCAGCCCCCTGCTTGTCGCTGGATTCGCTTGCCGGTGGTGTAGACTCCTCGTCGGCCTCCCTCTCCGCTACTAACGCAGCACTAACCACCTGGTTGGTTGCCGCTAGGTATAGCAACAACTTTTCTTGTGGTCTAGGTGCGACAAGTATTGGAGTGGAGGATAGGTACCGTTTCAAATCTTGCAGCGCTACCTCCGCTTCCGGAGTCCACTTCATGGGACCTGCCTTCTTCAGGATTTTGAAGAAAGGTAGGGCGCGTTCTGCAGACTTCGAAATGAACCTACTGAGAGCAGCCACACAACCTGCAAGCCTTCTGACATCCTTGACGCGCTTCGGGGCCTCGATCTGCTCAATGGCTTTAATCTTGTCGGGGTTAGCTTCAATCCCCCTTTGTGACACAAAGAACCCGAGAAGCTTGCCGGAGGGGACTCCAAAGACGCACTTCTCGGGGTTCAACTTGAGCTGTATCCTGCGCAGGTTCTGAAATGTTTCTTCCAGATCTTGGACCAGGGTTTCCTTGCTCTTACTCTTCACCACGATGTCATCCATGTAAGCTTCTACATTTCTGTGGATCTGTGGCTCGAAAGCAGTGTGCACTACCCTTGCAAATGTTGATCCTGCATTCTTCAGTCCAAATGGCATGCGTATGAAGCAATAAGTGCCACATGGAGTGATAAATGCAGTCTTCTCTTCATCTTCCTTGGCCATAAAAATCTGATGGTAGCCTGAATATGCATCAAGAAAAGAGAGTAGCTCACATCCGGCAGTGGAGTCAACGATCTGGTCAATGCGCGGCAAAGGGTATGGATCCTTGGAACATGCTTTATTCACATCGGTGAAGTCTATACACAGTCTCCACTTCCCGTTGGCCTTGCGCACGACGACTGGGTTTGCTAACCACGTCGGATGGATCACACCTCTAACTAGGCCTGCTGCCTCTAGCTTCTTGATCTCTTCGTTAATGAATTCTTGGCGCTCCACGGCTTGCTTCCTCACCTTCTGCTTGACGGGCCGCGCATGAGGACAAACAGCAAGCTTGTGCTCAATCACCTTCCTGGGAACACCGGGGATGTCAGATGGTTGCCAGGCAAACACATCGACATTCGCCCGCAGGAAGGCAACGAGCGCGCTTTCCTATTTGCTGTCAAGTGTGGCACTGATGGTGAAGGTACCACCAGTGCCGTCCTCCTTGGCGGACACCTTCTTGGTTGCCGGAGGAGCGGCCATCCCCTTCTTACACTTGCCGGTGGAGCTCGATGGAACGTCCTCGACGGCAGCGCAGCACTCCGAAGAGGTGCGGTTGCCGGAGTGAGCCCCAGAGCACTTGCCGGACTTGGTCTTCGTCTTCTTCCCCCCGGGAGCTTCAGCGGCAAGTGTGTCCTTTTCTGCTGCGGCTGCTGCATCCCGGTAGATCTTGTCGGCGCAGACAAGCGCATCTTTCTTGTCGCCATGGACAGTGATGACGCTTATCGGCCCCGGCATCTTGAGTACGTTGTAAGCATAGTGGGAAGCTGCCATGAACTTGGCGAGGGCGGGACGGCCGAGTATTCCATTGTATGGCAATGGAATATCAGCGACGTCGAAAGTGATGCGCTCAGTCCTGAAGTTGAGCTCCCCGCCAAAGGTCACCGGCAGAGTGATCTTCCCCTTGGGCTTGCTCCTCCCCGGGTTGATTCCTTGGAAAGAACCGGTCTCTTCGAGCTTGCCATCTGGGATTTGGAGTTTCTTGATCACAGCAGAGGAGATCAAGTTCAGCCCGGCCCCGCCGTCAACCAACATTTTGGTGACCTTGAGGTTGCGGATGGTGGGAGAGACCAGCATCGGCAAGCACCCGACCACAGTGGTGCGGTCAGGGTGATCCTCAAGATCAAAAATGATGGGCGCGCTGGACCATTTGAGGAGCCTGCGCGACTCCACGGGCGGCTCTGCTGCATTCACCTCGCGCACCCACTGCTTGAGCTGGCGGTGGGAGGTGTGCAGAGAGGCGCCACCGTCGACGCATAGGACCTCCGTGGCCTTCTGGATTTCCTGCTCGCTGTTATCTTCATCCTCCATATCTTCGTCGTCGTCCTCTTCATCTTTGTCGCGGCCCTGGGGAGGTCGGTCACCTTGCCGTTGCTTGGCCTTGCCGCGGCGTCCTCCCCGGCCATTGAATGGCCGCTTCTTGCTTGGTTCTCCTCCGCCACCTTGGGCCTTCTCCTTGTCGCGCCTCTCGTACTCAGCTTTCTGCTGCTCGACGAGGTACTCGACGCGCTTGCAGTTGGAGAGGTCGTGGCCCTTGGTGCGGTGGATCTTGCAGTATTGCTTGTCGGAGCCGTCCTGCTTGTCAGCCGCCGCTACAGGGGCAGGCTCCTTGCCGGAGCCGCCAGCCTGTGTTTGCTTGCCGGGAGCCTCCTTGCCGGACTTCTCGACGGCAGGCACCTCCTTCTTGTTTTTCCTCCTGTTGTTCCGCCGCCGGCTCTTCTTTGCCGGGGCGGCGTCGTCGCTGTCGCTTCCTCCTGCGCCAGCATCCTCCCCGGGGAGTCTCCTCCCCTCTTCTGCGCGTGCGCACTTATCAGCCAGAGCGTAGAGCTCGCTGACATCCCGAATCTTGGTCATGGCCATCTCTTCACGCATGCGGCGGTTACGCACGTTCTGGTGGAACGTGCTGATAACCGCGGCAGGGTGGACGTCGGGGATGTTGTGCTGTACACGGCTGAAGCGTTGGATGTACTTGCGCAGGGATTCTCCTTCCTTCTGGGCCAGAATGTGGAGATCGCTCTCCTGGCCGTGGGGTTTGTGGCCGCCCGTGAAGGCGCCAACAAACTGGTGGCAAAGGTCTGCCCAAGAAGAAATGGAACCTTCCGGCAAGTGCATAAGCCAGGAACGAACGTTCGGCTTAAGCACAAGCGGGAAGTAGTTTGCCAAAATCTTCTCGTCGCGCCCCCCGGCAGCTTGCACCGCGATGGTGTAGATGCTGAGGAATTCCGAGGGGTGCGTCTTGCCGTCGTACTTCTCCGGTACGTCGGGCTTGAAATTCTTCATGCTGGGCCACTGGACGCGCCGCAGCTCACGGGTGAACGCAGGGCAGCCTGCCGCGTACGGCAAGTCGCCTGGTTCATCGGGCGCGCGCGCGTCGACAGCGTTCCCAGCCCTCTGGTCTGATTGTCGCCGAGCTTCTCGGCGGCGCTCGATCGTTGTTCGAGCGTCTTCTTGTCGCCGGTCGTCAAGGACCTGGCGCTGGTCCCGACGAGCCCGCGGATCCGACGACGCCGTGGAGCCGTCGTCGGTGTTGTTCCGGCGGGGCGGCGTCTTCTGCTTCCGCGGCGGGGAGTGCACGGTGGTTGCACCCCCGGCGGTCTTGTCGCCGTCGGCCTTCGTCTTCTCGGCTTGCAGCGGCCGCGAGGTCGCCGGCTGCTGTGGAGAGTCGTTGTTGGCGAAGGCGATCAGGCTCTGGATGGTGGCCCTCCAGTCTTCGGCCTTGTCTGCCGCTGCAGGGAAGTCGAGGAGCAGTTGCGCCCTCGCGAGCGCTTCTGCTGGAGTGGAGGGGAGCAGGGGCGAGCGGTGCGAGGAGCGGGATATGCTCGGACTTCTAACAGCGTTAGAAGGAGCAGGATCCCGCCCCGGCGTCCGCGCTTTGCTCGTGCCCGGACGGTGGTCCGGAGCATCCCGCGAGCCTCCGGTTTGGCCTTGGCCCAGCAAACGGATGCCACCTCCTGTGGCATGGCGCTGCTGGGTTGTTGTTTGCTGAGACGGACGCGGCGCGTCCACGGAGACCGAGGCTCGGTCGTCCGTTCTGTCTTTGGATTTGGTGGCGCCGCGAGTGTCCTCGCCGGCGACCACCCTTCCGACGGCGTCTCCCCCGCCCACCGTTGGCTCCGGTGGCGGCGGATGAGACGTAGACGGGCCTCCGACCTCCGAAGCCTTCTTCTTCGGGGCCATGGTGCTGTTGTTGATGAAGCTGACGAATTCGGAGAGGTTGATGAAGAATGCGCCCGCGTGAACGCCGGATCAGGTTCGCACAACCTCGACGCCCCCTACCTGGCGCGCCAAAGATGTCGGGGGAAACTGTCCACCACGAGCACCTATGGGACCGGAGCCCCTTGTTTGTGCGGTAAGAGGGCGGAGGGAGCACGAAGAGCAGATCGTAGTGAACACGCGGGCAGTTTACCCAGGTTCGGGCCGCGATGGACGCGTAAAACCCTAATCCTGCTTAGTTTGTATTCAGTTGGGAGCTCGGGAGCTTGGAGAACTAGCTACACCGAGCGTATGAGCGATCTAGGTTCCGAACCCCCTCCACGTTGTGCATGGGCCTCCTTTTATAGTGCAAGGGGTCACCGAGAGGTGTCAACGTAGGAGAAAGGGTAAAAATGTAAAAGAGGTGGTAGTTGTAACAGTGCGGGAATAGTGGAGCTACAGTGCGTGAACAGTGGTCGCTACCTACTTTGACAGTGGGGGACAAGAGCATTTAATGCCCGTCGCCGTCGACCCCAAAAGCGCCCGCCCTTGCGTCTCCGTTTGCCACGGCGATGGCTCCACCACCGTGGAGTGCCACCGTGTCCCCCAGGCTGCACAGCCATCCGCCACGCGTCCCTGGAAAGGCCCCAGGGCGACGCGTGGGCCGATGAGCTGGAGCGTGGGCACACAGCGCAACTCTCCCGGCAAGCACCTTGCCGGGACCTTGACCTTGCCGGGCCCGGGAGCTTGTCGGGCTCTGAAGCTTGTCGCTCCCCGGGCCCTGCCGGGGCGCATGTTGCGCCGAGGCATGTCTTCTGTAATGGAATCTTCTAGTCTTCCTGGCAAGCTCCTCTTGCCAGGGCCTTGCGTGGGTGAGGTAATCTTGAGCCTGGAACGGCCTTCCCGGCAAGCTCCACTTGCCGGGGTCTCGATCTTCTGTCTTGTGTACTTTGTTTTTGAATGGTTTTACATGGAGCAGGAAGGTCTCCGGCGAGCACGTGGTCGAACCTGCCGCGGGAAGCTGCTACTGCCCGTGCACAAGTTGGGGTACTGAGGTACCCCTACCATAGTACACCGACACCGCCCTTAGTTATTTATCACCAGCGCGGAGCATAGCGCTTCTGCACTTGCACGGGCATAGCTGATCCTTGACCGTGTCGACTGCCAGCATAGAGCATGGTGCTTCCACTAGTGCGTGGGTGGGGGCTCCCTCTGAGTGGAGCCCTCGGGGCATGTACAGCCGCGCCCTGACACGTGGCTTGCATGGCAGGGCCAGACGAGGTGTGTGTAATGCCCCATATGTAACACTTTCCAATAATGGCAATAAAGCTTCCTCTTTGATCCTTTTCATTATCCTTGGGGGTTCTTGTCATTATTTTAATTGCATTGCCATATCCTTTATAATTTTTGCTTCCTTGCATTGCTCATCATCATATCATCATGGCATCATAGTTTACTTTATTTTGTGCATGTGCGAGACCTTGTGATTGTTGTGTGTGGGTTCTAGCTAAACCCTACCCCTCTTCTCCCTTCTTCTTCTTCTTCTTCTTCTTCTTCTTCTTCTTCTTCTTCTTCTTCTTCTTCTTCTTCTTCTTCTTCTTCTTCTTCTTCTTCTTCTTCTTCTTCTTGTTTTTCTCCTTCTTTTCTTTCTGGCCTTTTCTTTGCTCTATTATGCAAGTCACCTAGCCAAGTGTCTTAGTGGTTCCTTCTCCTACCTTAAATCTTACACCATGCCAACATCCTCTCCACCAAATATCACCTCATTTGAATATGATTTGGTTGGGTCTTAAAATATCAAGAGTTTGATCCATATTCAAACTCCTTTTATTTTTCTGCCTCTAAAAATGTCCAAGTCAATTTATTTAAATAGGGCATAATTCACTGAGCATGGGGATATTTTTATTTTCCCCTAAATCTTCTTATTTCTTTCTGTGCTTTTCTTTTTCTTTTCTACCTGAAGAAAATAAAGAAAAAGGAGAAAGTAGCAGCCTGCAGTGCAACTGGGCCCTCCTCCTTCTCTCTCTCACTGCAGGCCCATCTCCATCTCCACCGCAGCGCAACCCAACTCCAACGCAGGCCCAGCCAACAGTCACGCCGTTGCGCCGTGGCCTTTCCGAGCGCCTGGCCCCACCTGTGTGACATAGGGGCGTGTCTCCGTCTTCCTCCGTCAGAAAAGTAGAGCAGCGTCGCGCTCATCGTCGCGCCGTCAGTTCACGGACGTCGAGGCCGTGTGCCGAGCCCCCCTTTAAAACCCAAAGTGTGTCATCTCTTCATCCCTACGTTTCCTCTCCCCCCCTCTTGCCGTCTGGAGAGCTGAGATCCTCCAGATCCGCCGCCCCCAACGACACCCGAGCGCATCTGAGAGCAGCCTCTAGTCGCCAGCGAGCCCCTGGTCATCTTCAGCCTCGCCAAAGCTGTCTACCTGTTTCCACGATGTCGTCTTCTTCCTCTACGTGAACTACGCGGACCTGACCACCTCTCCGTCGAGCTCTTCTTCCTCTTCTTCCTCTACGGTGGACGTAGGTGTTCAAGGCGCGCCATCGTCGACTCCGTCCATGCCTGGGCCAGCCGAGCACACCGCCGTGCTCGTGGTGAGCTCCTCTCTCTCCCCGTGCCCTTTTCCCCTTTCTGCACATGCTCTAGGCCCTAGTTCTCTGTGCGCCATATCGCGTCGCCGGCGGACCTCGTCGCCAGCGAGTGTTCCGACCCCTCTAGGTCTTGCTGTGCTGCCCGTTCGCTTCGCCTAGATGCATAGGTTCTTCCTGTGCTGTCGTCGTGCCGCCTAGAGCCTTGCATGGCCTCGCCGTTGCTCCATCGCCGCCGTGCTGTAGTTGCTCGCCGCCGGTGATGTAGTGCCCCGTAGGGGCAGCTAGTGTACAGGTTGGATGCGGAACTCCTCCAGGAGTCTCTCGCACCCCTCCGTCGTGCCAATTGGTCGCCGGAGCGGCTCCGACGAGCAGCTCCGACGAGGGCTAGTGCCTCCCCTGTTCTGCCTGTTGCTGCATATTCTTCAGATATCCTACCTTTTGTCTGTCAAGTTCGATTCAGTAGCGCAGTGGTTTGTCTCCGACAGTTTCAGTGAAAGGGCGTGGGTTCGATCCCTCGCGGGCGTAGTGGAAATTCGCCCATTTTTGCCTTTCGCCTGAGGCTGATAGGTAGGGCCCACCTGCCAGCCTCTCAGCTCCATTCCCAGCCCCCTTGTCAGTGGGCGTGGCTAGCTGAGTGTGGTTTGTTTTAGACCCTGGCGCATATTTTGTTTTATTTCTTTTTATGTTTTCTTTTTCTTATCTATTTTTCTTGTTTATTTAATATCTGCATATTCATGTTTCTGATGAATATTAGTCCTATATGAAAAGTGCTTAGAATTATAGGTAGTATATGAATATGCTACTTGCTGCCATGTTTAAAAACATTTAAAATGCTGTTTGAATTTAAACTTGTTTTAAATATGCTTAGACTTGCAAAAATCATAACTAAATATCTACAAGTCCATATTTAACAAACTTTATATGCATTTGGGGTAGAAAATGTGTAGAATATTTTCGTGCTGTTGTTTAGCATGTTTGACAACTCCATCACAAAAGTTTTTCAAATCTGTCCCAAATGCAAATAAATGAATATGGGAGTTTCTGGATATTGTTGTACTTATTTCCAGCCCATTTAAATGTGCTAGCATGTTGCTGTTGTGTTAGTTGCACCTTGCCATGTTAACCAACCTCTTTAAAACTTGTTGGTTGCTTGGAAGAATAAACTACATGGACTTTTAAAATGTTCCTTTGCTTGTTCATGTTTGTGTTTGATCTTGTTGGTTGTGATGATATTGCATTCTTGTGACCCTAGGCCATGCATCATGTCTTTCCATGTTCACATGCTTCATGTTCATGCATCATGTGTTTGAGCACTGCATGTTGATTGATTTTGTTCCGTTGTTGCATTTTTGTGTTTGGTTAGAGCCTGGTGACGATACGAAGTACGAGGTTTCTACCGAGGTTGAGTGTGAGGAGCAAGGTTAAGTTCCCTCCGAGGATTCAACATGCAAGATGACCTGACCCAGATATCATTACTATCTTTGCCTATGCTAGATGTCTCGCTCTTTAGCTTATTGCCTCGGTGCCTCTGTCTGTTTGTCAGCCTCCTATTGTTGCCATGAAACTCTCTAACCACCCAACCTAGCAAACCTTTGATTGGCTACGTAAGCTTCGCTCAGCCCTCTTATAGCATTGTTAGTTGCAGGAGAAGATTTGAAGATTCTTGCTTCATGATGAAGTTATTGTTGGGATATCACACTATATAATCTGTTAAACTAAATCATCTATATATTGGGCAATGGGTGGAAGGCTAAGCCTTTGCTTGGTGTTTTGTTCCACTCATGCCTCCCTAGGAACTGTTTAAACCGGTGTTATGTTCCTTGATTTTGCGTCCCTAACACGGTTGGGGTTTATGGGCCCCCCTTGATAACCCGCTTAGTGCTAAAGCTTTTCCAGCAAGGCCCAACTTTGGTTTTACATTTGCCTAATAACTAAAACTTGCATAGGGAAATATAAACCCTTTTTCTTAATCAGCAACCAGGGCCAGTGCTCCACATGAGTGTTGGTCCAAACTGGGCAGCCTGCGGGGCCACCTCGAGGAAACTCAAGGGCTGGTAAAAACCTGTAGGATGTCCCATCCGGTCGTGGCCTAAGACGAGATACGCGCGGCTACTATCAGGGTGTCGGTACGCCGGGAGGTCTTGCTGGATTAGTTTTACCTTAGTCGGAATATCTTGAGCACGGGATTCCAAGAATACTCGGGTCTTCCCACCTTGGAGTTGCGACTCCGCAGATCATGAGCTTGTCATGGGCTAAGTTGGGACACCCATGCGGGGTTTTGATCTTTCGAAAGCCGTGCCCACGGTTATGAGGCGGATGGGAATTTCTTAATATCCAGTTGTGGAAAACTTGACATTATGTTCATAATACACTACCAGCGTGAGTAACCGTGACGGTCGCTTCCGAAGGGGATCGGGAAGTGAACACGGTGGGGTAATGTTTGACGTGCTTAGATAGGATCACTTCGTGATCACTTTGATGATCGTTGGCACTTCTCTTCTCGCTCTAAACACGTAAGCTAGTGCTAGTGCCGGTGCAACCTTGTTCTTCAGCCTTGCTCCACACCCAAGGCTTTGATAGTATTGCTACCTAGGAACGGGATTGCTGAGTCCTCCGTGGCTCACAAATTCTACACAACACCAGATGCAGGTACCATTGAGAACTACACAGCTGGTGGTTCAGAGTTGTACTGGGAGTTAGATGAAGAACATGGGCGATACTACGTGTCTTATCCAGAGGATCAGTAGGGCTCTTACTAGGATGATCGGGACCTCGTGTTGTTTTATTTGTGGTATCTTTCATTTGGATCTTCATCCGTAGTCGGACTGTGATGTTATTTGATGATGATTGTTTATGTAATGCATTGTGTGATGTGGCGAGTGTAAGCCAACAACTCTTTTGCAATTTCATCCCTCTTTTACATGAGTCGTGCAAAGATACCATACTTGAGATCATTCTAGTATGAGATTATGCCTTTAAGTCGTGCCTCGACACGTAGGAGGTATAGTCTCATACTGGGCATTACAAGTTGGTATGAGAGCCTTCTCCGACCTAGGAGCCCTCACTGATTGATCAAATCGTTGACGATTGAGTTTAGGGACACACTTGAAAATGTTTTGACTCCTATATATATATCGGAGAGTAGGATTTCTTTTTACTCCTCATCCCTTTTATCTCTCTGGTGAGGACTCCTGACGATTACTTTATCTCTTCTACTCTCAAAAATTCACTAAATTGTTTTAGGATCACGCGAGTATTGTTTGGATTGTTCCGATGTCTTTGTGACGAGAACATTGTTCTTGATGCCTCCTGTCATTTAGGGGTTGCGGCAGTGTCCCGGGGAGTTGAGCTCCGAGGTGTTGTCGTCACAAATCTATCGCAACAGTTCTGGAATACTTAAGACGGCCGACATCGAAAACTCTTCTATGCGGTTGGTGGCAGGATAACCCCGACATCACCCAGTACTGGGGAGGTAGTTCGAGAGTATTGCCATAGCTTGTATAGCAGATGCGTTTCGAAGGTCCGAGGTAAACGGTTTCCGGAAATAACTGGTTATGTGTTGAAGGATGGATACAGCTAGATGTAGGATTAGAGTTGAGTGCGTGGTGCTTCCCCTGTATCCCCAACACCTGATTGCATAACTGGAAACTTTCGGAAATTAATAGGTGGGTTCATCTAGTAGCTCGTGGGCATTCTTCCAACGAATGCTTGATATGGAGTTCGGGGTTCTACATTGAGTGAAGTGGTTTCATGGGCGTTCGTTCCGATCGGGAGTTGCATCTTAAAGGGTCCTTGGCTATGCTGATCCGGGGATTGCAAAACCCTTTTGTAACACGTTCCATGAGCTTTCAGCACGAACATGTGGGACGAAGCTTCTATCTTGTATTTGTTCTATCTGCTCCTTGTTGTTTTATTTTACTATTTGTTCTCTCAAGTGGCTTCCCGAGAAGATTGTTGTACCATTGAACTATGGATTACATTCGTTCATTTTGTTCGAATGTTCTTGTGAAGACTTATGCTGCAGTTCTAGCCGTTGATTCAACTTATATCTTTCAATCAATGGCTAATAGTTGTCATTTCATTCACGATGGCTCCTAAGAAGGTTCCTAATGCTAACCCAGAGGGTGAAGAAGTTCCTCATTGTCCTCCTTCCCCTCCTCCTCCGTCTGAGGCCAGGAGAGCAATTATGCAAGCGACAAACCAGAACACCCAGATGCTTATGCAAATGATGCAGAACATTCAAGCCAACCAAGAAAATCAAGGTGGTCATGGGAACCAAGGCCAAGGCAATCTGTTCAATCAACCTCACTTTGCTACACTCAACCAGTTCCTGGAAATCCAACCGAAGTCTTTCAGTTACTGTGTGGATCCGCTAGATGCTGAAGATTGGATAACAGACATCAAGAAGAACTTTGAATGCAATAATGTGAGACCTGAAGATTATGTCAAGTTTGCCGCCTTCCAACTCAAGGACCAAGCCGCTGATTGGTGGCAATAGTACAAAGATTCCAGAGGTGGACGTGAAATCTCGTGGACTGACTTCTGCAAGGATTTCCGCTCTCACCACATTCCAACTAGTGTCACCGAAGGCATGCGTGAGCAATTCCGCAACCTGAAGCAAGGCACCATGTCCGTCTATCAATACAATGTCAAGTTCCAGAATCTCGCTCGTTATGCCAAGCAAGACATCCCAGATGCCAAGAGCAAGATTTCTCAGTTCCGTGGTGGTCTTAAGGATGAAATCCAACTAGATCTCACCTTGTTCGAGCCGGATGAATTTGATCAGTTCTATAACATGGCCCTTAAGCAAGAGGCAGCCCAGCTCAAGGTTGAAGCTTCCAAAAAGAGGATCAGAGATGCTGTTAACTCCTCCTCTTCTTCCCAAGTGGTTGCAAAGCAGCAGAAGTATTGGCTTCCACCTCCTCCAGTGCTCCGCCCTCCCAACAACAACAACAACAAGCACTCTGGTGGCCGTGGCTTCTCCCACCCACCCAACCCAAGCAATCAGTCCAAGAATCACTTTCAAGCTTCAAAGTCAAGTGGTCCTTATCACCGTCCTGTCTCAGAAGTGGTTTGCAACAAGTGAACTCAGAAGGGTCATTATGCTAACAAGTGTCCCAACCCAAGGCGCCTTCCACCTCCTCCACCTGTCAGCACTGCTATTGTCAAGCACAACCCCAAGGTTGCAAGAGTGAATCTGATGAATGCAGCTCAAGCCGAGAACTCTTCAGATGTGATACTTGGTAACCTTCTAGTCAACCTTAAACCTGCTAAAGTCTTGTTTGATTCTGGTGCATCACATTCTTTCATGTCATATCCATTTGCATCAAAGCATAATGTGAACACAGTGGCATTACCTCAAAACTTGCAAGTCACCTCTCCGGGGAAACAAATGACTTCTAGTATGGTGGCTCCAGATATATCTATTTATATGGGTGCTTACCGCTTTCTGGTTTCTCCGGTTATTCTCGGCAACTCCGATATTGATCTTATTCTTGGGATGGATTGGCTTTCCAAGCATGATGCAAACATTGATTGTGCAAATAAGGAAGTCAAGCTTACTCATCCTGACGAAGACGTGATTATCTTCGCCTCTTGAGATAACACAATCAGGCTATTCTCTCTCAATGACAAGGGCGATATTAATGCCATCTCTCAAATTCCGGTGGTCAATGAGTATGAAGATGTTTTTCCTAAAGAGCTTCCAGGCATGCCTCTGCATCGTCAAGTTGAATTCGTCATTGAACTCGAGCCCGGTACCGAGCCAGCATGTTGGCGTCCGTACAAGCTCTCCCCTGATGAGTTGAAGGAGCTGAAGAGACAACTCGATGAGCAAGAGCGTATGGGTCTAATCAGGCATAGCACTTCTCCTTGGGGCTGTGGTGTTCTATTTGTCAAGAAGAAGGATGCCACGGAACGCCTTTGCGTTGATTACCGGCCATTGAACAAGAAGACAATAAAGAACAAGTATCCGCTCCCCAACATCAATGAATTGTTCGAGCAGCTCAAATGAGCAAAGGTGTTCTCAAAGCTCGATCTCTGGATGGGTTATCACCAGATCTGTATCCGTGAAGAAGATATTCCCAAGACCGCGTTCATAACGAGTTTTGGCTCTTATGAATACATGGTCATGTCTTTTGGCCTCGCTAATGCTCCACCCACTTTCTCGAGCTTGATGCACTCCATATTCAACCTCTACACCAATGAATTTGTTCTCGTCTATCTGGATGACATCTTGGTATTCTCCAAGAATGAAGAAGACCATGCCAAGCACCTGCGTTTGGTTCTGGACAGGCTCCGTGAACACAAGTTCTATGCGAAGTTCTCCAAGTGTGAATTCTGGCTGGATAAGGTCTTATATCTTGGCCATATCATCTCTGCTGAGGGTATTTATGTCAACCCCAAGAACGTTGAAGCTATTGTCAACTGGGAACCCCCGCAGAACGTCAAGCAACTCTGAAGCTTCCTTGGTCTCGCTAGCTATTGCAGAAGGTTTGTTGAGAACTTATCCAAGATTGCCAAGCCTTTCTCAAACCTGTTGTAGATGAATGTCAAGTACAACTCGACTCCTGATTGTGATGTGGCATTCAAAACACTCAAAGAGAAGCTCATTTCTGCTCCGGTTCTTACTCCTCCAGATGAGTCCAAGCCCTATGAAGTATTCTGTGATGCTTCTTTACAAGGACTTGGTGGTGTTCTCATGCAAGACAAGAAGAGTCTTCTGTGATGCTTCTTTACAAGGACTTGGTGGTGTTCTCATGCAAGACAAGAAGATTGTGGCATACACTTCTCGTCAATTGAAACCAAATGAGAAGAATTACCCCACACATGATCTCGAGCAAGCAGCAGTGGTACATGCCTTGATCACGTGGAGACACCTTCTGTTAGGCAGAAAAGTGGACATCTTCACCGATCACAAGAGCTTGAAGTACATCTTCACACAGCCTAACATGAACCTTCGCCAGACACGTTGGGTTGAGATGATCCAAGAGTATGATCCAAGCATTGAGTACACACCTGGCAAGGCCAATGTCATTGCAGATGCCTTGAGCAGAAAGGCATATTGCAACAGTCTCCTTCTTAAACCGTTTCAGCCTGAGCTTTGTGAATCATTCAGGAAGCTCAACCTCCAAGTTGTTCCGCAAGGCTTTCATGCCAACCATCAAGTTGCTCCTACCTTGGAAGATCAGATCCGTGAGGCCCAACTCAGTGATGCTATGGTGCAGAAAGTGAAACATGGTATTGCTAAGGGTACTCCCAAATACAAGTGCTATCGCATTGATGAGAAAGACACCTTGTTCTTTGAGGACAAAATTGTGGTTCCTAAGGGTGATCTCAGGAAGCTCATAATGAACGAAGCACATGACTCCCTCCTCTCGATTCATCCCGGAAGTTCCAAGATGTACCAAGAGCTCAAGCAATCTTACTGGTGGACTCGCAAGAAAAGGGAGATTGCCCAATTCGTTAATGAATGTGATGTCTGCAGAAGAGTGAAGGCAGAGCATCAACGTCCAGCCGGTCTCCTCCAACCTCTACCTATTCCCGAGTGGAAATTCGACCACATTGAAATGGATTTCGTCACTGGGTTTCCCAAGTCCAAGAAGGGGAATGATGCTATCTTTGTTGTGAAGTACAAGCTAACCAAAGTAGCTCACTTCCTTCCCGTCAAAGCATCCATCAATGCAGCTCAGTTGGCAGAGTTGTACACTTCTAGAATTGTTTCGTTGCATGGCATTCCTCAAGTCATCTCCTCAGACCGTGGAAGTTTGTTCACATCCAAGTTCTGGGACTCCTTTCAGTCAGCCATGGGCACTAAGATTCGTTTCAGCACTGCGTTTCACCCTCAGACTAGTGTTCAAGTCGAAAGAGTGAACCAGATCCTCGAAGACATGCTGAGAGCAAGTGCCGGCAAAGTGGGAAGATTGTCTCCCGTTTGCCGAGTTCTCTTACAACAACAGTTTCCAAGCAAGTGCCGGCAAAGCTCCTTTTGAAATCCTCTATGGCAGAAAGTGTCGTACCCCTCTCAACTGGTCCGAGACTGGTGAAATCAACTTCTTGGCAATGACTTGATCTCAGAAGCCGAAGAAATGTGCAAAGTCATACATGAGAATCTCAAATCCGCTCAATCGCGTCTAAAGAGTTACTATGATGGCAAGCATCGTGATTTGGCTTTCAACATTGGGGATCATGTCTATCTCCGTGTTTCTCCTATGAAAGGAACCCAAAGATTCAGTATCAAAGGAAAGCTTGCTCCTAGATACATGGGCCCTTTCAAGATTCTTGGCAAAAGAGGCGTTCTAGCCTATCAACTTAAGCTTCCCTCCAACTTTGCAAATGTTCATGATCTGTTTCACGTGTCTCAACTCCGTAAGTGCTTCAAGACACCTGAACGCACCATTCCGTTCGAGGAGATTGATCTTCAACAAGACTTGTCTTATCGTGAGCACCCTGTTGCTATTCTTGAGGAAACTGAGTGCAAAACCCACAACAAGTCAATCAAGTTCTTGAAAGTTAAGTGGTCACACCATACCGACCGAGAAGCTACGTGGGAACGAGAAGATCACCTTCGTTCCGAGTATCCTTCCTTCTTCCAGTCCTAGATCTCGGGACGAGATCTTTTTGTAGTGTAGGAGAGTTTGTAATGCCCCATATGTAACACTTTCCAATAATGGCAATAAAGCTTCCTCTTTGATCCTTGTCATTATCCTTGGGGGTTCTTGTCATTATTTTAATTTCATTGCCATATATTTTATTATTTTTGCTTCCTTGCATTGCTCATCATCATATCATCATGGCATCATAGTTTACTTTATTTTGTGCATGTGTGAGACCTTGTGATTGTTGTGTGTGGGTTCTAGCTAAACCCTACCCCTCTTCTCTCTTCTTCTTCTTCTTCTTCTTCTTCTTCTTCTTCTTCTTCTTCTTCTTCTTCTTCTTCTTCTTCTTCTTCTTCTTGTTTTTCTCCTTCTTTTCTTTCTAGCCTTTTCTTTGCTCTATTATGCAAGCCACCTAGCCAAGTGTCTTAGTGGTTCTTTCTCCTTCCTTAAATCTTGCACCATGCCAACATCCTCTCCACAAAATATCACCTCATTTGAAATATCAAGAGTTTGATCCATATTCAAACTCCTTTTATTTTTCTGCCTCCAAAAATGTCCACGTCAATTTATTTAAATAGGGAATAATTCACCGAGCACGAGGATATATTTCTTTTCCCCTAACTCTTCTTATTTCTTTCCGTGCTTTTTTTTTCTTTTCTGCCTGAAGAAAATAAAGAAAAAGGAGAAAGCAGCAGCTTGTAGTGCAACTAGGCCCTCCTCCTTCTCTCTCTCAACGCAGGCCCATCTCCATCTCCACCGCAGCGCAGCCCAACTCCACCGCAGGCCTAGCCAACAGCCTCGCCGTCATGCCGTGGCCTTTCCGAGCGCCTAGCCCTCCTGTCTGTGACACAGGGGCGCGTCTCCCTCTTCCTCCGTCAGAAAAGCAGAGCAGCGCCGCGCTCATCGTCGCGCCGTCAGTTCATGGACGTCGAGGCCGTGTGCCGAGCCCCCCTTTTAAACCCAAAGCGTTCCTCTATTCCTCCCTAGGTTTCGTATCCCCCCTCTCGCCGTCTGGAGAGCTGAGATCCTCCAGATCCGCCGCCCCCATCGACACCTGAGCGCATCTGAGAGAAACCTCTCGTCGCCGGCGAGCCCCGCATCGTCTTCAGCCTCGCCAAAGCTGTCTACCTGCTTCCACGATGTCGTCTTCTTCCTCTATGTCAACTGCGCGGACCCGATCGCCTCTCCATCGAGCTCTTCTTCCTCTTCTTCCTCTATGGTGGCCGTAGGTGTTCGAGGCGCGCCGTCGTCGACTCCGTCCACGCCTGGGCCAGCCGAGCACCATTTTCCCCTTTCTGCGCGTGCTCTAGGCCCTAGTTCTCCGAGCGCCCGATCACGTCGCCGTCGGACCTCGTCGCCGGCGAGTGTTCCGACCCCTCTAGGTCTTGCTGTGCTGCCCGTTCTCTTCGCCTAGATGCGTAGGTTCTTCCTGTGCTGTCGTCGTGCCGCCTAGAGCCTTGCATCGCCTCGCCGTTGCTCTGTCGCCGCCGTGCTGTAGTTGCTTGCCGCCGGTGATGCAGTGCCCCGTAGGTGCAGCTAGTGTGCAGGTTGGATGCGGAACTCCTCCAGGAGTCTCTCGCACCCCTCCGCCATGCCAATTGGTCGCCGGAGCGGCTCCGACGAGCAACTCCGACGAGGGCCAGTGCCTCCCCTGTTATGCATGTTGATGCATATTCTTCAGATATCCTACCTTCTATCTGTCAAGTTCGATTCAGTAGCGCAGTGGTTTGTCTCCGTCAGTTTCAGTGAAAGGGCATGGGTTCGATCCCTCGCGGGCGCAGTGGAAATTCACCCATTTTTTCCTTTCGCCTGAGGCTGACAGGTAGGCCCCACCTGCCACCCTCTCAGCTCTATTCCCAGCCGCCGCGCGCACCCACTTCGCCAGCTCAGCCCCGCCGGGCCCCCTTGTCAGTGGGCGTGGCTAGCTGAGTCTGGGTCGTTTTAGACCCTCGCGCCTATTTTTTTTATGTTTTCTTTTTCTTTTCTGTTTTCTTGTTTATTTAATATCTGCATATTTATGTTTCTGATGAATATGAGTCCTATATGAAAAGTGCTTAGAATTTTATGTAGTATATGAATATGCTACTTGCTGCCATGTTTAAAAACATTTAAAATGCTGTTTGAATTTAAACTTGTTTTAAATATGCTTAAACTTGCAAAAATCATAACTAAATATCTACAACTCCAAATTTAACAAACTTTATATGCATTTGGGGTAGAAAAATGTGTAGAATATTTTGGTTCTGTTGTTTAGAATGTTTGACAACTCCATCACAGAAGTTTTACAAATCCGTCCTAAATGCAAATAAATGAATATGGGAGTTTCTGGATATTGTTGTAATTATTTCCAGCCCATTTAAATGTGCTAGCATGTTGTTGTTGTGTTAGTTGCACCTTGCCATGTTAACCAACCTATTTAAAACTTGTTGGTTGCTTGGAAGAATAAACTACATGGACTTGTTAAAATGTTCCTTTGCTTGTTCATGTTTGTGTTTGAGCTTGTTGGTTGTGATGATATTGTATTCTTGTGACCCTAGGCCATGCATCATGTCTTTCCATGTTCACATGCTTCATGTTCATGCATCATGTGTTTGAGCACTGCATGTTGATTGATTTTGTTCTGTTGTTGCATTGTTGTGTTTGGTTAGAGCATGGTGACGATATGGAGTACGAGGTTTCTACCGAGGTTGAGTGTGAGGAGCAAGGTTACGTTCCCTCTGAGGATTCAACATGCAAGATGACCTGATCCAGATATCATTACTATCTTTGCCTATGCTAGATGTCTCGCTCTTTAGCTTATTGCCTCGATGCCTATGTCTGTTTGTCAGCCTCCTATTATTGCCATGAAACTCTCTAACCACCCAACCTAGCAAACCTTTGATTGGCTACGTAAGCTTCGCTCAGCCCTCTTATAGCATTGTTAGTTGCAGGAGAAGATTTGAAGATTCTTGCTTCATGATGAAGTTATTGTTGGGATATCACACTATATAATCTGTTAAACTAAATCATCTATATATTGGGCAATGGGTGGAAGGCTAAGCCTTTGCTTGGTGTTTTGTTCCACTCATGCCGCCCTAGGAACCGTTTAAACCGGTGTTATGTTCCTTGATTTTGCGTCCCTAACATGGTTGGGGTTTATGGGCCCCCGTTGATAACCCGCTTAGCGCTAAAGCTTTTCCAGCAAGGCCCAACTTTGGTTTTACATTTGCCTAATAAATAAAACTTGCATAGGGAGTTATAAACCCTTTTTCTTAATCGACAACCCGGGCCAGTGCTCCACATGAGTGTTGGTCCAAACTGGGCAGCCTGCGGGGCCACCTCGAGGAAACTCAAGGGCTGGTAAAAACCTGTAGGATGTCCCATCCGGTCGTGGCCTGAGACGAGATACGCATGGCTACTATCAGGGTGTCGACACGCTGGGAGGTCTTGCTGGATTAGTTTTACCTTAGTCGGAATATCTTGAGCACGGGATTCCGAGAATACTCGGGTCTTCCCACCTTGGAGTTGCGAGTCCACAGATCATGAGCTTGTGATGGGCTAAGTTGGGACACCCCTGCAAGGTTTTGATCTTTCGAAAGCCGTGCCCGTGGTTATGAGGCAGATGGGAATTTGTTAATATTCGGTTGTAGAAAACTTGACACTATGTTCATAATACACTACCAGCGTGAGTAACCGTGACGGTCGCTTCCGAAGGGGATTTGGAAGTGAACACGGTGGGGTTATGTTTAACGTGCTTTGATAGGATCACTTTGTGATCACTTTGACAATCGTTGGCACTTCTCTTCTCGCTCTAAACACGTAAGCTAGTGCTAGTGCAGCTGCAACCTTGTTCTTCAGCCTTGCTCCACACCCAAGGCTTTGATAGTATTGCTACCCGGGACCGGGATTGCTGAGTCCTCCGTGGCTCACAGATTCTACACAACACCAGATGTGGGTACCGTTGAGAACTACATAGCTGGTGGTTCAGAGTTGTACTGGGAGTTCGATGAAGAACTTGGGCGATACTACGTGTCTTATCCAGAGGATCAGTAGGGCTCTTACTAGGATGCTCGGGACCTTGTGTTGTTTTATTTATGGTATCTTTCATTTGGATCTTCGTCCGTAGTCGGACTGTGATGTTATTTGGATGATGATTGTTTATGTAATGCATTGTGTGACGTGGCGAGTGTAAGCCAACTAATCTTTTGCAATTTCATCCCTCTTTTACATGAGTCGTGCAAAGATACCATACTTGAGATCATTCTAGTATGAGATTATGCCTTTAAGTCGTGCCTCGACACGTAGGAGGTATAGTCTCATACTGGGCATTAGAGTGTGTCTGGGCACCCGTGAGCCAGCGCGGGACTCACGAGGCCCTACGTCAAGGTGGGTTGTGCCTGAACTTGATCCTTGGTAGCTGTGGTGGTCATGCGAGATGGTTAGGCAACTTGCGCCGAATGGATTTCCTGAGGCGATCACATGAGAAGGCCAGACACCAACGACCCTAGGAGGTGACGTGAACGGGGCCGGCCCGTCAGATAGAGCTCAGTCGTTGGGTTTATCGACACTGCAGGGACGGATCCGAGCACAGACGCCGTGCCCAGACTTCTCATGCGAAAAATCCTGAAGAAAGACAATCGGCACATGACCCCCGTGGTGGAGGGGCACGAGGACGCGCGCGCCGTGGCTCATTTGTTCATGATTAGTTCATGCGAGAACGAGGCACCAAGGGCCATGGGAGGTGATGTACATGAGAGCTGGCCCACGAGCCAGAGCTCGGCCTCTTGGGTTTAGCGACGCTGCAAGGACGGACCCGAGCACATACGCCATGCCAGTCCTTAATCATTAGGAGGTCGTTTGAGGTCTTGCCAGGGCGCACGACATCCGTTGTATCGAAGTTCCGGACAAGCATATAATAGGCATGAAGCAACTCACGGAAAGAGGCAAACTAGCTCAGGTAATGCGAATGTGATACATGCCGCAGGGATGGACCCATGCGGCCTGGGGATGATGCAGCCCGAGGGGTGCCCCCAACAGAGTAAGCTAAAGATGCAAAAGGATAAATGTCCCAGGGACAAGCCCATGCGACTTGGGGATGATGCAGCCCGAGGGGTGCCTCCAAATGAGCAAACTGAAATAGAGTCACCTGTCACCTTTGCTGGAGAGATGTTGATGTAGCTGAAGATGCTCGCTGCAGATGTCGCTCCTCATGACCCGCCTGATTCCGGGACCTCGCGAGGCTCCTGAGGTTCCGAGAGCTCGCGAAGAACCGACGCCATTTCTGCCAGGATCTCTTGATGCCTGGCCTCGCGGGCTGCCAGGACATCCCGCATGTGGCGCCGGTACAGGGCTGCCTGGTTCGGCAAGTCGAAGGGCATGCAGACGTAGCTGTGAGGAGGGCCCTCGCACCGGCCCAGCTAAGACGGCCAGTAGAGCTCCTGTGACGCGACTTTGTTGAGCCCTGGGACATTAACGCAAACGCGTGGCCCAACGCCCGAGCCTGGGACGGCAGCTGCACTTGGTGGTGTGGGGCGGCGCTCACCCCGCATTGCCCTTGGTACCTACAAGTCTTCGATGGTCTGGTCGATGAACTCCTGAGCACTCGGCACTTCGCACCTTGTGCTCTCGTGAGGGAAACGTGTGGTGAAGCACACCTCCACATGGTTCCCGAGCGCCTCCCTCGTGACAGTGGCTAGGTCGGAGGCCCTCCTGAGGAGAGCCCCCGAGCCCAACCTGAGAGGGGTGCCGGGCACGCCTTCCTATGCGAGGGAGGGAGGCGCCCCGTCCATGGGTGCGGATCCTGAGGCATGGCCGCTAGGTGCTGCTTCCTCATGAGGCTCCAGGGTGAGCAGGTGCTCCTTCTTCGGGATGGCTTCAGGGGGGTAGATGATGTTTTTGTTGTCTAGGTCCTTGACTACAGCAGCCTAGTAAGCGCGCTCGAGGGAGCACACAACATCCTTTTCCTCGCGATGGTGATGATGTCGCGGCTTCCTAGAATCTTGAGGACGTTGTAGCCATGGTGAGTCACCGCCATGAACTTGGCCAGGGCCGCATACCCAAGAATGGCATTGTATGGGAGATGGATGTAGGCAACGCCGAAGTCAATGAGCTCGGCGTGGTAGTTGTCGTGGGTGCCAAAGGTAACAGGGAGACAGATCTGCCCGATTGGGGTGGTGGAGCCATCGGTCACCCCCGAGAAGGGCTTGGTAGGCTGTAGCTGGTCATATGGCACTTGGAGACGGTCACGTGTCAACGGAGAGAACATTGAGCCCATCACTGCCATCAATGAGGGTCTTGGTGACTTGGACGTTGCCGATGATGGGTGACCAGAGCATTGGGAGAGCGCCAGCTATTGTCGTGCACTTGAGTTGGCCAGCTGAGCTGAAGGTGATGGTGCACGTGGACCACTTGAGCGGCCGCATGGCTTCTATCCTGGGAAGAGTGGCGTTCACTTCTCAGGCGAACTGCTTGAAGATGCGCTGAGAGGCTAGGGCCTGCACACCGCCCAAGATGCAGGCGATGGCACGAGAATCCTAGAAGCCCCCAACCCCTTTGTCTTGGTCGTCGTTCCTCCTTGGCAGTGGTGGCAGTGGAGGGAGGCCGGCCTTGCCCTGAGGGCGGTCCTCACGAGGATGGTCCCTCCAGGCGCCCTCGAGAGGCTGGTCGTGCCAGCGGTCCTCACGAGGCTAATCGCGCCACTCCTGATGGGGGTCGTGGTCGTCCCAGCGCCCCCAGTTTGGCTTCCTCCACACCCATAGCCTCGGTCGTTGCGCTCGGTGCGTCGGCCGAAGCACCCGTCGCAAATGGCTCTGAGCTCCTGCAGTCGTTGGTGTTGTGGTTGTGCACGTTGTGGAAGGCGCAGAATGGACGGCTGCTCTTAGATGACTCTGGGTGGTCGCGGCCACGCTTCATCTCTGGTTCTGTCGCGAGCATGGCCACCCCCTCGCGCTTCACGTCCTTAGCCTTGGCCTTCTTATCTTTTGGGTCAGCAGCGGGGAGCTCGACGAGGGAAAGGGGCCCTGCCTCAGCTATCGCGCACTTGGTCGCTATGTTGAATAGCTCCAGGGCTGTGCACAGATCCTCATGGATGGCGAGCTCCTCCTTCATCTTGACATCGCGGACGCCATCGGAGAATGCTGAGATGATGGCCTCGTTCGTCACCTTGGGAATCTTGAGACGGACGCTGTTGAAGCGTTGGATGTACTTATGCAGGGTTTCCCCTGGTTGCTGCTTGATGCACTGGAGGTCACCTATGGCTGGCGGGCGATCGCGAGTGCCCTAGAAATTGGCGATGAAATGCTCACGCATCTCACCCTAGGAGGAGATCGATCCCATGGGCAGGTTCAGGAGCCACGAGTGCGCGCCATCCTTGAGAGCCATGGGGAACCAGTTCGCCATAATATTCTCGTCACTGTTGGCCGCCTCGATGCTCAGCTCGTAAAGCTACAGGAACTCGGCAGGGTCGGGGGTGTCGTTGTAGCGTGGAGGCACGTCAGGCTTGAACTTCTCGGGCCAGATGACGCTGCGTAGCTCAGGTGTGACGGCTCGGCAGCCTGCTGTGGCCACCAGAGCCCGTCGTGGAGGTGAGCTTGGTCTTGGTTCTCATGCGCTGCCATCGCGGGGGGCACACGGTCTCAACATGGTGCTGGTGGGAGCGCTGGAGCTACTCCTTGCGGCCGCTGGACCTCTTCACAACTTCCTTCTTCATGCATGAGCGCCCCGCGCGGTGGGTCGTGCCGCGGGGCCACGCGCCGCGGGGCGTGGGTGACGTCTTGACATGGAGGTGGCGGAGGCGCTTCATGGGCCACGTCGCCGCAAAGGGAGGCGGGCGAGGTAGCGAGAGGGACGAGGTAGGAGAGCCCCCAGCGGCGCTGACGAGCTCGGCGATGTGGTCTAGCTAGTCCTCGTAGAAGTCGTCGACGGGGCGGTAGCTGATATGCCTCCAACGTATCTATAATTTTTTATTGTTCCATGCTATTATTTATGAAGTCTTGGATGTTTAATGGGCTTTATCATTCACTTTTATATAATTTTTGGGACTAACCTACTAACCCAAAGGCCCAGTCCAGATTGCTGTTTTTTGCCTATTACAGGGTTTCGCAGAAAAAGAATATCTAATGGAGTCCAAACGGAATGAAACCTTCACGAGAGATATTTTTGGAGAAAATCACGCCAGAGGAACTCGAGAACCACATCAGGGGAGCGTTGAGGCGCCCACGAGGGTGGGAGGCGCGCCCCCCTTCCCAGGGCGCACGCCCCTACCTCGTGGGGCCCTCGAGCGTCCCCCGGTGCCCTCCTTCTTCCTATATAAGTCTACGTACCCAAGAAACTCCGTGAACAGAGAGAAAACCCTAATTCCACCGCCGTAGCTTCTGTTTCCGTGGATATTCCATCTTGGAGCCAGTTCCGGAGCTCCACCAGAGGGGGATCCATCACGGAGGCCTTCGTCATCATCATCATCGCCCTCACCGTGAGTTGTGAGTAGTTTACCTCAGACCTTCGGGTCCATAGCTACTCCCTCTGTTCCAAAATAGATGATCCAACTTTGTACTAAAGTTAGTACAAAGTTGAGTCATCTATTTCAGAACGAAGGGAGTAGTATCTAGATGGCTTCTTCTCTCTCTCTCTGGATCTCAATACAAAGTTCTCCTTGGTCTTCGAGGAGATCTATTCGATGTAATCTCTTTTTGCGGTGTGTTTGTCGAGATCCGATGAATTGTGAGTTTATGATCAAGGTTATCTATGAAAGATATTTGGTTCTTCTCTTTTATGTGTGCTCATAATATCCTTGCAAGTCTCTTCGAATTATTGGTTTGGTTTGGCCTACTAGATCTATAGTTCTTGTAGTGGGAGAAGTGCTTGGCTTTGGGTTCAATCTTGCGGTGTCCTTTCCCAGTGATAGTAGGGGCAGCATGGCACGTATTGTATTGTTGCCATAGAGGATAAAAAGATGGGGTTTATACCATATTGCTTGAGTTTATCCCTCTACATCATGTCATCTTGCTTAAGGCGTTACTCTGTTCTTATGAACTCAATACACTAGATGCATGCTGGATAGCGGTCGATGTGTGGAGTAATAGTAGTAGATGCAGGCAGGAGTCGGTCTACTTGTCTCGGACCTGATGCCTATATACAATGATCATGCCTAGATAGTCTCATAATTATTTGCTTTGCTATCAATTGCTCGACAGTAATTTGTTTACCCGCCGTAGAATATCGCTATCATGAGAGAAGCCACTAGAGAACACTATGGCCCCCGGGTCAATTCTCAACATATCAATCTACATCTACTTTACTTTTACCACTTTTATTTGCTGTTTTATTAAACTAAAAATACCAAAAATATAAACTATCATCTTGTGACAGCCTGGTTTTTGGCCCTTTTCTTTTTCTTTTTGATTTATTGGTTTTTGCTTTGTTTTTCTTTTTGGAGTGATTCTGTGGCCTTGTCACCTGGGAAATCATCTTCTTTTTCCTCCCAAGTGGCTCATCCTTCTCAAAACCCTGCCAAGATCATGCTACTCCACTTCCTGACCAAACCCTAATCTCTTTTTCTAGGGAATATTCCTTTTTTTCTATTAAAGGAATAACCCAATCTGCCCTAGGTTGTGAAGCAACCTATATTTCTGTCACTCCAAAAATTCCCAAATAAATTTTAATAAATTGTTTGGGTCATATCTTCATGGAATATGGCAAAACTTTCCATTTCCATGTTCAAAAATAATTCACAAATATTCCTTTTCCTATTCTGCCCTAAATGGCACTTTGTGAAGCAAGTGCTATTTGTCTTTTCCCAATTGACCCCAAATTTGTTGGGCATTATTTTATGTACAAATCATTGCCACATGCCAAAATTCACCTATATTGGCCTAGCCAATCTTCCTCAGTGAATTTTCAAAGTTTTTGTCAAACAGAAGCCACTATGAAGGAACTACTAGCTAAGAGCATCCCAATGAGTCAAAATTTTGCATGCCTCTCCTTAAGATCATTTTATCCCACTCCTCCAAAATTCAGCTCCATCCAATCAACCATGTGAGCACACCTTCAAATATTTGTTTCTGTCCAAATTTTCAGTTTGTGAAGCAAGTGTGTTTTATCTTGCTCCACTATGGCTGAAAATATTCCAGGACCTTCTCCAATCAATATAACCTACCTCTACCAATTTTGGGCACATTTTGTGTAGCCATTTTCCCTCAGATATTTCCTAAGTTTCTGGAAAGAAAGGATGCTTGTGAAGGAAGTACCAATTTGGCTTATCCAATTGCTATGAAAACTTTACAACATCTCTATATGTCCAAATCCCTAAGCCTTGACAAATTTGAGCTCAAATGGACACACCATTTGAGTGCAACATCTTGATCAAGTTTCTAGACCAGATTTGGCAGTTGCAAAGCAACTATGATTTATCTTGGTCCAAATCTTCTCCAAATTACCAGGATGTAAGTTCTTCTTTACCCCAAACCCCCAGACAAACCCTTTTCTTCCAAGCTTCTTCCTATTGATCAGTAATTCTCCTCAAAGTTTACTGCAGTAAACTTCAGAGGGTCTTTACTATTTAACCATAGACATTTTCACCATTCTACCACCACAGCTGAGTTTTACCTAGTAAGGACTTGCCAGTAGACATCTTTTTGCAGCCCAGTTTGACCACTACCTGCCAGTGCCCGTGGTGATCACAACAAGGGCGTGTCTGTGCGCACGCTCTGGGTGCAGTGGCCGCGTCCAGAGCGCTGTTCCTACCTCGGCTGCTCGCCCCTCGTCTTCTTCGAGCTCGTGAGCTAGCCCCTTGGCCTTGCCTCCCCGTCACAGACCCCCTAGACCCCTCTCCCCGTCGGCCGCTTCCTCCACCGACGGCCACCGACGCTTGCCGATGCCAGCCGCCGAACACAACAGTGGCCACAGTGCTCTGCTTGGCCCTGAGCCTCCCTCGATTTCTTCTTCTGCTCCCCGGCGTCGTCTGCCTCCATGTGAGCTCCTCCACTGTGCCCTCCCTTGTCGCCTGCCTCCAAGTCCGCGGCGCCGGGCATGCGTCCGCGGTGATGCCAGCGCAGCTCCCCCTCCCCTGCCTATATAAGGCCTCCTCGAGCGCGTCTCTCTGCACCAGCCTCCTCCCCTCGCTCCACTGCCCCTCCCCAGCTTCTTCCCCAAGCCGCTGGAGCTCTCCTGCCCTCCCTTCGTCGCCATGGTCGCCGCTCGACCGCGCCTAAATCCGGCTGACCCGAGCCAACCCCCTTCTCCTAGCCGTGCCAGTGCACTCCACCGCGTCCTCTCGAGCCCCTCCGCCACTTCCCTCTCCCTCCGGTGGCCTCTAGCCGCGATGCCCAAACCCACCGAGGCCATCTCTGCCGCTGTCCAAGCCTGAGTCACTCCTGCCCTCCTCGGCATTCATGCTCTGCGGGGACGGATGCGGCTCGGCCTGCTGAGCACACCGGTAGGCCGCACGGCCCGAATGGTGGCCGGAGCTGGCCGGACGGTCGCCGGAGCCGAGCCCTCCCCTCTGCATCGCGGCGAGCGCGGGGGAACAAGACAACGGCCTCGCCTCTGCTGACCAGTGGGCCCTGGCCCCACTTGTCAGCGGGCCAGGCGTTGACCCCGACCGCCTCACAGGATAAGTGACGCCCCCC
>LR738712.1:115449986-115559386 GCA_902687465.1 Secale cereale | reverse complement strand
CGCACGTCAGTGAGCCAGCCATGGCCCCGCACTTACTAGCGTGGATAAGTGGAGGCGTATTTCACAGAATACATCTTCCTTTCCCGCAAGCGCATTCTTCTTCCACTTCAGCCCAGAATGTGTTTTCACTTTAGAGAAAGCGTATTTTCTCGGGTGCATCTTCTGTTTCTCTGTCCAGGGCCTGTTTGTGCTGGTTTTATTTATAGATAGGTCCCTGGCATAAAAACATGCATAACTCTTTACCCACGACTCCAAATGAGGTGAATCCAAAGCCCATCTCTTCGTCTCGTTGAGCCCGTTCTGTTGGCATCATTTTCACTATTTTTCAACATTCTGAAAATGACCATTTTGCCCTTTTTGTTAAATAGCCCCCTCCGGGAGAGAACGTTTTCCGGCGATCCTTTCCGCGAGTTTCTCGCATTTTGTCCCGGTGATTTCTTCAACCCCAGGCAAGCCACACCCTCCATTTGCACGATTGCAATGCAGTGACATGGTTCTTTATTCGAACTTATTTAAAATACTGCATTAGCTATGTATGATTTTTTTCATGGCATTTCTCGGAGTTGTTTTTGATCTTGTTGTTGCCATGATATTGCTTGGAGTGCTAGGACTTATATTTTGATGATTATGTGGATGACATGTTGCCTTTGGATTCTTAGTGGCTATTTTCATGCTAGTATCTATTGTTATTTTTGGAGTATTTGCTTTGGATGTCATGTTGCCTTTGGATTATTAGTGGCTAGTATTATTTTTATCATGATGTTAGTTGGTATTATGTCTTGGAGAATGATGATGGAAATGATGCTTGTAGTTGGATAGTTAGTTCTCGATATTTGCATAGTAGTGTTCTCGGGTTTTTCATGATAGAGATGTTATGCTATCCTTGGATTATTTGGTTATGATGTTATTAATCTTTGGATTATTTGTTGGATATTGCTATGACTTGGATATTTGGTTTGATAGTTAATATTGGAGTATCCGCATCAAAACTAATTTTTTTGAGATAAATCTGTCATTAAGTTGGTCAGCTGCCACCGAACCGGGCTTTCCCTAGTGCAACCACATTTGCCTTTATGGGAAGGCCCTAATGCGATGCTATTGTCGGTTATGGGCATGCACTACCCTGATTAGGTAGTCAGACATAACCTTGTGTGCCCGTAGTTGGATAATAAGCGCTTTTCCCCGTTTGGGGCTTTTGTTTGTTTTTGCCACGATGGTGGCCGTTGGTGTCTTTGGTAGACACGGGGCCACCCAGGACTATCCCAGTGGGGAATGAGTTAGAGTGGCCGGGAGAGTGTCATGACAGTAGATCGGTTTTGTCGAAACGTCGTTGGTCCACCCGAATGGGAGAAAGAGGCCATGGGTTCTGTGGTGTGGGTACAGTGCACTACCTGTGCAGAGTGTAATTAATCTATCGATAGCTGCGTCCTCGGTCATGGGCATGGTTCGTACTAGGTCACACCGTTCGATCAACACTTAAATGATGAAATAACAAAAATGAATTGTAGGTGATATATATATATATATATATATATATATATATATATATATATATATATATATATATATATATATATATATATATATGTTGATATGATGAGCAGTGCAGGATATTGATGATGATGTAAACCAAGTGTTGGTCATGATAGTGATCGCTGGGAAGATCACGTTTGGTCTTTGATCACAAGTTGGCAAGATGGTTTATTACTTGGTCGGTTAGCCAAGATAGATATAATCATGTAAATCTGAGATAGTGATTTATCAGTATTGTATTAGTTTCATATCATGCTTAGTAGTTGCTTCAACATGATAGTTGTTAATTAATTAACCTGTTAATGCTATGTTATTGTTTTGCCTTGATGCTTTTGGTTGTTGTGAGCTTGCAAGTACATTCAATGTACTGACCTGGCGTGTCATCCCACATTGCAGGTGATGCCATGATTGCTTGATTTCTTGTCGAGATTGCCGTGCGTGCGAGCTCGAACGTGTCCCAGCCAGAGTCCCTGCGGTGTGGAGTTCACCACCTTCGTCGTCACTCCGCTGCTAGAAGTATTCCGCTGCTACAAGTTGTTCCGCTGCTAGCATAGAGCAAGTGTAGTATCGCAGGCGTAGTGTCGCCGTGTTGATGTGCTCCTTTGTTACATCAGACCTTTGTAATTTTATTCTTGTAATAAGAGCTGATTTGTTCTATGCTAAGCAGTGTTGTATTCCAGAAGACTTCTCCTCGATCTCTGGGCTGGAATACGGGGCGTTCCGGTTTCTCTGAGCCGGGGTGCCACACATCTCACTTTCGTAAGTGACCATTAAGGGATTGACAACCCCTTATCGCGTTGGCTACGAAGTTCTTATTTGTTTGTGCAGGTGCGAGGGACTCGCGCGTGGTCTCCTACTGGATTGATACCTTGGTTCTCAAAAATTGAGGGAAATACTTACGCTACTGTGCTGCATCTCCCTTTCCTCTTCCAGGGAATACAACGCAAGCTCAAGAGATAGCAAGAAGAATTCCTGGCGCCGTTGCCGGGGAGGCTTATGCAAATGTCATATACCAAGTAACTATCACAAACCCTTATCCTTTATTTGCCTCTCGTTTTCCTCTCCCCCACTTCACCCTTGCCATTTTATTTGCCCTTCTTCCGCCGTGTGTTTTTCGTTCGCTTACTTCTTGTTTTGCTTGTGTGATGCTTGCTTGCTTGCCCTCATGTCTGAGATGGGGGACGATTTTATCGAGAAGGGTAGCAATGTCGAGGGCAACTTTCATGTTGACCCCCCGGATGAAGCTACCACTTTACATATTAAGAAGTTCTGGGTTGGTAGTGGTAATATTATTTGAAAAGGGGTTCTTCAAGACTTCTTTACTTGTGCCGGTGCTTTGCCCACTATGGGTGGCTCTATTCTTCACAGAACTAGTAGCCTTGCAGATGCTGTATCTATGCTCATAGTAGAAATTGAAAGGCAATTTATCCATATGCATCCCTGTATTCAGAGAATATTTTTGGAGTTCTCCAATATTGAGCATTCTTCCGTTAAGCGTGCAGCTACTATCTTTTTGGCTAATGAATTTAGATATATCATGAAAGAGGCCAGAGAAATCTTTGCTCATTACGGAGTAGATGTCGGTCGACCTCCTATAGAGGCTATCTTATTCAATCAAGAAGACCTTATGCGGTTGCGATCTCCTCATCATGTTGCTTTTAACGAAAACCTTAGAAAAAAGGTTCCTGTTGAGATCTTGATTGATAGAATTTCAGAGATTAGCGATGAATTTCCTATTCAAAATAATGGGTTAGGCTTCTCCCTTGAACGAAGGCTTATGACCTTCTGCCAAAAGAATGCCTATAATGATGAATTTGTCATCCACTACAAAGGGCCAAAGGAGGAACCTGTTCCTCCTGAGATTGATGTAGGGGACTTTTGTCCCATTAAATTTAGCCCTTTTGATTACTTTTGATTGCCACAAAGGAATCTTGCTGCTGAACGTAGGGAATATGAGATGAGCATTCGCGACATATCGTACCACTATGGCTATACCTAGTTCTATCTTGTATCGTGCCTAGCTAGGGGCGTAAAACGATAGCGCTTATTGGGAGGCAACCCAATTTTATGTTTTTTGTTTTTGTTGCTGTCAGGGAATAAATAGTGCATCTAGCCTCTGATTAGATGTGGTTTCATGTTTTGTTTAGTGTTTGTGCCAAGTAGAACCTTTGGGAAGACTTGTGTGAAGTTTATGTGATCTTGCTGTGAAAAACAGAATCGTTAGCACTCGCTAAAGTAGTCGTGGGATTTTACTGGAGCATGATTTTTAGTTGATTCTTTTCGCAGCCGATTGATAGACAAATTTCGAAAATTTAGCAATTTAGTTTGAATTTTTTGGAGTTCCGGAAGTACGCGAAAGCTGCAGATTACTACAGACTGTTCTGTCTTTGACAGATTCTGTTTTTCGTGTGTTGTTTGCTTATTCCGATGCATCTATAAGTAGTATGGGAGGATATGAACCATAGAGAAGTTGGAGTATAGTAGGTTTAACACCAATATAAACAAAGAATTAATTCATTGCTGCACCTTTGAGTAGTGTTTTGCTTTCTTATACTAACGGAGCTCACGAGAATTTTTGTCTAAGTTTTGTGTTGTGAAGTTTTCAAGTTTTGAGTATTGCTTTGATGGACTATGGAACAGGGAGTAGCAAAGGCCTAAGCTTGGGGATGCCCATGGCACCCCAAGTAAATTCAAGATAATCAAAAGCCTAAGCTTGGGGATGCCCCGGGAAGGCATCGCCTCTTTCGTCTTCATCCATCGGTAACTATACTTGGAGCTATATTTTTATTCGCTTGGAGCGTCTTGTATAATTTGAGTCTTTGCTTGTTAGTTTTCCACAATCATCCTTGCTGGACACACCTATTTGATAGAGTTAAATATGGCCTAGAAATTGTTAAAACACGCTATGTGCTTCACTTATATCTTTTGAGTTGAATAGTTTTTGCTCTAGTGCTTCACTTACATCTTTTAGAGCACGGTGGTGGTAATATTTTGTAGAAATTTGTTGAACTCTCATGATTCACTTATATCCATTTGAGAGTCTATTGAAACAGCATGGTAATGTGTTTAGGCTAAGAAACTATTCTTCACATGATAGACATCCAATGTCAATGTAGTAAAAAAAATCACACCAAGTGCATTGGATAGAAAGAGATGTTGGATGCTTGATAATTGTTTTGAGATATGAGGATAGTGATATTAGAGTCATGCTAGTGGCATTATTATGAATTTGATAAATACTTGTGTTAAGGTTAGTGATTCCCATCGCATGCACGTATGGTGAACCGTTGTGTGACTAAGTTAGAGCATGAGGTATTTGTAGAGTGCCAACCATTATGTGTAGGTCGGGGGCGCGCGATGGTTAACTCCTACCAACCTCCCCCCTAGGAGAATGCGTTGATTACTTTGTTTTGATGACTCGTAGATTTTTGCAATAAGTATATGAGTTCTTATGACTAATGTTGAGTCCACGGATTATACGCACTCTCACCCTTCCACCATTGCTAGCCTCTCTTGTACCGCGCAATTTTCGCCGATACCATAAACCCACTATACATCCTTCCTCAAAACAGCCACCATATTGTTCCTCAAAACAGCCACCATACCGAACTATCATGGCATTTCCATAGCCATTTCGAGATATATTGCCATGCAACTTTCCACCATTCCATTCATATGACACGTATCATATTGTCATATTGCCATTGCATGTTCATGTAGTTGACATCGTATTTGTGACAAGGCCACCATGCATATTCTTTTATACATGTCACTCTTGTTTCATTGCACATACCGGTACACCGCCGGAGGCATTCATATAGAGTCATACTTTGTTGTTGTAGTATCGAGTTGTAATATCGAGTTGTAATGAAAGTGTGATGATCATCATTATTAGAGGATTGTCCCATGGGAGGAAAGGCTAAATCTATAAAGCCCCTCCGCAAAAAAAAGAAAAAAAAAGAAAGGCCAAAGAAAAAAAGAAAAAGAAAGGCCCAAAAAAGAAAAAGAAAAGAAAAATAAAAGGGACAATTGCTACTATCTTTTTCCACACTTGTGCTTCAAAGTAGCACCATGTTCTTCATTGTAGAGAGTCTCATGTTTAGTCACTTTCATATACTAGTGGGAATTTTCGTTATAGAACTTGGCTTGTATATTCCAACGATGGGCTTCCTCAAATGCCCTAGGTCTTCGTGAGCAAGCAAGTTCGATGCACACCCACTAGTTTCTTTTGTTGAGCTTTCATTCATATTTAGCTCTAGTGCATCCGTTGCATGGCAATCCCTACTCACTCACATTGATATCTATTGATGGGCATCTCCATAGCCCGCTGATACGCCTAGTCGATGTGAGACTATCTCCCTCCTTTTTGTCTTCTCCACAACCACCTCTATTCCACCCATAGTGCTATGTCCATGGCTCACGCTCATGTATTGCGTGAAAGTTGAAAGGTTTGAAAAGATAGAGTAAGAAAAGAAATGCTTGGCTGAAATCGGAGTTGTGGATGATATGAATAATTTTTTGTGATAACGAGGGAGCATAGCCAACATTATATGATTTTGTAGGAATAATTTTCTTTAGCCATAGTATTTTGAGATGACATGATTGCTTTGTTAGTATTGCTTGAAGTATTATTATTTCTTAGGTCAATATAGACTTTTATCTTGAATCTTTTAAATCTGAACATTCATGCCATAATTAAGAGAATTACATTGAAAAACTATATTGGTTAGCATTCCACATCAAAAATTCTTTCTTTATCATTTACCTACTCGAGGACGAGCAGGAATTAAGCTTGGGGATGCTTGATACGTCTCCAACGTATCTATAATTTTTGATTGTTCCATGCTATTATTTATGAAGTCTTGGATGTTTAATGGGCTTTATCATTCACTTTTATATCATTTATGGGACTAACCTACTAACCCAAAGGCCCAGTCCAGATTGTTGTTTTTTTTTCCTATTTCAGGGTTTCACAGAAAAAGTATATCAAACGGAGTCCAAACGGAATGAAACCTTCGCGAGAGATATTTTTGGAGAAAATCACGCCAGAGGAACTTGAGAACCACGTCAGGGGAGCGTCGAGGCGCCCATGAGGGTGGGGGCGTGCCCCCCTTCCCAGGGCGCGCCCCCTACCTCATGGGCCCCTCGAGCATCCCCTGGTGCCCTCCTTCTTCCTATATAAGTCTTCGTACCCCAGAAACTCCGTGAATAGAGAGAAAACCCTAATTCCATCGCCGTAGCTTCTGTTCCCGTGGAGATCCCATCTTGGAGCCTGTTCCGGAGCTCCACCGGAGGGGGATCCATCACGGAGGCCTTCATCATCATCACCATCATCGCCCTCACCATGAGTTGTGAGTAGTTTACCTCAGACCTTCGGGTCCATAGCTGGTATCCATATGGCTTCTTCTCTCTCTCTGGATCTCAATACAAAGTTCTCCTTGGTCTTCGAGGAGATCTATTCGATGCAATATCTTTTTGCGGTGTGTTTGTCGAGATCCGATGAATTGTGAGTTTATGATCAAGGTTATCTATGAAAGATATTTGGTTGTTCTCTGAACTTTTTATGAGTGCTCATAATATCCTTGCAAGTCTCTTCAAATTATTGGTTTGGTTTGGCCTACTAGATCTATAGTTCTTGCAATGGGAGAAGTGCTTGGCTTTGGGTTCAATCTTGTGGTGTCCTTTCCCAATGACAGTAGGGGCAGCAAGGCACGTACTGTATTGTTGCCATCGAGGATAAAAAGATGGGGTTTATATCATATTGCTTGAGTTTATCCCGCTACATCATGTCATCTTGCTTAAGGCGTTACTCTGTTCTTATGAACTCAATACACTAGATGCATGCTAGATAGCAGTCGATGTGTGGAGTAATAGTAGTAAATGCAAGCATGAGTCGGTCTACTTGTCTCGGACGTGATGCCTATATACAATGATCATGCCTAGATAGTCTCATAATTATTCGCTTTTCTATCAATTGCTCGACAGTAATTTGTTTACCCGCCGTAGAATATTGCTATCATGAGAGAAGCCACTAGAGAACACTATGGCCCCCGGGTCTATTCTCAACATATCAATCTACATCTACTTTACTTTTAGCGCTTTTATTTGCTGTTTTTTTAAACTAAAAATACCAGAAATATAAACTATCATCTTTATCAGATCTCACTTTCGTAAGTGACCGTAAAGGGATTGACAACCCCTTATCGCGTTGGCTGCGAAGTTCTTATTTGTTTGTGCGGGTGCGAGGGACTCGCGCGTGGTCTCCTACTGGATTGATACCTTGGTTCTCAAACACTGAGGGAAATACTTATGCTACTGTGATGCATCTCCCTTTCCTCTTCGAGGGAATACAACGCAAGCTCAAGATGTAGTAGTAGCACAGGAGCTCACGCGCCATGAGCAGTGCAGCCTGCATCCGCGGGCCGTCGACGACTGTGGGACGATGAGCCAGCTGGGGTCAGCGATGGGTTGCGATGCGTCCATCCCGCCGCACCGAGGGGTGCAGCGATGAGGCCTGTTGCTCGTGCCTCGCCGGGCCGGTGGCTGCATTGGCAGCGGGCGATGGAGAACAGTGGGGAGGTCCTCCAGTGGGAGCTATCTGAGCGACGCGGGCAGTGAGGGCGCCGGTCGCTCAGCACGAGCCCGGCGAGCGTCAGCCATGGAAGCGATGGAGCGGTGATGCATCGACCAAGGGAAGAGAGGTTTCTGCACACCCCTACCTGGCATGCCAAATGTGAGATTGTGGGCTCCGCAAACCCTTGAAAGGTTTGAACTCTAGGGTGCGCACGAAGAACACTCTCTCCCCAGCGCGCTCACCCTACGATTCCACAACCTAGCTCGACGAACTCAAAGAACAAGGGACACAGAGGATTATACTGGTTCGGGCCACCTTGCGGTGTAATACCCTACTCCAGTGTGTGTGGTGGATTGCCTCGTGGGGCTGAGAATGAACTAGTACAAGGGATGAACAACCTCCAGAGGAGAGGTGTTCTTGGGCTCGGACGAGCTTGTGATGTGTGAAGGTTGGAATGGATCTCTCTCAGGTCAGATGAGCTGACCCCCCTCCATGGCGGTGGCTAGGTCCTATTTATAGTGGCCTTTGTCCTCTTCCCAAATATCGGCGGGAAGGGATCCCACAATGGCCAAAATTGAAGGAGAACAGCTAGTAGAGGCTATCGTAACAAAAGTGGTCTTCGCCTGCCAAAGGCTCTGGTGGTGACACTATGCCGGGCTCCACGATGACCTCCATTCTGCCGTCCTGACGGTCCTTGGTCTTGTTGCACCGATATGGAAACCTTTGCTTGATTCCTTGGAACTTCGTGCCTGCGCTCGCCCCCTTAGCACCAAAGGGCAAACTAGTACACTGCGCCCGCTGGCGCCCGCCTGGCCTTGGACGTCATGGCTCACGTCACGTGCACCTCGCGAGGTGCGCCTTGCATAGATATCTCCGCTCCTCGGGAGCCAGCTTAGAGAGGCTGCCCCCAGGGAGGTCTTGCTTTCGTCTTCCTCGCGAGGCTTGGCCCCTCACGAGGGTCTTGAGCTGCGGTTACTGAAGCTGGGCCATACCAGGCCGTCGATGGAGCCACGTCACAGGCCGCAGGTAGGCAAGTCTCGGTACCCCCGTTCCCAGAACACCAGCAGTCGCTGTTCGCCCCAACCTGTCGATCTCGAAGCAACACGTCGTCGCAGAAGCCAGCGAAGACGTTCACTACGTTGCCATGCCGAAGGTTTCATGTCAGTGGGCTAGCGTATTACTGTATCTCGATAAAGATGGCTACGACATCAAGCTCGTCCACAGCGACAGCTTCACGCAAGCCATGTCACATGTTAAGTGCTACATCCCCAACCCCTATGGTTCAACTACCGTCGAACTCTTCGATGGCCCTGCCGCTGATATCCTCCGCCAAGCGGTCAAGGATTTGCGAGCTTTATACGCCATCGAGCCCATTTTGTCATTTCTGAATGACACATTCTACGGCAGTGGCTTGGGATCCTCAATTGCCAAGTCAGATCTCATCGACCACGACCACAACCACGAGGAGGGTAGCCACGAAGATTCTTCCAAGGTGAAACAGCCCATTTGTGACATCAGAGAGTGCACCATGGGTCTGTGCTCTTCCAACTGGAAGGATCCCGTCCATGAAATGTGAGGCAACATTCTATTAGCAAATTTTACATTTTCTAGCTTGCCAACCCGTACCCTTTGTTGTGTAGCATTTGTCGTGCGGTGCTTTAACTGTGATGTGTTTAATTATTTTAGTTATGCAAAAATGTATCGTTCAATAGGGCTATGTGATGTTTAAGTATGAATTGTCCACTTTAGTTTCACAAATGGCTATATTTGGTTGTTTATAGTGAGTAGATGCCTTGTTTATCTGTATTTGTTTGTTAGATTGGTTGGAGTGAGCATTTTTTTAGTTATCGAGCAGATGCCATGTTTATATGTATTTGGTTCTTAGTTTCGTTGCAGTGAGCATTTGTCCAGTTATCAAGCAGATGCCTTGTTTATCTGTATTTGGTTGTTAGGTTTTTTTAGCATTTGTCCGGTTATCAAGCAGATGCCTTGTTTATCTGTATTTTGTTGTTAGGTTGCTTTTTTCGCATTTGTCTAGTTATCAAGTAGATGCCTTTTTTATGTTTATCTGCTTGTCAGGTTGGTTGAAGTGAGCATGTGTCCAGTTTTCAAGCATATGCCTTGTTTATCTGTATTTGCTTGTTAGGTTGGTTGCAGTGAGACTCTCTCTAGTTTTCAATGGCTATATTTGGTTGTTATACAGGTCATTTATGCCTTGTTTATTTGAGTCATTCACAATGTGGTGTTCATTATGTGCAAGTCGGAACTGTGCCGCTCGACTACATCAATACCAGTTTGAACGGCTATATTTGGTTCCAGTTATTCCTGGTGTAGTTAACACATGCCCTTTATTTCAGTTTTACACATTTATCCAGTGTGATGTATAAGCATTACCTACGTTCTATTCATTTTCAACAATACCGATTTGAATTGCAATATTTGATGGTTGTTAAGCCTGTTGTTGGTAACATTGCCTTCCATTTTGTATCTGCTTTAGCAGCATGCTGAAACCAACACATTCAACCTATCATTTGGAGATGATATTGTTTACCTTTACCATATTTGTTTGATGTTAAGGTTGTTGTACTTATCATGCCTTTCCACTACTTTTGCAGGACAACAACTAGAGTGGCCACCATTTTCCGCCGAGGTTAGCTTCATCCCTCGGCTTGCACTCCCCCGATCGTTCCATAATGTAGTGCATATAGATCCAGGCCTGGACACTTGTTAGCTTCTAATATTGACTTGTTGCTTGTAGGTACATATGCCCTTGGCAAGGATCCACGCCTTGACCCTTTTTGCATATGGGGCAATGAGATATTCATGAACAAGCATCAAGTGAGGAAACTGATAAGGATTATTAGCAAAAAGATATGAATGGTGGCAAGCAAATTATTTGTTTATGCTCTAGCCAACACAACATTGAGCTGTAGGATGATAACTACAAACTCTGCAGCCTTCTCTTTTTACTGCCCATAATGAGTTGTTAGACAACAATTTCTGAATCTTTTTCGTTCCCAGTGGTTCCCGAAGCAGTTCACTCAAGATTACCTCACAAAGTACATGGTTGGTGGACACACAGTGAAGGTTAAAGTATTTCATCCAGACTACAATGAGCATCGAGAATTCGTAATGAAGACAATGAAGGATGGACGGGCAGCCATCACGAGGGGTTGGCCTAGAATGGTGCACGCATTACGCATGGAGGAGGGCACAATATGGGCATTCTGCTTCACCTTCTCCAGCAACCAGAATGTCTTTCGCCTCTCTATTTACAGTCTTTAATACAACTGTGGTGCATCATTCTTTACTTGGTGCTTCTGTAGTTCTTCAGTATATGTACCTATGCATCGAATTATGCATTCGTGGTTGAACCTATATTTGTAATAAACATGGTTGGATATGAAATAAGTGATTGCCTACTTTCAAATTCAAAACATGTGATTTTTAAATTACGGATTAATTAGGGATTACACTACACACGGTTTGCGTAAGCGAAACGTCTGTGATAGACGTGGAGATCAAAAACGTTTCTAGGATTCACTACGTGTGCGTTCAATCTCCACTACACACACCACATAAAAACTATGTGTGATGGACAGCCTTTGCCACACAGTTTCTTCTACGCACCGTGTGTGATGCATTCAATAACGCAAACGATAAAATTGTTAATATCGTGTGCAATGGCAACGCTATCACAACGATTTAACGGGAAAAATTGTGTGTGATGTACCTGTGAACGGAAACGTTTTCCTTGGAGCGACTGTGTGGGATGTACATATGAATGGAAACGTTTAGCGGGGGCTGACTGTGTGGGATGTACTTGCGACCGAAAACAATTCCGCCTGTATAATTGTATTTTTTGTAGCTCTACTGTACATATTTCGTATTTGAGCGCTCGTCGGTCGCACACGACCTCATTTTGTCGAGCGTGTGTGCCAGGAGGGCATATCCCCGACTGTTTCTGGGTCGTGTGGGAAGGACCCCCCTATCACCTTCTCTCACTAGGCGACGGTTCCAAATGTCGTCACGGAAAGGGGTTTAAAACCGTTTGTATAGCAACGTCGCGTACTAGTGCACCATCATCCAATGCCTTACCAATTTCCTTCCATTTTATTGATTTTGCATTGTGAAGTCAAAGCGACAAGAAAAAGGAATAAAATTTGCTCTTCAGAACTCATTTCTGCATGATACTGACGAACACTACTCTGATGAAAGGCAAACTCATGACACGAGGATAGAATATGTACGAAAAACTGGACAGCATGACATATTCAAACCTATGTTGTGAAAACTAAGCAGAAGGCACTTCAACAAATTAGAAGCACTGCAAGCTAGACACCATATGGAAGGTGCAACCAATACCACTCTGCCAAGTTAGAACTGTCTCATCATAGGTGGCGTTCAACAATTAGAAATAGTACATGCTAGAAATCATATTCAAGACGCAACCAATATCACACTGCCAACTTAAAGGTGTCTCATCATAAGTGACTGATGCAGGTTACACAAGAACAGTAATTTCATGTAAGAATGGTGTGATAGATAGATATAGTATGTACCAAAAATAGGAAGGTGTGTGATATTCACACATATAATGTGTAAGCTAAGCAGATGTAGTTTACACTAATTAGAAGGAATACAAGCTGGAAACCATATGCAACATGCAACCAGATATCACACTGCCAAGTTAGAGCAAGCACCTGGGATGGTGGAATAGGGAAGCGGAGACTTGGAACTTGTGATGCACTAGCAGAACGAGGAGAATCCGTACAGATGCTCTGTTTACGTTGCTATAGAGGACCAGCATCATCGCCTTCCTTACTGATGTCACTTGAGATGTGTCGGTATTTCCCCAAGGATAAGGGAGGATGCGGCACAGCAACGGCAAGGTATTCCCTCTGTGATGAAACCAAGTTTATTGAACCAGTAGGAGAATGATGTCTACACACGCTTCTACTCTTGTAGACTATGTTGGGCCTCCAAGCGCAGAGGTTTGTAGGACAGCAGCAATTTCCCTCAAGTGGATGACCTAAGGTTTATCGAACTCAGGGAAGTAGAGGTTGAAGATGGTCTCTCTCAAGCAACCCTGCAACTAAGATACAAGAAGTCTCTTGTGTCCCCAACACACCTAATACACTTTTTAGATGTATAGGTGCACTAGTTCGGCAAAGAGATGTTAAATGGCAAGTGATATGGATGGCAAAACAAAGTAATATAAATCTGTAATGAAAAATGCAGCAAGCAAACAAGTGGTAAACGTGAGCACAAATGGTATTGCAATGGTGGAAACAAGTCCTAGGGTTCATACTTTCACTAGTGGCAACTCCCAACAACATTAACATAATCGAATCACATGATATTTCCCATAAAACATGCAAAGGGGACACACTCGGAGGTCATTCCTTCGTGGTCAAGAGAGGACGAGAATTATGTAGGGCTACAAAAGCACACCTCAAAGTTCGTAGTTCTCAATCTAAGGATTTCCCAATGTCACCGCGGCCATCCAAAGAAAGTCCCACAATCACCACAACATATCTAAAGGATAGTCAAAGACAAGCACCAAGATACTCTCAATCTTCAATCAACACACAAGAGAGGAAATCACTCATGAAAATACTTTTCTAATCCATGTCCAATAGACCGCTGTCACCTTGGTCTCGGGGATTATACTAGATAAAGACAAGTGAGTACATCAATCCAATACATAGAGGAAGGGGAAATATCATGGGATCACCCTAGATTAACATAGCCTATGATCACAATGAAGATCACATCATGGGAGAGAGAATTGACCACATAGCTACTGGTAAGAACCTCAGCCCCGAGGAGGAACTACTCCCGCATCATGGAGGGAGGAAGCAACATCGATGGAGATTAATCCGGGGGCACTTCCCCGTCCCAGCAGGGTGCCGGTGCAGGAATTCTGGTCCCCCGAAGCTTGATGGCAATGGCGGCGGAGATCGGAATCGCGTCTGGAGAAAAGGGGTCCGGAATCAGGGTTTCCGCGACACGATGTAAATATATGCCAAAGGGAGGCATCAGAGGGGGTCAGGGGTGCCCAGGCGCCCCCCCGGCGTGGCCAGGGGGTGGCCGCGTGGGCAGGCCACCTGGAGCCCCTGTGGGTCCCCTCCGGCCCTACTTTGGCCGCATGGAAGCTTCCGGAACGCAGATTTTTTATATAATTTTTCTGGATTTTTTCTGGCAGTTCTCGTAATGTGAAAACCTGAAATACAAAAACAGCCGAAAACAGAAACTGGCACTGGGGTGCACTGAGTTAATAGGTTAGTCCAAATATGATCAAAAGTGTATGGAAGTGTATAAATAACATAGCAATATCACCCAAAAGAGGCATGGAGCAAGCAGAAATTATAGATACGTTTTGGACGTATCAACATCCCCAAGCTTAATTCCTGCTCGTCCTCGAGTAGGTAAATGATAACAAGAATAATTTCTGTGGTGACATGCTATTAACCATATAGGACTTTTTCATAGTCATATGACAAAAGCTTACTGAGACAATGAATCTATAGTAATCAAGTTGCCTCATGAGAAAATCACAAAGAACTGAAAGTTTTACAATATGATATTGAAACATCAAATAGATTTGTAATGAACATGATGTGCAAATATGATAAAGTGATATCTAGCTTGCCCCCATTAGTGAAGCAAAACATAAATGCAGGGGCACCTCCAAGGTTTAAGTGATGACTAGATACAATGATTTCAAAATAAACGATATCACAATCATGCAAAAGACAATGCTACTTTGGGACAATGCACATTACACTCAGAATGACAATCATGCTCTCAGTAGTTGGTGCTTTTAAAAGAAGGTGGAGACTCTCGAACCGTGGCTTTTGTTGGCAAGGTTGAAAACCCGTAGTCGGAAACAAAGACAAAACATGTACCAGAGCTCTTGGTTTTAAAACAGAGGTAATAATTTTTTTAGATCATGCATGTTTCGTCAACGAATGCTAGCAGACAACTCAATCACTTCTTGAGATGGACAAGTTTCGAGGAACGGCTCCCGAATGAGGACGATCACATCCTCTTAATCTCCTTTATTTATCACTGCCAAAGTTTTCTGATTTCTCATGAACAAAGCGTGAAGGAGGGTTTGTTTGTTATATTATCTTTTTGAGCCGGGCGCACTCAATGCCAGTTCCTTCTCATATTATGGGTTTGCACATTATACATGCAATCCCGGGGTGAAGCTTGTCCAACTTAAAAAAGATCATGAATTAACTACTACTTCCTCATGAACTTAAAACAGAGGCACAAAATAGGAATGCTTTTTCTTTTAATAATTTCGAGATGGTACATGCAAGTCTCCGTTAGGAATGGCAGGTAAATACCATGTAGGAAGATACGGTGGACTCATATGGCATAACTGGATTAAAAGGATGTGGATGCACAAGCAGTCAGTCCGCTTAGTACATGCGAAGGTTAGCAAAAGACGGGGAGCGACCAACTAAGAGAGCAATGACGGTCATAATCATGCAGAGCGACAAAGCAACATTGAATCAGGCATGGAAGTTATATCGCTACTCAGAAACAAAAGATCATCAAGGCTTGACAGACTTTCTTTACAGTCTTAAATATGCGTGAGCATACGCCAAGTCAATCAAAATAAATTCTTTGAAGGAAGATATTACTAAACCATACCACATCATAGGCAAACAAATCATGTTGGTATTCCAATAACACATTGGGAACCCCCCAGCTATTTGAGACTAACCATAAGAAAACATGAACTACTAAGCGCCATTATGCACGTAGCATCTTTATCATAGACATATCAACCAATGCAACGGAAGCAAACTCTCTTAATAAGATAAACATGATAACTAAAGAGAGTTCAAGCAACCAACTAAACAAAAGCTCTTTAAAAAGATAAGCATGAAAGTTAAGAGCTAAGCATGATAGTAGCTATTAAAAGACAAAGAACACACACAGCAAAGATAGACATGCAAATTCTATGTTATGTTCTAGGTAGAAGTGGAGCGTGTTTCTCTCCCACATAAAGAAAGTTGAGTTCCAACTCGTTATGAAAAGCTAAAGAAAACTAAAAGGAAAACTAAAACAAGACGCTCCAAGCATAGCACATAACACATGAAGTGATTAAAATATAGTGGAACGAAGGACGAACTGATAATGTTGATGGAGAAGGGGATGCACGGGGGCATCCCCAAGCTTAGACGCTTGAGTCTCCTTGAATATTTCTTGGGGGTTCATGGGGGCATCCCCAAGCTTGTGCGTTTGACACTCCTGAATCTTTTTATCATCTTCCCTCGCACACTTGAAAACTCCCTTCATACATAACTCAGCATAATCTGATTAGCGAGGTTAGTACCCATAATAAAATAATTGTTCCTTTCTGGAAATAAAGATATTCTTGAAGTTCTACTGTTTCTCAAGATTGCCAAAAGGTTTTTGCAAAGAAAAAGCAAGCTCTAGGTTTGCAAAATGAAGGAAAGTCAAAACAGGACAGAATCTGTGAAAAACAGAACAGCAGGTAGTAAATGATTTTTCCGGGGCACTTCTGCAACTCTAATCAAAAAACTCAAATCAGACACACGAAAGACAATTATATAGAGCACGCTGTAGAAAAAATTCAGACCAAAAAGATGATCTGGTGATTTTATACGAATTTTTCTATCCAAGGACAGAATCTGTTTCCTGGACAGCACGTCACAACTTTTGAACTTTCTTGCAATCAGAGGCTAAACTTGGCACAAAGCTGAAAAATAAAGATACAATGATGTTGCTACAGTAGTAACAAACATCAAGACCACTAAAACTGAAAGTAAACATAACAAGGGTTGTCTCCCTAGAGCTCTTTCTTTATAGCCATAAAGATAGGCTTAAGACTTTAATGATGCTCTCGTAGGAATAAGAGCTGAAGAACAAAAGAGAGCATCAAGAAGAAAATACCAAACACATTTAAGCCTAACATGCTTCCTATGCATAGGAATATTGCAATAGAATAATTCATTGAAGCACAAAGCAACTAGCATAGGAAGGCAAAACAAGCATAACTTCAAAATATTCACCATAAAGAGAGGAAACTTCTTATTATTAAGATATTTAGAACCAAGTCTCCCTCTCTCATTATAAATTTCAGTGGCATCATGGATGAACTCAACAATATAAGCATCACGTAAAGCATTGTTACCATGATCCACATGCAAAAAGGTACTCTTACTCTCCACATAAGCATAATCTTTCTCATTGGTAATAGTGGGAGTAGGACTATCATAAACAACTTGAACACTATAGATTACTTGTGTATTAGGAGGGTGGTGTTCAACAAGGGAGTAATTCCCTCCATGATTATGACAAGTTTCATAAGGATAATTTCTCCTTATGTCATAGGTACCTTTATAATCACTATAGGTTGGAGTTATGACATCATCATAGTAGAGAAGAGCATTATCATTGCTAGCAACTATATTTGTAATCATGTTGTCTTTATTCTTACTAGCAAAAGAATTATCAATTATCACATCACTAGTGGGTAAAGGGTTTGCAATCCTATCATCCCCAAGCTTAGAGCTTCCCATATCATCACTTTCAGAGTTGGTACCAAAAAGATTTTCTAGATCATAAGTAGCATTATCATCATTTTCCCAATCACAATAAGTAACATGCATATCATAATCAAAATCATCTTCAATAGTACCTACGGACGTATCATCAAGATGATAATTAAGGCAATAAACTTCACCTTCTTCTTCAAACTTACAATCGTTAGGATAAAAGTTGATGGGAGGAATATGCTCAGGCCAGGTTGATACCCATTCTTCTTCTTTCTTGCTCCTCTTCCTCCTCCTCTTCTTTTTCTTCTTCTTAACCTTAGGAGGGAGTGGTTGGAGATGAAGCTTCTCCACATATCCTGGTTTATCATTAGAAACAATAGGGGAAACTTGGGAGAAACTCTCCTTTTTATTAGCAGAAATATAAGAGACATTTTTATACTTTGGTAAAGTTCCCTCCTTTATAATCTTACCTATGTAATCATTTTCATGGCAATTAACAACACAATAGAGATGGCAATTTTGAAAAGTGTTTTTTATTCCTATGGCATTAACATCTAGCCATGAAGTCTTTTCTGATAACTCTTCACACATCAAAAATAACATAAGCTCATCATAAAGATTAGAGGTGATCATGTTATGACACAACCGGTTAACAGTTATGTTTTGAAAGTTCATGCATTGAAAATTAAAGTGACCCTCTATACGGAAAAGTTCACAAGTAAAAGGATAAAGGTCACACAATTCTCTAGCAATTTCATTTAAATCTCTGACCCAAGTGATTTTTCTTTCATGCTTATGTTGCTTACAATACTTCTCTTCTTCAATCATAGGCCTTTCACAAGGTCTATCCACTCCACAAAAATTAACATGCTTATATAAAACTTCATTTTTAGGAATTGGATCATGCATGTTGTAATCATCATGAACAATTTCATTTTCTTTGCAAGTCTCTTTAAAAGGTTTATGATACTTGATCCAATCCTCCTTAGGCATATTAAGATGTAAAGCAAAAGATTTGAGGAAATCAACAAGGAGTTGAGAATCAAGCCCAAACTTAGCACTAAACTTATTAAAACTTGTAGTTTCAACAAAGGACTTAATGCAATCACACTCATAAATTATACCTGACTCTTTACCTTTGTCGATCTCCCAATTTTCAGTGTTGCGTTGAATTCTTTCAAGGAGTTCCCATTTAGCATCAATCTTTTTGTTTGTGAAAGAACCCATAGAGGAAGCGTCGAGCAAATCTTTATTCTGTCGAGAAAGCCTCGCATAGAAATTAGTAATAATCATATCTTTGGGGAGCCCATGGTTAGGACATTTTAGCATTAACGTTTTCAGTCTCCCCCAAGCTTGAGCTATGCTCTCTCCGTCATGAGGATAGAAATTATAAACATAATTCCTATTCTCGTGGACTTCATGAAGAGGATAAAACTTGGAGTAAAAGAGAGACTGGATCTCTTCCCAATCCAGCAGGTGAGAGTCATCTAGTAGCCTATACCATTCCAATGATTTTCCTTTCAGTGACAAGGCAAATAATTTCCTCATGACAAACTCCCTTGATGCACCTGCAAGCTTAAATAATGAACATAGTTGTGACAGATATAGCAAGTGTTCACCGGATGTCTGTCTCCTGCATAACGATTAGCCAAAACATAATCGATAATACCAGCTGGTAGTTTATAGGGCACAATTTCAGTAGGGGGAGGAGCAACCACCACAGGTGTGGGCGTCTTCCCATAAGCAACGAGCCAATAGCACGGTTTTCCATGAACATAACTAGTGAAACTAAAAACAAGAAACGAAAAGATTTAATTGCAAGATCTAAAGATATACCTTCAAGCACTCACTTCCCCGGCAACGGCGCCAGAAATAGCTTGATGTCTACACACGCTTCTACTCTTGTAGACTATGTTGGGCCTCCTAGCGCAGAGGTTTGTAGGACAGCAGCAATTTCCCTCAAGTGGATGACCTAAGGTTTATCGAACTCAGGGAAGTAGAGGTTGAAGATGGTCTCTCTCAAGCAACCCTGCAACTAAGATACAAGAAGTCTCTTGTGTCCCCAACACACCTAATACACTTGTTAGATGTATAGGTGCACTAGTTCGGTGAAGAGATGTTAAATGGCAAGTGATATGGATGGCAAAACAAAGTAATATAAATCTGTAATAAAAAGTACAGCAAGCAAACAAGTGGTAAACGTGAGCACAAATGGTATTGCAATGGTGGAAACAAGGCCTAGGGTTCATACTTTCACTAGTGGAAACTCCCAACAACATTAACATAATCGAATCACATGATATTTCCCATAAAACATGCAAAGGGGACACACTCGGAGGTCATTCCTTCGTGGTCAAGAGAGGATGAGAATTATGTAGGGCTACAAAAGCACACCTCAAAGTTCGTAGTTCTCAATCTAAGGATTTCCCAATGTCACCGCGGCCATCCAAAGAGAGTCCCACAATCACCACAACATATCTAAAGGATAGTCAAAGACAAGCACCAAGAGACTCTCAATCTTCAATCAACACACAAGAGAGGAAATCACTCATGAAAATACTTTTCTAATCCATGTCCAATAGACCGCTGTCACCTTGGTCTCGGGGATTATACTAGATAAAGACAAGTGAGTACATCAATCCAATACATAGAGGAAGGGGAAATATCATGGGATCACCCTAGATTAACATAGCCTATGATCACAACGAAGATCACATCATGGGAGAGAGAATTGACCACATAGCTACTGGTAAGAACCTCAGCCCCGAGGAGGAACTACTCCCGCATCATGGAGGGAGGAAGCAACGTCGATGGAGATGAATCCGGGGGCACTTCCCCGTCCTAGCAGGGTGCCGGCGCAGGAATTCTGGTCCCCCGAAGCTTGATGGCGATGGCGGCGGAGATCGGAATTGCGTCTGGAGAAAAGGGGTCCGGAATCAGGGTTTCCGCGACATGGTGTAAATATATGCCAAAGGGGGGCATCAGAGGGGGTCACGGGTGCCCAGGCGCCCCCCGGCGCGGCCAGGGGGGGCCGCGTAGGCAGGCCGCCTGGAGCCCCTGTGGGTCCCCTCCGGCCCTACTTTGGCCGCATGGAAGCTTCCGGAACGCAGATTTTTTATATAGTTTTTCTGGATTTTTTCTGGCAGTTCTCGTAATGTGAAAACCTGAAATACAAAAACAGCCGAAAACAGAAACTGGCACTGGGGTGCACTGAGTTAATAGGATAGTCCAAATATGATCAAAAGTGTATGGAAGTGTATAAATAACATAGCAATATCACCCAAAAGAGGCATGGAGCAAGCAGAAATTATAGATACGTTTTGGACGTATCAGAGACCCAAGCAACACTATGTAAATGGTACCTGCACACAAAGAACAAATACTTGCAACCCGACGCGTTAAAGGGGTTGTCAATCCCTTCCGGGTAACGATGCCAAAAAGTGACGTAAGGATATGATAAAATTGTAGTAGATTGAAAGATGCAAATAAAAGCAAATAAAACACAGTAAGGTATTTTTGGGTTTTTGATAATATAGATCTAAATATAAAAGTTGCAAATAAAGGAAAAGGCAAATGGCAATATAGATCTGAAAGTATATGATTGGAAAATAGACACGGGGGTTGTAGATTTCACTAGTGGCTTCTCTCGAGAAAATAGCATGCGGTGGGTAGACAAATTACTATTGGGAAATTGATAGAAAAGCAAATAATTATGACGATATCCAAGACAATGATCATGTATATAGGCATCACGTCCAAGATTAGTAGACCGACTCCTGCCTGCATCTACTACTATTACTCGACACATCGAGCGATATCTAGCATGCATCTAGTGTATTAAGTTCATGGAAAAACGGAGTCATGCAATAAGAACGATGAAATGATGTAGACAAGATCTATTCATGTAGGAATAGACACCATCTTTGTATCCTTAATAGCAACGACACATGTGTGCCTTGCTGCCCCTTCTGTCACTGGGAAAGGACACCGCAAGATCAAACCCACTACAAAGCACCTCTTCCCATTGCACGATAAATAGATCAAGTTGGCCAAACAAAACCCAAATATCGGAGAAGAAATACGAGGCTATAATAATCAAGAATGGATATTAAATCAAGGCAAATCTGATCATAAACTCACAATTCTTCGGATCCCAACAAAACACACCGCAAAAAGTCATTACATCAAATAGATCTCCAAGAGACCATTGTATTGAGATGCAAAGAGAGAAGGAGCCATCTAACAACTTCCTACGGACCCATAGGTCTGTGGTAAACTACTCACGAATCATCGGAGAGGCCCCAATGAGGATGATGAACCCCTCCATGATTGTGTTCCCCTCCGACGGAGTGCCGAAAAGGGCTCTAGATTGGATCTCGTGGTTCTGGAACTTACTGAAACAAAATTTTGTCGACTCCCCTAGGGTTTTCTGGGTATGGGGTATGATACGTCTCTGTCGTATCTATAATTTCGTCGACTCCCCTAGGGTTTTCTGGGTATGGGGGTATTCTACAACTTTTATATACTTTTGGTAACTTTCTATACTATTTTTGGGACTAACATATTGATCCAGTGCCCGGTGTCAGTTCTTGTTTGTTGCATTTTTCGCAGAAAATCCATATCAAACGAAGTCCAACCGGGATAAAAACTTATAGAGATTTTTTCCGGAATATATGTGATTTTTTGGAAAAAGAAGTAATGTGAGACGATGCCCGAGGGGCCCACAAGGACGGGGGGGCGCCCCAGGGGGTAGGGCTTGCCCTTGTCTCTTGTGCCTAGTCCGTAAGGTGGTTGGTACCCTTCTTTCTCCGCAATAAAGCCAATGTCCGGATAAAATTGTGTTAAAATTTCAGCGCAATCGGATTTACGGATCTCCGGGAATTTAAGAAACGGTGAAAGGCCAGAATCTAGGAGCGCAGAAATAGAAGGAAACAGAGAGAGAGGGAGAGAGAGAGAGAGAGAGAGAGAGAGAGAGAGAGAGAGAGAGAGAGATCCAATCTCGGAGGGGCTCCCGCCCCTCTGCCGCCATGGAGGACATGGACCATGGAGGAAACCCTTCTCCCATCTAGGGGGAAGGTCATGGAAGAAGAAGAATAAGAAGGGGGGCTCTCCCCCCTCTCTCCCAGTGGCACCGGAACGCTGTCGGGGCCATCATCATGACAACGATCTACACCAACATCTTCGCCGCCATCATCACCAACTCTCTCCCCCTCTGTGCAATGGTGTAACACCTCTTCTACCCATTGTAATCTCTAGTTAAACATGGTGCTCAACGCTATTTATTATTCTGTAATGATGTATGGCTATCCTATGATGTTTGAGTAGATCCGTTTTGACATATGGTTTGATTGATGATCGTGATTGGTTTGAGTTGCATGTTTTATTATTGGTGATGTCCTATGGTGCTCTCCGTGTCGCGCAAGCGTGAGGGATCCCCGCTGTAGGGTTTGCAATATGTTCATGATTTGCTTATCGTGGGTTGCTAGAGTGAGAGAAGCTTAAACCCCAGTAAGTAGGTTGTTTGCATATGGGAGTAAAGAGGACTTGATACATTATAATGTTAGGGTTGGGTTTTACCTTAATGATCTTTAGTAGTTATGGATGTTTGCTAGAGTTCCAATCATAAGTGCATATGATCCAAGAAGAGAAAGTATGTTAGCTTATGCCTCTCCCTCATATAAAATTGCAATAATGATTACCGGTCTAGTTATCGATTGCCTAGGGACAAATAACTTTCTTGTGTGAGAAAACCTTTCTACTAAAACTAACTTAGTTGTGTCTTTATCTAAACAGCCCCTAGCTTTTATTTATGTGCTCTTTATTATTTGCAAACCTATCCCGTTATACCTACAAAGTACTTCTAGTTTCATACTTGTTCTAGGTAAAGCGAACGTCAAGTGTGCGTAGAGTTGTATTGGTGGTCCATAGAAGATGAGGGAATATTTGTTCTACCTTTATCTCCTCGTTGGGTTTGACAATCTTACTTGTCGAAAGAGGCTATGACTGATCCCCTATACTTGTGGGTTATCAAGACCTTTTTCTAGCACCGTTGCCGGGGAGCAATAGCGTGGGGTGAATATTCTCATGTGTGCTTGTTTGCTTTATCACTAAGTAGATTTTATTTGCTGTTCTAAGTTGTTCCCTATGTTTATTTATGGATATGGAACACGAAATGCCAAAAAAATTAGGTGTACTTGCTACTCATGGAGATGGGGAACCTCCTAAAACCCTCGATGCTCATTATGTGAAAGATATTATGCACTACTTTAATAATCCTGAGAAAACCCCATTCAACTATGTAATGGTAGACATGTTGGATCAACGTGAATACTTTAGGGAAATGTCAAAAAACGTGAATACTTTAGGGATTATTGCTTGGCTGAAAAAGGGAAACTATTATGGGATCAAATTCATATGTTGCATTGGTATGCTCGGCAACTATGCTTGAGATATGATTATACTTGTTCCTCTAGGATGAAGGCTCCACACCTTCCCTTTTCATGCAAATTTAATGATAATGAAACCTTAGCTTCTTATGCTAATGGCAGATATGATTACTATGATGTGGAAAGAATAGAAGAATTCATTGCTTTTAAGGGTGCTTATGAAATTGAATCTTTGTTTGAAAAGTGTGAAAATCTTGATGATGCTGTTTACAGACCTGAAATTTTTGCTATACTTAAAATATTTCTACGAGAATTATGAATACAATTCTGATATTGATGTGTTTATTGAGAAAGTCTTCGCTGTCCAATAAGAGACTAATATTTTGTAGGAATCTATGGAAGAAGAAATTGATGACAGTGTGAGCTCATTGGATGAAAAAGATGAGGAGGAGAGTGAAGAACAAAAGGAGGAAGAGCAGAATGATCACACATGCCCACCTTCTAATGAGAGTAACTCTTTATCCCATACATTTTTTTAATCTCCCTTCGTGCTTACCGAAGGCTGAATCTTACGATAATTGCTATGATCCCTTTGATTCCTTTGAAACATCCCTTTTTGATGAACTTGATGCTTGATATGCTTGTGGCCAAGATATCAATATGAATTATGCTTACGGAGATGAACTTGCTATAGTTCCTTATGTTATGAAAGAAATTGTTGCTATTGCACCCACACATGATAGTCCTATTATCTTTTTGAATTCTCCCAACTACAGTATATTAGAGAACTTTGCGCTTATTAAGGATTATATTGATGGGTTGCATTCTACTATTGCGTATGATGATTTTGATGAATATAATATGCATTTGCTTGCTGCTCCTGCTTGCGAATATTATGAGAGAGGAACTACGTCTCCACCTCTCTATGTTTCCAATACGATAAAATTGCAAGAAACTGCTTATACTATGTATTGGCCTTTACTTGATGTGCATGAATTGTTCTTTTATGACATGACGATGCATAGGAAGAGAGTTAGACTTCGCTGTTGCATGATATATATTACTTTGTGCTCACTACTAAATCACAAATCATTGTTAATTAAAATTGTCTTTGATATACCTTGGGATCCGGGTGGATCCATTTCGTGAGCACTATATGCCAAGCTTAATGGCTTTAAAGAAAGCGCTGCCAGGGAGACAACCCGGAAGTTTTAGAGAGTCATTTATTTCTGTTGAGTTCTTTTCTAAAGTTTAAAAACAAAAAAATAAAGAGGTGAATCTAAAACTTTTTCAAAAAGAAAAGTGAAAGTGAGAGAGACGAGCATTGTTAAAGTGGGAGCATGGCTTGAACTTTGTTCATGCCCACGGAAAATTTGTGAATCTTAATTATAGAAACATTCAACAAAAATAATTATCCCCTTGTATAAATCCATTGTATTATAAAATAATGTGCCAAGATTTGGCTTTAGGATGATTAGATTGCTTGTTTGGTTTGTGCGGTGCAAAACCAGAAACTTTGGCTGTAGTGCGGGATTTTACTTTTTTTTTCCTGGAAAGTCAAACGCTTCTGAAACTTTTTGGACAATACTGCTATAAAAATTGTTTATTTTGTCCTTATTTTTCAGAATTTTTAGAGTTACAAAAGTATGGTAGATGTTCAGATTGCTACAGAATGTTCTGTTTTTGACAGATTCTGTTTTTGATGCATTGTTTTGCTCGTTTAGATGGAACTATCGATTTTATCGGCGGTATAAGCCATGGAGAAGTTATAATACAGTAGCTGCAATGCAAAAATAAAATATGAATGGGTTTGCAACTGTACATGAAGTGGTGATTTGCTTTATTATACTAACGGATCTCATGGCAGTTTTGTTAAGTTTTGTGTGATTGAAGTTTTCAAGTTTTGGGTGAGATCACGATGGATGAACGAATAAGGAGTGGCAAGAGCCTAGCTTGGGGATGCCCGAGGCACCCCCAAGGTTATATTCAAGGACTCCCAAGAAACTAAGCTTGGGGATGCCCCGGAAGGCATCCCCTCTTTCTTCTAACGATCATCGGTAATTTTACTTGGAGCTATATTTTTGTTCGTCACATGATACGCGTAAATCATGGAGTGTCGTGTGCTTTTTATTTTTCTTTTAATATTGCACCATGCTGGTATGTGATAGTCATTGGTTGTTTTGTAGAATGCTCTATTGCTTCAGATATATTTGTTAGAGCGTGGGCATATATTTTGTAGAAATAATTAAAACTCTCTTACTTCACTTATATCTATTTAGAGAGTTGACAGGAATCGGTCATTCACATGGTTAGTCATAAAATCCTACATAAAACTTGTAGATCACTGAACATAATATGTTTGATTCCTTGCAATATTTTGCGATATAGAGATGCTAATATGTGGGAGGTACTAGTGAATGATTGTGGTTTAGTAAGAATATTGGTGTTAAGGTTTGTGATTCCCGTAGCATGCACGTATGGTCTCCTAACTATGTAACCAAATTTGCGTGCATTTTATCTTGATTGATTACCTTTGCGTGGATGCCGGGGGCGCGCGATGGTTAACTCCTACCAACCTCCTCCCCTAGGAGCATGCGTTGTAGTATTTTGCTTCTAGGGCTAATAGATTTTTCGCAACAAGTATATGAGTTCTTTATGACTAATGTTGAGTCCATGGATTATACGCGCTCTCACCCTTCCACCTTGCTAGCCACTCTAGTGCCGCGCAACTTTCGCCGGTGCATCAAACCACCTTATACCCTTCCTAAAAACAGCCACCATACCCACCTATTATGGCACTTCCATAGCCATTCCGAGATATATTGCCATGTAACTCCACCGTTCCATTTATTATGATACGCACCATCATTGTCATATTGCTTTGAATGATCGTAAGATAGCTAGCATGATGTTTTCATGGCTTGTCCGTTTTTTGATGTCATTGCTATGCTAGATCATTGCATATTCCAGTACACCGCCGGAGGCATTCATATAGAGTCATATTTTTTGTTCTGCTTTCGAGTTGTAATACCGAGTTGTAAGTAAATAGAAGTGTGATGATCATCATTATTAGAGCATTGCCCCATGTGAGGAAATAAAAAAAGAGGCCAATGAAGCCTACATAAAAAGGGGGGCCAAAGAAGCCCACCAAAAAAAGGAGACAAAAAGGAGAAAAAATGAGAAAATAAAAAAATGAGAGAAAAATAGAGAAGGGGCAATGTTACTATCCTTTTACCACACTTGTGCTTTACAGTAGCACCATGTTATTCATATAGAGAGTCTCCTATGTTATCACTTTCATATACTAGTGAGAATTTTTCATTATAGAACTTGGCTTGTATATTTCAACGATGGGCTTCCTCAAATGCCCTATGTCTTCATGAGCAAGCAAGTTAGATGCACACGCACTTAGTTTATTTTTGAGCTTTCATACACTTATAGCTCTAGTGCATCCATTACATGGCAATCCCTACTCACTCACATTGGTATCGATTGATGGACATCTCCATAGTCCATTGATTTGCCTAGTTGATGTGAGACTTTCTCCCTTCTTTTGCTTCTAGTCCACCTATACTACTATATCCATGGCTCACGCTCATGTATTGCGTGAAGAGTTGAAAAGGCTGAAGCACGTTAAAAAGTATGAAACAATTGCTTGGCTGACACCGGGGTAGTACATGATTTATACTTTGTGTTGAGAAGAGGGAGCATAACAAGACTATATGATTCTGTAGCGATAACTTTCTTTAGCCATGTTATTTTGAAATTTCATGATTTTGCTTTATTAGTATGCTTGAAGTATTATTGTTTTTTTGTCAATATTAAACCTTTTATTTAATCTTATGGATCTAAACTTTCATGCCATAATAAGAAACATAACATGATAGTGTCAAGAAAATGTATTGTTTGAACCATTACATGTGAATTGATTGCCACTTTATCAACATGAGTTCTATGAGAAAATGTATTGTTTGAACCATTACATGTGAATTGATTGCCATTAATATTCAAGTCTTTATAGACTATTCCGTTTTTGACAAATTCTGCTTGCAATGCATAGTTTGCTTGTTTTATGGCTTCTATGTCGTATATTGCTTAATATAAATTGTGCAAATTATAGAGTATAGTAGGAATTGTGTGAGAAAAATTATGAATCTTGTCTTTGATAGTACCCAAGTGAATTATTTGCTTTATTATACTAACGCGTCTCACGAAGTTACGTTAAGTTATGTGTGATCGAAGTTTTCAAGTTTTGGGTGAGATATCGATATGAGGAGAATAAGGAGTGCCAAGACCCTAAACTTGGGGCTTCCCAAGGCACCCCAAGGTAATATTCAAGGAATATCCAAGTAACTAAGCTTGGGAATGCCCCGAAAGGCATCCGCTCTTTCATCTTCAACATTATTGGTAACCTCACTTGGAGCTATATTTTTATTCGTCAGGTGATATGTGTTTTGCTTGGAGCATCATTTTCTTTTGTTTAGTTTTGCTTATTGTTTTAATAATATCCCAAGATCTGATTTTTTTAATAAGAGAGGGTCTTCACATAGCTACTTAATTATTCAACTACTCATTGATCTTTGCTTTTATCTTTCGGAGTAGTTTGTCATTTACTCTCGTGATGCACTTATATCTCTTTGAGAGTCTTATAAATAGTAGTGATAGCATGCATGTGTTGTGAAATTGGTCCGAATATGATATATATTCAAGAAGGATATGATAAGAACTTTCATAACGAGCATTGAATATATGGAAAGTTTGATTCCTTGCATTTGTTGTGAGATATAAAGATGGTGATATTAGAGACGTGCTAGAGAGTAATTATGGATTAGTAGAAATACTTGTGTTAATGTTTGTGATTCCCGTAGCATGCATGTATGGTCTTCCCATTATGTGATGAAGTTGGAGCGCAATTTATCCTTGATTGTCCTCCTTTGTGTGAAAGTCGGGAGTGGGCGATGGTTAACTCCTACCAACCTCTCCCCTAGGAGCATGCGTAGCAGTACTTTGCTTCGAGGGCTAATAAACTTTTTGCAATAAGTATGTGAGTTCTTTATGACTAATGTTGAGTCCATGGATTATACGCACTCTCACCCTTCCACCTTTGCTAGCCATTGTAGTGCCGCGCAACTTTTGCCGGTGCATTAAATCCACCTTATATGTTTCCTCAAAACAGCCACTATACCTACCTATTATGATATTTTCATAGCCATTCTGACATATACTGCCATGTAACACCGCCATTCTGTCATTATGAGCTTTTTACCTTGAGTTGTAAGTAAATAAAAGTGTGATGATCATCATTATTAGAGCGCTGTCCCATGTAAGGTTATAAAAAAGGAGGCCAAAGAGCCCAAATAAAAAATAATATAAAAGAGAAGCCAAAGAGCCCAAAATAAAAAAATGAGAGAAAGAGAGAGAAGGGACAATGTTTCTATCCTTTTCCACACTTGTGCTTCAAAGTAGCACCATGTTCTCCAAGAGAGAAAGTCTCCTATGTTGACACTTTGATATATTACTAGTGGGAATTTTTTGTTATAGAACTTGGCTTGTATATTCCAATGATGGGCTTCCTCAAATTGCCACAGGTCTTCATGAGCAAGCAAGTTGGATCCACACCCACTTGGTTTTCTTTTGAGCTTTCATACACTTATATCTCTAGTGCATCCATAACATGGCAATCCCTACTCACTCACATTGATATCAATTGATGGACATCTCCGTAGTCCATTAATTTGCCTAGTTGATGTGTGACTTTCTCCCTTCTTTTGTCTATTACCACCTTCTATTCCACCCATAGTGTTATGTCCATGGCTCACACTCATGTATTGTGTGAAGAGTTGAAAATGTTTGAAAAAGTAAAGTATGAAAACAATTGCTTGGATGACACCGGGATGGGCATGAGGGGTACCTTGTGTTAAGAAAAGGGAGCATAAAAGACTATGATTTTGTAGGGATAACGTTATTTAGCATTGATATTTTGAAAGACTTGGTTGCTTGTTGGGATGCCCGAGTATTAAATTATTTTAGGTCAAATGATAGACTATTGCTTTGAATCACTCGTGTCTTAATATTCATGCCATGGTTAGATTACATGATCAAGATTATGCTAGGTAGCATTCCACATCAATTTTTTTTATCATTTACATACTCGAGGACGAGCAGGAATTAAGCTTGGGGGTGCTGATACATCTCCGTCATATCTATAATTTTTTATTGTTCCATGCCAATATTCTACAAGTTTCACATACTTTTGGCAACTTTTTATACTATTTTTGGGACTAACATATTGATCCAGTGCCCAGTGCCAGTTCCTGTTTGTTTGCATTTTTGTTTTGTAGAAAATCCATATCAAATGGAGTCCAAACGGGATAAAAACATACGGAGATTTTTTTCGGAAATATATGTGAATTTTGGGAAAAAGAATCAACGCGAGACGATGCCCGAGGGGCCCACAAGGACGGGGGGCGCGCCCCAATGGGTAGGGCACGCCCTTGACCCTTGTGGCCACTCCATAAGGCGGTTGGTGCCCTTCTTTCGCCGCAATAAATCCGATATCCAAATAAAAACCGTGTTAAAATTTGAGCCCAATCGGAGTTATGGATCTACGGGAATTTAAGAAATGGCGAAAGTCCATAATCTGGGAGCATAGAAACAAAAGGAAATAGAGATAGAGATCCAATCTCAGAGGGGCTCCTGCCCCTCCGCCGCCATGGAGTCCATGGACCAGAGGGAAAACCCTTCTCCCATCTAGGGGTAAGGTCAAGGAAGAAGAAGAATAAGAAGGGGGCTCTCTCCCCCTCTCTCCCGGTGGCACCGAAACACCACCGGAGCCATCATCGTGACGTCGATCTACACCAACAACTTCACCGCCATCATCACCAACTCTCTCCCCCTCTATGCAACGGTGTAACACCTCTTCTACCCGCTGTAATATCTACTTAAACATGGTGCTCACCGCTTTATATTATTTCCCAATGATGTATGGCTATCCTATGATGTTTGAGTAGATCCATTTTGTCCTATGGGTTGATTGATGATTGTGATTGGTTTGAGTTGCTTGTTTTATTATTGGTGTTGTCCTATGGTGCTCTATGTGTCACGCAAGCGTGAGGGATCCCCTCTGTAGGGTTTGCAATATGTTCATGATTTGCTTATGGTGGGTTGCTAGAGTGACAGAAGCTTAAACCCGGGTAAGTAGGTTGTTTGCGTATGGGAGTAAAGAGGACTTGATACCTTATAATGCTATGGTTGGGTTTTACCTTAATGATCTTTAATAGTTACGGATGTTTGCTAGAGTTCCAATCATAAGTGCATATGATCCAAGAAGAGAAAGTATGTTAGCTTATGCCTCTCCCTCATATAAAATTGCAATAATGATTATCGGTCTAGTTATCGATTGCCTAGGGACAAATAACTTTCTTGTGTGACAAAACCTCTCTACTAAAATTAACGTAGTTGTGTATTTATCTAAACAGCCCCTAGATTTTATTTACATGCTCTTTATTATCTTGCAAACCTATCCTGTTATACCTACAAAGTACTTCTAGTTTCATACTTGTTCTAGGTAAAGCGAACGTCAAGCGTGCGTAGAGTTGTATCGGTGGTCGATAGAACTTGAGGGAATATTTGTTCTACCTTTAGCTCCTCGTTGGGTTCGACACTCTTACTTATTGAAAGAGGCTACAACTGATCCCCTATAATTGTGGGTTATCAGTGTATTTATAGAGCGAAGAGGCGGTGCGGGAGGCCACCAAGGTGGGCACAACCCACGTGGGCGTGCCTGGGGGGCCAGGTGTCATGGGAGCGAGTCTGACGATAAGAGTAGGGGTACGTAGGAGGAGGCAGGATCCTAGCTACGCGAGGTTGTACATGCAGGTTTTACAAGTTCAGGCCCCTCTCGGAGGAGGTAACAGCCCTACGTCTCGATGCCTCGGAGGCTTGTTGACTAGATTATGCGTGAGAGTTACAGGGAGTGCGAACCCTTGCGCCAGAGGAGGGGGTGGCTTATATAGAATACGCCAGGACCCTCCAGTCCTCGATTACACAGGGTTCAATGTGAGTTAAGGTAGGGGCATTACTGGTAATGCTAGCTATTAATGGTCTTTATGACTACGGAGTGAACGCCTGACCCATTGCCATCCTGGGGTGGCTTTAGATCTTCTGTACTCCGAGTGATTCTTCATATGGTCGACTGATGCTACTGTGGTCCAGTGGAATTTAGGTATCTGAGTGGAATCTTCTATCGAGTGGATTGCACTTCAAGGTGATTTCAGTCAGTATCTTTCGTTGGACTTTGAATGTCTTTGGCTATAGGGAAGCATCCTTGGGTAGGGCGTCTAGGTCGGGCCTAAGACCCTACCCTAGGTACATGTCATTGTCATTAGCCCCCGAATGGATTGAGGTCCGAGTGAAGAAAGGTTGAAGTTGGTTCTGACTCAATTCCATGCTTCGGAGGCATTTCATCAAGGTCTGGAAAGCACAATGGTACTTTAACCTTGCATCAGTCGCCTTGATCAATTCTGGTTTGTGAGATCACCGAGTGACTTATGTTGTAAATCTTCGAGTGAATTAGAGCGTGAAATCTTTGAGCAATTGAATGCTCTACGGTCTCCGGATCTCACGGGATTCAAAATTTTGGAGAAGCACGCAGGACGAGGCATGGCGCAGTAAACGAAATGAGTAGATAGGGACTCATCGATCTTCGCACCGCCTTTTTCGCCACGTGTCAAGCCAACGTTAGTTACGGGGTGCGATAAGATCGCTAGGGCCCACGGGTCAGCCACTCCGAAGCAGCCCCATAAAAAGCGCCGAGGCCGATGCGAGGCACTCTGCGTTCCATTCAATTCGCTTCCTCTCTGCTGCTCCACCTTGCTTCTCTCTGCTTTCGACTCTTCCGCCCGGACCGCTCGAACTCGGCCGCCATGGTGAAGGAAAGGACTACGGCAAAGAAGGCGATGGTGGTGGCGAAGGGCAAGAAGGCGGCGAGGGGGTCGTCGTCGCGGTCCGGTCTGCCGCCTGGTTGGATCCAGGGGGACTGGATCCGCTCCACCGTCGTGAGGGGTGACTTGGAGAATCTTGCCCATGACTGCATGATTGCTCATGGGTCCTGGAGGCTGCCGAGGAGTGAATCCAAGCCCCAGCCGCGCGAGGGTGAGTGCGTCCTCCTTACTACCCACGTCGATTGAGGATTATCCCTACCTCCACATCAATTCTTCTGGGGTTTTTTGAATTTCTTCGGTGCTCAGAGTCATCATTTTCCTCCCAACACAATCTCGTACCTCGCTGCATTTGTTTCCATGTGCAAGAACTTCCTTGGGTGCCAGCCGCACTCGAGCTTGTTCAAACACATTTTTACTTGTCGATCCCAGTCGGTAAAGAAAGCCAACCCAGACGACGAAAAGACACACTTGATCTAGATGTGTGGTGGTTTAGGAATCCAGATGAGGGGTATAAGTACTTTTCCTCCCATTACTTTTCTCGAGTCAGTTAGGGGATGGCAGTCTACTTGGTTCTACTACAAAGATATTCCGACTCCTGGTCAGTCGACTGGCCTTCCTCCTTTCTCTCTGGAGAGACTCTGCACCCCTCATTCACTAATTGTAGCGCCAGAGGAGAAGGGTGAGGTGCGAATGTTAGTCAACGCAGTCATTGCATTGTTCGAGGGTGGAGTGATGGGCATGGATATGTTGGAGGTATTCCTAAGTCGAAGCATCCAGCCCTTGCAGGCCCGTGACTGCTACCTCTTGAGCTTGCGTTGTTTTCCCTCGAGGTGGAAAGGGTGATGCAGCACAGTAGCGTAAGTATTTCCCTCGGTTTTTTAGAACCAAGGTATCAATCCAGTAGGAGACCACGTGCGAGTCCCTCGTACCTACACAAAAAAATAAGAACCTTGCAACCAACGCGATAAAGGGGTTGTCAATCCCTTCTCGGCCACTTGCAAAAAGTGAGATCTGATAGAGATCATAAGACAATATTTTTGGTATTTTATTATAGATTGAAAGTAAAGATTGCAAAACAAAAGTAGAGTAAAGATAAATGGTAGATCGAAGTTTTATATGATGGAAGATAGACCCGGGGTAGGTTTCACTAGTGGCTTCTCTCATGAAAGCAGATTTCTACGGTGGGTGAACAAATTACTATCGAGCAATTGATAGAAAAGCGCATAGTTATGTGAATATCTAGGCATGATCATTGTACATAGGCATCACGTCCGTGACAAGTAGACCGAAATGATTCTACATCTACTATTATTACTCCACACATCGACCGCTATCCAGCATGCATCTAGAGTATTAAGTTCATAAGAACAGAGTAACGCCTTAAGCAAGATGACATGATGTAGAGGGATAAACTCAAGCAATATAATATAAACCCCATCTTTTTATCCTCGATGGCAACAATACAATATGTGCCTTGCTGCCCCTGCTGTCACTGGGAAAGGACACCGCAATATTGAACCCAAAGCTAAGCACTTCTCCAATTGCAAGAAAGCTCAATCCAGTAGGCCAAACCAAACTGATAATTCGAAGAGACATGCAAATATATTTAAATCATGCATAAAAGATTTCAGAAAAGAATCAAATATAGTTCATAGATAATCTTGATCATAAACCCACAATTCATTGGATCTCGACAAACACACCGCAAAAAGAATTACATCGAATAGATCTCCAAGAAGATCGAGGAGAACTTTGTATTGAGATCCAAAGAGAGAGAAGAAGCCATCTATCTAACAACTATGGACCCGAAGGTCTATGGTTAACTACTCACAACTCATCGGAGAGGCTATGGTGTTGATGTAGAAGCCCTTCGTGATCGATGCCCCCTCCGGTGGAGCTCCGTAATAGGACCCAAGATGGGATCTCACGGGTACAGAAGGTTGCGGCGGTGAAATTAGGGTTTCGTTGTGCTCTCAGATGTTTTCAGGGTACATAGGTATATATAGGAGGAAGAGGCACGTCAGGGGAGCCACGAGGGGCCCATGAGGGTGGGGCGCGCCCCCTGTCCTCGTGGCTGCCTCGTTCCTTCTCTGGCGTGTACTCCAAGTCTTCTGTGTTGTATTTGTTCCAAAAATGACTCCCGCGAAGGTTTCATTCCTTTTGGACTCCGTTTGATATTCCTTTTCTGCGAAACACTGAAATAGGCAAAAAAACAGCAATTTGCACTGGGCCTTGGGTTAATAGGTTAATTCCAAAAATAATATAAACATGCATAATAAAGCCCATTAAACATCTAAAACAGATAATATAATAGCATGGAACAATCAAAAATTATAGATACGTTGGAGACGTATCAAGCATCCCCAAGCTTAATTCCTGCTCGTCCTCGAGTAGGTAAATGATAAAAACAGAATTTTTGATGTGGAATGCTACCCAACATAATTCTCAATGTTTTATTTATTGTGGCATGAATGTTCAGATCCGAAAGATTCAAGACAAAAGTCTATATTGACAAAAGAATAATAATACTTCAAGCATACTAACAAAGCAATTATGTCTTCTCAAAATAACATGGCCAAAGAAAGTTCATCCTTACAAAAACATATAGTTTGTCTATGCTCCATCTTCTTCACACAAAAAAATCAAATCATGCACAACCCTGGTTTCAGCCAGGTAATTGTTTCATACTTAAATTTCTTCAAACCCTTTCAACTTTCACGCAATACATGAGTGTGAGCCATGCATATAGCACTATAGGTGGAATAGAGTGGTGGTTGTGGAGAAGACAAAAGAGGAAGATGGTCACACATCAACTAGGCGTATCAATGGGCTATGGAGATGCCCATCAATAGATATCAATGTGAGTGAGTAGGGATTGCCATGCAATGGATGCACTAGAGCTATAAATGTATGAAAGCTCAACAAAAGAAACTAAGTGGGTGTGCATCCAACTTGCTTGCTCACGAAGACCTTGGGCATTTGAGGAAGCTCATCGTTGGAATATACAAGCCAAGTTCTATAACGAAAATTCCCACTAGTATATGAAAGTGACTAAACAAGAGACTCTCTATCATGAAGATCATGGTGCTACTTTGAAGCACAAGTGTGGAAAAAGATAGTAGCATTGTCTCTTTTTTTCTTTTTCTTTTTTTATTTTTTTTATATTTTTTTGGGCCTTTCTTTTTCTTTGGCCTTTCTTCTTTTTTATTTTATTTTTCTTTGGGAAAATGCTCTAATAATGATGACCATCACAATTTTATTTACTTATAAATCAATATTAAAACTTGATACTACAATAAAGTATGACTCTATATGAATGCCTCTGGCGGTGTGTCGGGATGTGCAATGAATCAAGAGTGGCATGTATGAAAAATTATGCATGGTGGCCTAGCCACAAATACGATGTCAACTACATGATCATGCATGGCAATATGACAATGATGAAGCGTGTCATATGAATGGAACGGTGGAAAGTTGCATGGCAATATATCTCGGAATGGCTATAGAAATGTCATGATAGGTAGGTATGGTGGCTATTTTCGGGAAGGTATATGGTGGGTGTATGGCACCGGCGAAAGTTGCGCGGTACAAGAGAGGCTAGCAACGGTGGAAGGGTGAGAGTGCGTATAATCCATGGACTCAACATTAGTCTAAAGAACTCACATATTTATTGCAAAAATCTACAAGTCATCAAAACAAAGTACTACACGCATGGTCCTAGGGGAAGGGTTGGTAGGAGTTAACCATCGCGCTATCCCGACCTCCACACAACGGATGAAACTCAATGAAATACCTCATGCTTCAAATTTGTCACACAACGGTTACCATATGTGCATGCTACGGGACTTGCAAACCTCAACACAAGTATTTCTCAAATTCACAACTACTCTACTAGCATGAATCTAATATCACCATCCTCATATCTCAAAACAATCATCAAGTATCAAACTTCTCATAATATTCAATGCACTTTATATGAAAGTTTTTATTATACTCATCTTGGATGCCTATCATATTAGGACTAATTTTATAAGCAAAGCAAAATACCATGCTGTTCTAGGAGACTCTCAAAATAGTATAAGTGAAGCATGAGAGATCAATAATTTCTTTAAAATGAAACCACCACCGTCCTCTAGCAAGATATAAGTGAAGCACTAGAGCAAAACTATCTAGCTCAAAAGATATAAGTGAAGCACATAGAGTATTATAATAAACTCTGATTCATGTGTGTCTCTCTCAAAAGGTGTGTACAGCAAGTATAATTGTGGTAAACTAAAAATAAAAGACTCAAATCATACATGACACTCCAAGCAAAAGACATATCATGTGGTGAATAAAAATATAGTCTCAAGTAAAGTTACCGATAGACGATGACGAAAGAGGGGATGCCTTCCCGGGGCATCCCCAAGCTTAGGCTTTTGGTTGTCCTTGAATTTTACCTTGGCGTGCCTTGGGCATCCACAAGCTTAGGTTCTTGCCAATCTTTGTTCCATAGTCCATCAAATCCTTACCCAAAACTTGAAAACTTCACAACACAAAACTTAACATAAAATCTCATGAGCTCCGTTAGTATAAGAAAATAAACCACCACTCAAAGGTACTGTAATGAACTCATTCTTTATTTATATTTGTGTTAAACCTACTGTATTCAAACTTCTCTATGATTCATACCCCCGAAACAACTCATAGATTCATCAAAATAAGCAAACAACACACGAAAAACAGAATCTGTCAAAAACAGAACAGTCTGTAGCAATCTGTAACTTTCAAATACTTCTGCCACTCTAAAAATTATGAAATAAATTGGTGGACGTTAGTAATGTGTCTATTAATCATCTGAAAAAAGAATCAACTTAAAATCACTCTCCAGTCAAAAATGGTAGCTAATATCGTGAGCGTAAAAGTTTCTGTTTTTTACAGCAAGATCGCAAAGACTTCACCCAAGTCTTCCCAAAGGTTCTACTTGGCACAAACACTAATTAAAACACAAAACCACATCTAAACAGAAGCTAGATGCATTATTTATTACTAAAAAATAAACAAAATCAATGAAAATAAAAATGGGTTGCCTCCTGCTACTTCTCAAGCTTGCGTTGTATTCCCTCGAAGAGGAAAGGGAGATGCAGCATAGTAGCGTAAGTATTTCCCTCAGTTTTTGAGAACCAAGGTATCAATCCAGTAGGAGACCATGCGCGAGTCCCTCGCACCTACACAAACAAATAAGAACTTCGCAGCCAACGCGATAAGGGGTTGTCAATCCCTTTACGGTCACTTACGAAAGTGAGATCTAATAGAGATGATAGTTTATATTTTTGGTATTTTTGGTTTACAAGAACAGCAAATAAAAGCGATAAAAGTAAAGTAGATGTAGATTGATATGTTGAGAATAGACCTGGGGGCCATAGTGTTCTCTAGTGGCTTCTCTCATGATAGCGATATTCTACGGCGGGTAAACAAATTACTGTCGAGCAATTGATAGAAAAGCGAATAATTATGAGACTATCCAGGCATGATCATTGTATATAGGCATCACGTCCGAGACAAGTAGACCGAAACGATTCCGCATCTACTACTATTACTCCACACATCGACCGCTATCCAGCATGCATCTAGGTATTGAGTTCATAAGAAAAGAGTAACGCCTTAAGCAAGATGACATGATGTAGAGGGATAAACTCAAGCAATATGATATAAACCCCATATTTTTATCCTCGATGGCAACAATACAATACATGCCTTTATGCCCCTACTGTCACTGGGAAAGGACATCGCAAGATTGAACCCAAAGCCAAGCACTTCTCCCATTGCAAGAACTATAGATCTAGTAGGCCAAACCGAACCAATAATTCGAAGAGACTTGCAAGGATATTATGAGCACACATAAAAAGTTCAGAGAAGAACCAAATATCTTTCATCGATAATCTTGATCATAAACTCACAATTCATCGGATCTCGACAAACACACCGCAAAAAGAGATTACATCGAATAGATCTCCTCGAAGACCGAGGAGAACTTTGTATTGAGATCCAGAGAGAGAAGAAGCCATCTAGATACTAGCTATGGACCCGAAGGTCTCTGGTAAACTACTCACAACTCATGGTGAGGGGATGATGACGATGAAGAAGAACTCCGCGATGGATCCCCCTCCGGTGGAGCTCCGGAACAGGCTCCAAGATGGGATCTCACTGGAACAGAAGGTTACGGCGGTGGAATTAGGGTTTTATCTCTGTTCATGGAGGTTTTGGGGTACGTAGACTTATATAGGAAGAAGGGCACCGGGGGAGTCATAGGGGCCCCACGAGGCAGGGGCGCGCCCTGGGAAGGGGGGCGCGCCCCCCACCCTCATGGGCCCCTCGTGGTTCTCCTGACGTGGTTCTCAAGTTCTTCGTGCGTGATTTTCTCCAAAAATATCTCTCGCGAAGGTTTCATTCCGTTTGGACTTCGTTTTATATTCTTTTTCTGCAAAACCCTGTAACAGGCAAAAAATAGCAATCTGGACTGGGCCTTTAGGTTAGTAGGTTAGTCCAAAAAATGATATAAAGTGAATGATAAAGCCCATTAAACTTCCAAGACTTCATAAATAATAGCATGGAACAATAAAAAATTATAGATACGTTGGAGACGTATCAAGCATCCCCAAGCTTAATTCCTGCTCGTCCTCGAGTAGGTAAATGATAAAGAAAGAATTTTTGATGTGGAATGCTAACCAATATAGTTTTTCAATGTAATTCTCTTAATTGTTACATGAATGTTTAGATCTGAAAGATTCAAGATAAAAGTCTATATTGACATAAGAAACAACAATACTTCAAGCATACTAACAAAGCAATCATGTCTTCTCAAAATACTATGCCTAAAGAAAGTTATCCCTACAAAATCATATAGTCTGGCTATGCTCCCTCTTCATCACACAAAATATTCATATCATGCACAACCCCGATTTCAACCAAGCACTTGTTTTCATACTCTATCTTTTCAAACCTTTCAATTTTCACGCAATACATGAGCGTGAGCCATGGATATAGCACTATGGGTGGAATAGAGGTGGTTGTGGAGAAGACAAAAAGGAGGGAGATAGTCTCACATCGACTAGGCATATCAACGGGCTATGGAGATGCCCATTAATAGATATCATTGTGAGTGAATAGGGATTTCCATGCAACGGATGCACTAGAGCTAAATATGAATGAAAGCTCAACAAAAGAAACTAGTGGGTGTGCATCCAACTTGCTTGCTCATGAAGACCTAAGGCATTTGAGGAAGCCCATCGTTGGAATATACAAGCCAAGTTCTATAATAAAAATTCCCACTAGTATATGAAAGTGACTGAACATGAGACTCTCTACAATGAAGAACATGGTGCTACTTTGAAGCACAAGTGTGGAAAAAGATAGTAGCAATTGTCCCTTCTCTCTTTTCTCTCATTTTTTTTGGTGGGGCTTTCTCTTTTTTTTATTAGCCCCTCTCTATATTTTTTGGGCCATCTCTTCTTTTTTATTGGCCTTTCCTCACATGGGACAATGCTCTAATAATGATGATCATCACACTTTTATTACAACTCGAAATTACAACTCGATACTACAACAAGTATGACTCTACATGAATGCCTCTGGTGGTGTACTGGGATGTGCAATGAATCAAGAGTGACATATATAAAAATTATTCATGGTGGCTTTGCCACAACTACGATGTCAACTACATGATCATGCATGGCAATATGACAATATGATGCGTGACCTATGAACGGAACGGTGGAAAGTTGCATGGCAATATATCTCGGAATGGCTATAGAAATGCCATGATAGGTAGGTATGCTGGCTGTTTTGATGAACAATATGGTGGCTGTTTTGAGGAAGGATATATAGTGGGTTTATGGTACCGGCGAAAGTTGTGTGGTACAAGAAAGGCTAGCAATGGTGGAAGGGTGAGAGTGCGTATAATCCATGGACTCAAAGTTAGTCATAAGAACTCATATACTTATTGCAAAAATCTATGAGTCATCAAAACAAAGCAATCAATGCATGCTCCTAGGGGGAGGTTGGTAGGAGTTAACCATCGCGCGCCCACGACCTCCACACAAAGGTTGGCACTTTACAAATACCTCATGCTCTAACTTCGTCACATAGCGGTTCACCATAAGTGCATGATACGGGAATCACTAACCTTAACACAAGTATTTCTCAGATTCATAATAACTCCACTAGCATGACTCTAATATCACTATCCTCATATCTCAAAACAATTATCAAGCATCCAACATCTCATCATATTCAATGCACTTGGTGTGAATTTTTTTTACTACATTGACATTGGATGTCTATCATGTGAAGACTAGTTTCTTTAGCCTAAACACATTACCATGCTGTTTTAATAGACTCTCAAAAGGATATAATGAAGCATGATAGTTCAACAATTTATACAAAATATTACCACCACCGTGCTCTAAAAGATATAAGTGAAGCACTAGAGCAAAAATTATTCAACTCAAAAGATATAAGTGAAGCATATAGAGTGTTCTAACAATTTCTAGGCCATATTTAACTCTCTCAAATAGGTGTGTTCAGCAAGGATGATTGTGACAAACTAACAAGCAAAGACTCAAATTATACAAGACGCTCCAAGCAAAACACATATCATGTTGCGAATAAAAATATAGCTCCAAGTATAGTTACCGATGGATGAATACGAAAGAGGGGATGCCTTCCCGGGGCATCCCCAAGCTTAGGCTTTTGATTATCTTGAATTTACTTGGGGTGCCATGGGAATCCCCAAGCTTAGGCCTTTGCTACTCCTTGTTCCATAGTCCATCAAAGCAATACTCAAAACTTGAAAACTTCACAACACAAAACTTAGACAAAAATTCTCGTCAGCTCCGTTAGTATAAGAAAGCAAACCACTACTCAAAGGTGCAGCAATGAATTCATTCTTTGTTTATATTGGTGTTAAACCTACTGTATTCCTGTGACGCCCCCGATTTGTCCGTACACTAATCATGCACGCAAATGTGTACGGCCAAGATCAGGGACTCACTGATAGATATCACAACACAACTCTAAAAGTAAAAATAAGTCATACAAGCTTCATATTACAAGCCAGGGACCTCGAGGGCTCGAATACAAGTGCTCGATCATAGACAAGTCAGCGGAAGCAACAAATATCTGAGTACAGACATAAAGTTAAACAAGGTGCCATAAGATGGCTAGCACAAACTGAGATACAGATCGAAAGAGGAGCAGGCCTCCTGCCTGGGATCCTCCTAACTACTCCTAGTCGTCGTCGGCAGACTGCACGTAGTAGTAGGCGCCTCCGGTGTCATAGGAGTCGTCGTAGGTGGCGTCTGGCTCCTGGGCTCCACCATCTCGTTGCATCATCTGAGAAGAAGGAACAGAAGGGGGAAAAGGGGAAGCAAAGCAACCGTGAGTACTCATCCAAAGTACTCGCAAGCAAGGATCTATACTACATATGCAATGGTAACAATGATATGGGTAGTATCGGTGGACTGAACTGCAGCAAGCGGGAATAAGAGGGGGGTAGCTAATCCAAACGAAGACTACGCTTCTGGCAGCCTCCATCTTGCAGCAGTAGAAGAGAACAGATGGTATCACCAAGTAACATCGAATAGCGTAATCCTACTCGACGATCCTCCCGCACATCACCCTGTGAGAGAGCAACCACCGAGTTATATCTGGAACTCATCTGGGTGTGTTTTATCAAGTGTCCGGTTCTAGTTATCATGAGGTCGGAATACAACTCCGGGTCGTCCTTTTACCGAGGGACACGGCTATTCGAATAGATTAACTTCCCTGCAGGGGTGCACCACATAACCCAGCATGCTTGATCCCATTTGGCCGGACACACTTTCCAAGGTCATGCCTGGCCTAGGAAGATCAACACGTCGCAGCCCTACCTAAGCACAACAGAGAGGTCAGCACGTCGGTCTAAGTCCTAAGCACACAGGGGTCTGGGCCCATCGCCCAATGCACACCTGCACGTTGCGAGGGCGGCCGGTGAGCATACCTAGCAACCTCCATTACTAAGGAAGTTACGTTACGCGGTCCAACCCGGCGCGCGCCGCTAAGCCGCTGACGTCAAGAAGGCTTCGGCTGATACAACGACGTCGAGTACCCATAACTATTCCCACGTAGCTGGTTAGTGCGTATAGGCCAACAGCCAGACTCAGATCAAATATCCAAACTCGTTACGCGTGTTATTATGAAATAACCGCGGACAACGACCAAGAACAGGCCACCTCTCCACTGGGTGTCTCAACCTGCCCTGTCGCTCCGCCACAAAGATCCACACAGAGGGCCGTCGGGAAAGTATGTCCTTTCAGCCCCCAATCCGTGAGTCAACCGCGGGTACTCAACGAGCCGACCCGACTTTAGTCACATCAAGTATCATGTATAAGTGTATGTAGTATATACCCGTGATCACCCCCAAGTGACCACGGCTCGATAGAATAGCAGGGCAGACGGACAAGGGTGTAGGGCCACTGATGGAATACTAGCATCCTATACTAAGCATTTAGGATTGCAGGTAAAGTATCAACAGTGGTAACAGCAATGACAGGCTATGCAGCAGAATAGGGGTATCGAAAGCAGTAACATGCTACACTACTCTAATGCAAGCAGTAGAGAGAAGAGTAGGCGATATCAGGTTGATCAAGGGGGGGGGGGCTTGCCTGGAAGCCCTGCAGACGAAAGGAATCTTCGGAAGCGTAGCCGTAGTTGAACACCGAAGCATCAATGGTCTCGGGGTCTATCACAGTATCGGAGTCTACCGAAAATAAGCAACGAAGGGGAAACAAATAAATAACAGAGCAAACAATAGCATCACAAAGCATAACATGGAAATACGTGGTGCTACGTGTGACCTAACGCGGTAGGAGGTGATACTGGCAAGGATGAAAAACATCCGGGAAAGTATTCCCGGTGTTTCGCGTTTTCGGGCAGATGAAACGGAGGGGGAATGTTGCACGTTCGGTATGATAGAGATGTGTGGCGGACGAACGGACCGCGTATTCGGATTCGTCTCGTCATTCTGAGCAACTTTCATGTTCAAAGTTTTTCGATTTGGGCTACGGTTAATTTTCTATTAATTTTCAAAGTTCAAATGAATTTCCAAATTATTTTAATAAGTTGACTAAGTCAAAGGTCCAGTCAATGTTGACCAGTCGACAGGGTCAAGGGGGACCCACATGTCATAGTCTAGTCTCACCTAATTATAGTTTAGCTAGCTAATTAACTTAACTAAATTATTTAGACTAACTAAGAAGATTTAATTAACTTATTAATTAATCACGAAACTAATTATTTATTTAACATTTTTATCTCATTTTTTTAAAGGGGCACTTGGCCCCTCTCGTCAGGCAATGGATGGACATTGTCCAAGCCGGCCCTTTGGGGCACCGGACATGTCCAGCTGGGGGGGAGCAGTGGCGCGCACGGCCAGAGGCCATGCGGCGAGGCCACGGCCGGGCGTGGGTCGGCGGCGAGGGCGGCTGGGGGCGGCGCAAGGGAAGGAGGGCGTGGCCAGGGGGAAGCCTGGCCGGCGCAGTGGCCATGGCCGGGGTAGGGGCGGCCCGAACGGGGTCGAGCAGGAGGTGCACGGCGGGCGTGTGCGGCTACGGGAGGTGGCACGGCCGGAGCGGGCCGGGGGTGCGCCGGGGCGACGCGGGCGGTGACCGCCGGGACGACGCGGGCGGCGACCGCCGGGGGGGGGGAGGAAAGGCAGGGGAGGCGTGGCGAGCTCACTGGGGGGGAGTTGGAGAGGCGGACCGGCGATGTGGCGTTGCGGGGAAGGACGGAGGCGTGGCGGGGGTCCGGCGAGTCAGAGGGGCGGGCGACGGCGGGGCCGAGCCGGGGCGTCGGCGACCAGGGCGTCGGGTGCCCTGATCCTGATCCAGTTTTGGATCGGGGAAGGAGGAAAATCGGGGGGGGATTCTGTCGGTGGTGGAGGGGTTTGGCCAGGGTATAGGCCAGGGAGGGGGGCCGCCTGGGCCTCGTGGGTCAGCCAGTTGGGCCGTTCGGCCCAGCGGAGGGGGTGGCTTTTCATCTTTTTTTTTGTTTATTACTGCCTTGCCCATTTTCATTTCACTTACTTATCTCTTTACCGTTTTATTTTATTTTCTACTTACTATAGTTTTACAAAATATAAAATGAGTTCCTAAATTAGTGTTACTACGTATTATAATGCCACAACAACTTGGGCACCCAAATAAATTAGTCTAATATTTTAAACATTATAAAAGGCATTTAATTAATTATTTAAGACACTATTTTAATTATTCTAGTGCATTTAACAATTTATTGAAATATGATTTCTCTACCATTATTACTTATGATTTATTTGTCACCTTTAGAACATCTTAGTTTTGATATTTGAAAACTTTTATAGTTTGACTGAATTTGAATTTGAATATGAATCGGTTTCGAACTAACTCGATATTAGCAACTATAATCGAGGTGACATGGCGTCATTAGCAAAGGGTTACTGTAGCTTAACTATCCGGGCGTCACAATTCTCCTCCACTACAAGAAATCTCGTCCCGAGATTTAAGCCTGGAGAAAAGGGGGGAAAAGGGCTGGTAACGAAAACCTAACGAGTCTTCTCAGTCTTGACTGCCCTTTTCAAAGAGGTTGATCCCTTTCGTTGAAGTCTTCATTTCTCTGCTTCAAGTTATCGTGATCAAGTCGTCATCCTTCTTCAGGATCTCCATCGTCCTACGAACGCGACCAGGGGGGAATTAATTTTTTTTCATCTGACGGTGAACTAATTAGGAAATACACGAAGTACCCTGCGAGTAGTATTGTAGTGAACTCATTGAGAGCAATACGCGATGGTACAAAAGTTTCAAATGGATAGGCATCCATTCGATGCCTAACCAGAAGCTGGAATGGGGTCTTGATCAACGAGAATAATATGGTGTTTGATACCATGATGAAACATGATAGAATTTAGCTCGTGAATTACACACGAAGCCAAGTGCAAAGAATACATTAGAATTCAGGGTTGTACAAGAGAGTCAGGTTTCGATCCCGTGGACCTGTGGGTTATGGGCCCACCATGTGGGTTAAGAGTAGGAAGGGCGATGACATCTTGCACAGAAAGCAAGGCATGTTAGAGGATAGTCTGTCAGCTAAGTTGGTGTCACACCCTGCATTTTGTAACATGTTATTTGTACCTTTGAAGCATGAAAAATTGGACCAGCAAAAATTTTTAGCATCATTTGGCTTTTATATAGAATTGAGTTTTCTTCATGTGCTTTTTCTTGTGCTCATTAAAGTCAACTATGACCTCTTGTAGAATTCATCTCCATACTCAAAACTTTTGCCCAATGATCATGCCAAGTGTTATATAACAGTATAGTATTTTCTTACAAATTAATTTGGCCAAAAGGTATTTGATAAATTTAGTTTTCCAAAAACCCCTGAATTGAGATTTGCACTGCAAGTACTTGATTTAGGGTGAGAAAATTATTTCAAAAGGTTTATTTGAGACCTAGTAGTCATAGGACTTCCAGAAACCTCAAAGGCATAATTTTAAAAGTTATTTTCCTATTTTATTTAAAAGCTTTTTCTTAAGGCCAGAAATGGTCTTTAATAGGGAAAAATTATTTAACTGTTTTAAAAATATTTGCCAAAATTCAGAGAGACTCAGAGGACATATATTGTCCATATAAAAGAGTTTCAACACTTGGTCATGTTCAAAATAATGGGCTAAACCCTCTAAAACCCTTTCTGGATATTTCAAGCTTTTGAAATAATTACAAAGGAAATATTCTCCAAAACTTCCAGGGAAATTCTATCATGTCATATATGACATATGTGATGATCTTGCCAAATCCCATGCCTTGGGAAGCAAGAAAACATCCTCAAACCCCTTCATAACCATTCTGTCCATATTTGAAGTTTGAGCAACTTTACATTGCCAAACTTGTCCAAATGCTCTCAAACTTGGTGCAAATGCTAGAATTACCTAATAAGGCATCTAGACCAAATGGCACAAGATGTGGAATAGAGCAACTTGATCAGATCACCTCAAAACCCTTTCTGTTCAAATGCAAATTTGAACAACTTTACATTACCAACGTTTTATCTGGAGCTTCAAACTTTGTGGGCATGATCAATACCCCAAATGATGTTGCTACACCAAGTGGTGCATCAAGGGGAGATGATTAGCTTGACTCAAACAAGATGAAGCTGTTTATAATGATTTCTAGGGTTCACCAAAGTTGCATTGGCTAGTTTCTTCAAATGAGCCCAAATTTGGTGAAGCACCCTATTTTCACATGTTATTCAACCCTGTTAAGTGCCATGTCAAGTGGAGGTCATTTACTTGACCGAACACTAATCAAACACCTTCTGCAGATTTACTACAACCTTTATCCTGATCACTTTTACTCTTCTCCATGGCCTCAACTTTTTACCACATGATCATTGAGTTACTAGCTACCCCAGTAACTTCCCCAGCACCCCAGCTCCATGATTGAGGGGTAAGAACCCTGCTTTACCTTGCTGGACAGCAAGTTTTCACCAAGTCACCAGCATCCTCACTCTCTCTCAGCATCTCCAGGGCATCCAAGGCCGCAGACCATTTCTTTACTCCCCCCTCAACCTTCTAGACACTCTTGGACACGTTAGTTTTGACTAGAACGGCGAGAGCGCGATGATGCCAGCAATACGCACGCTCTGGAGCGCGCTACGGTGCACCTCCGCACGGTGGCTCCAGCCAATCAGCCTCCCCCGACAACCTCGGGCCTCCCCTTCGCGCCAGTCGAGGCCTCTCGACGTCCGCAACCTCCCCGGCGCTGTCCCCCCTCCTCCTGCACCCTCCAGTGGCCGTCGTCGCATGCGCGCTGGCCGCCCGCAACGGCCACTCCTCTGCCTCGCACGCGCGCGTTGACTGGAAGGTCCCCCGCTCCTCCTCTCACTTCTACTGGACGTAGAGCTCGTCCAGGAACACCATGGATTCATCCCCTTGGCCTCCCGTGCGCTCTAGCCTCGAGCCGGAGCTCGCCGGCGCACTGGACCACGGGCCTCCGTCGACCTCCTATAAATAGCCCCTCCCGAGCCTCTCCAACAGCATCAGCAGCTCCACCTCACTCCACTGAGTCCCCCAGCACCACCCACTCCTCCCCAGGTCGTCCCAGTGCTCGAGATCGACCGGAGCTCCGCCGCGTCGGGCCGCCGGTGATCCCGCAGTACGAGCCTCCCCTGCCCTTCCTTTCGCCCGATCTGAAACCGCCATGCTCCACTGACCATTTCCCCCCTGTTTCCCCCTCCGTTTGCAGTCGGAAACGACCGGAGCAACAACCTCCCGACGAGCTTCCGCCGTCCCACCTCGCCGCCGGCGAACCTGACCTCCCCGGCGTGCCGCACCACCACCACTGCAACCGCCACTCGACGCTGGACCCATTCGCACCCTCTGTTGCCGTCGTCGTGGCTGGAAACCTCGCCGGTGAGCTCGCCGTCGCCGTGGCCGCAAGGTTGGAGATGACAGGCGGGCCCCGCCTGTCATCCCCACACCTCTCTCCCCCTCCTCTCTGCCACTGACCCACGGGCCCCGCCCGTCAGGTTCAAAAACCTGACGTGCGCACGCAGGAACCCGTGCGGCTGGGCTGGTCCGCCTGGGCCGTGCACTGTGGCCTTCTCTGGCCCAGTGCACAAGACACATTTTTTTTCTTTTCTGTGATTGTTTTAAACATTTCTACAGAAAAGAATAATGGTCCAAATAAAATAATTCCAACTCCAAAAATCTTGTAATATTCCAACCTATTTAATGGTACCACTTTCACTCAAATCTATGAAACTTTTCTGTTCTGTTCAAATTTAAATTCAAATTTGAGCAGTAAAACCCCTGTTCTAAAATCAATATATTCCATTCTGTTACTCCAAAACTCCAACTATGAATTTTCCCCATCTTAGAAATTCCTCTAGTATTTTACAAAAATGAGTTGACATTTTTCTGAGCACTCTGATTTTTCTGTTTTGTTTGTATTCTTATTTTCCCGTGGTTATTATGCGACGTATAGATCCCGTATTTGACGAAGTTGCTGTGGAAGAAGAAGGAGAAGGATTTGAAGACTTTGAAGACCAAGCCAATCCAGGCAAGCAGCCCTTTGACCATGATACACTTGTTTTGCGGAACCGTTGTTTCCGATGCATGATGATAGATTCACGATGGTGACCTAGTTGAAACCACCACATGATGCATGCTTGATCTTGATCTTGCTAAGTGCTAGATGACATGCAAATAGTTGGTCTTGAAGCTTAAATGATGCATGTGTGATTTTAACCCTCGTAGTTGAAATCTTTGCATGAACCCATCCGGTGCCCCTAATGCCCGAGGGTGATGATGTGTTAGGTCATCACTTGAGGAAGAAGTGATGTGCCGATAAAATCATGTGCATGGTGAAATGATGGATTAGATTTATGTGTGACTATCGTCCCAACCAAACATGTGCAACCACACTACCCCTTATGGGACGGGGCTTTAATGATTACTTAGGTCGATACTAGCATGGTACCCGCATTACTAGTGACGGGAAGACTTGAGGTCTTTCCCGGGATGGGGTCGTGCTTGGATAGACGACCATGACTGTTTTCACAGGGCACCGGACACACCGTTGGTCCCTTCGGGTACGCGTGACATTGAAATTAGGGCAAGTCCCGTGATCTATTGTTTGTACCCGAGGGCCGTGTATCAACGAGTCGACTCTATGATAGTGTCGTCTAAGGAAAGGTAATGACCGGGTGCTTACCCCGGGTACTTGAGGTACCGCGGGTCGTGGATGACACGGAAGTTCCCCGGATCTTGTGGGTAAAGTGCGCAACCTCTGCAGAGTGTAAAACTATTCGAATAGCCGTGTCCACGGTCATGGACAGTTGGGTGGTGCTACTTAAACTATGTCCAGAATTTTACTTCATCGGTAATAGTATGTGTGTGTTAAGTCAAGGGGGTGACTTGACTCGATGAGTTGGATCATATCCATGTTGATATCGGTAACCTGTCTTCGAGGTTACGCGAGGTTACTGATGCATAAACTTGATGGTAGAATATTTGTTCTAGCCTTGCTAGATTGATCATTATTATTCAAATGCACTGTTACTTTGAACCACATCATGGGTTGCTTGCGAGTACATTCAAAGTACTCACTGGCTTGCCACTGGTTATTTAATTGGCCAGGCATGGAAGAACAGGAATATGAGGAAGAATTCTTTGGAGACGAACATGCGAACTAGGACGCTATCCCAGTCAGAATGCCTATAGGGTTAAGGCAGATGGCATGGGTTCTACCCGTTATCGAAGACTTCCGCTATTTGAGTTATTTGCTATTCAGCCCGTGAGGCTCTATCTATGTAAGACTTGGCCTTAATGGCCTTAATTCGTGTAAGACTATTTGTATGGATGTAATACTCTTGTTATTCAGCTTCTGTGTGTTCAGTGAGCATTGATCTCTGGGATCACTGTACACGTGCATTCGGTGATCTCGACTTCTAAGTCGGGGTCCCCACAGAGCTGGTATCAGAGCCATCCTGACTGTAGGAAGCCTTAGATAGCATGGGCATTAGTTAGATGAGACCCCTTTTCAAAAACCTTCTGAACCTCTCTTCTTTTCTAAACCTGAGATTTCATCAGCTTATTAACCCCTCCTATTCCACCTTTGTAGATGGCCGCTGTACCCGAAGAGCACCTGACCACTGTGTTTCCCTTACTTCTCGAGGATAGCCTCCAGGAGTGTCAGTTCCACTGAGCACCCATCCTCACCTACCTTGAGCATTGGGTGAGCGATACTGAGGTGGAGTACCATGTGGAAGTGATCGTGAAGGCAAACGATCCTCCCACAAGTTGGTTCTTCGAGGGACCCCAGATGGCAACACTACCACTCGCTGTGGAGGCTGCTGCACTCAAGGCATTAACCCGTCTCCGCGAGCTTCTTCCGGAGATGGAAGCCAAGATGACAACTCGCTTCTTACCTTACCGGAAGGAAGGTGAAGAAGAAAGCAGCGCACTAGCCCCTCCACTGAAGGAAGGACTCTCGCTTCGGTTCCAGACCTACTTCAGTCTATGTGCCGACAGTTTGGCACAGGACTTGGCCTCGGAATCAATGAAGCTTCGGGAAGAACTTCACAAGACCAAGGCACTTCTTCGTCGAGCTCAAGAGAAGGCAAATAGGATCAAGAAGGAAGGAGCACCTTCTGGACAATCCGCTATCGCATATCGAGGCGGAAGGCCCTCCGAGGATGTATCTTCCAAGAATGAGGAACCACCTCGGCGACGCCGGATGACGGCAAGGCAATATCGCAAGCTTTTCCCTGCACCACCGACGAAGCACCGTCGTATCCAACTCCTCCACTCCCCCACACCCTCAAGTGACAAGGGGGCCCAGATAGATGAAGACAAGGAGGAAGACTTAGAAGAGCCGGAATACGCGACCGAGCATTCCGCCGCTTAGGCATTATTCGCTACTCGGATATGCCAGTTGTAACCTCTACGGTAGGATAGGTCGTGTAACCCCTATGCGCAGTCGAGTCCTTGTATGGTTCATATGAAACCATCTAGTGTTTGCTTTTGTTGTGTCTGGAAGTATGTCGTATTCTTCCTTCGGGAATGTGTAAACGACTACATCACCCATTTGGATTTTAATGAATGTGTTTTGGCCTTACGGCCCTTGCATGATTTGATTTAGTGTCACACCCACCCCCTTACTAGGCACCCATCTATCTTGCTTTCCCTCTTCCGAGTCATGAGACCTTTTACCGCTCCAACAGGATGCCTGTTGTAACTCGTACTGGTACCTCTACCCAGCAGCCCGAAGCCGGAGCATCCTCTCAGCCAGAGGCAGGCCACGACCAAACCAACGACCAAGCTCCACCACCACCTCCTCCAAGCATGGACATGGCTCAGCTTCTCCAAGCTTTCCGAGAGGAACGCCAAGCCAACACTGCAGCCCTTCAGCTGATTGCTCAAGCTATCACCAACAACCGCCAGCCGGCGGGGAATGGCAATGGACGTTCTATGTTGGCAGAGTTCAAGAAGCATGCACCGCCAACCTTCATCGAGACTGCTGAACCCCTGGATGCAGACGACTGGGTCCGTTCCATTGAGGAGATACTGGAACTAGTCGGATGCACCGAAGACCGCGAGAAGGTGGCTTATGCAGCCCACTGCCTCGGGGGGACTGCTAGAGCTTGGTGGGATGGATTCAAGGTCATGCATGCTGAACAAGACATCACTTGGGTTAGCTTCAAGTTAGAATTCCGCAAGGCCCACATTCCTTCCGGAATCATGGCTATCAAAAAGCGCGAGTTCCGATCCCTGAAGCAAGGAAGTGGCACTGTCAAGGAGTACATGCAGAAGTTCAATATTTTGTCAAGGTATGCCCCTCAAAATGTCAGCACTGATGCTGCCAAAAGGGAGCGCTTCATGGAAGGCCTTAATCAGACTCTGCAATACTCGCTTGTCGTGTGCGACTGCCCGTCTTTCCCTGACCTGGTGAACAAGGCACTTATGCTTGAAGACAAGCGGCGTGCTTTGGAAGACACTCGCAAGCGCAAGTTGGTCAGTAAGGGAAGTTCCAGCAACCAGAAACCTCGTCCGTGGCAGTCAGCCCCGGCCAAGCCAACCTATCAGCAACCAAGAGCTCCTGCACCTCGTGCCAACCCTCAGCCTCAGCAGTATGCCAACCCCAGGCCAGCTTTCAACCCCAATACCAGTGGTGGCCACAAGATCAATCCAAACCAAGTCACTTGCTTTGCATGTGGTCAGCCCGGACACATCTCAAGGGTGTGCCCCAACAAGAAGCCTGATGCCCCGCGCCCCAATGCGCAGAACCAGGGACAAGGCCGTGGAATGCCACCAAGGAACCCAGCTCCTCGCAATCCACCTAACCATGGGAAGGGGCGTGTGAATCACGTCACTGCTGAAGAAGCCCAAGAAGACCCGGACGTCGTGCTGGGTACGTTCCTTGTCAACTCAGCACCTGCAACTGTCTTGTTTGATTCTAGAGCAACGCATTCATTTGTCACTCAAAGATTTGCATTAAAAAGTGGCATGACCCCTACACCCCTGAATAACCCTATGGTGGTACAAACCCCCGGAGCCGAGATGAGAGCCAAGATAGGCTGTAAAGGAGTCGGTATTACCATTAACGGTGTAGATTTCCTAGCAGACCTTATCATCCTGAGATCGCAAGGCTTGGATGTGATCTTAGGGATGGATTGGCTCAGTAAGCACCAAGGCTTGTTAGACTGTGCCAATCGGACAGTCACTGTGACCAATGACCAAGGAGTCGAAGTCAAGTTTGCTTCCAACTCCTCTTCCGCTCAAGCCGCTAAAGTCAACTGTCTGTCTGAAGTTGGGCTAGATCAAGTACCGGTGGTATGTGAGTATCCTGATGTCTTTCCGGATGAACTACCGGGAATGCCCCCTGACCGTGACATTGAGTTCATCATCGAGCTCGTGCCCGGAGCAGGACCCATCTATAAGAAGCCTTATAGAATGGGGACGGAAGAATTAGCTGAGTTGAAGAGGCAGCTGGAAGAGCAGCTAAGGAAGGGATTCATCCGCCCAAGTGCCTCCCCTTGGGGATCTCCTATTCTGTTTGTGGCAAAGAGGGACGGTACCATCCGCTTATGCATCGACTATCGTTCCCTCAATGAAGTTGCAATCAAGAACAAGTATCCACTTCCCAAGATCGAAGATCTGTTTGATCAGCTCAGCGGAGCCATGGTATTCTCCAAGATCGACCTCAGATCTGGGTACTACCAGCTGAAGATCAGACCCCAAGATATTCCGAAGACGGCATTCGTAACCAGATATGGCCTGTACGAGTGCATGGTCATGTCCTTTGGGTTAACCAATGCCCCAGCCTACTTCATGTATCTCATGAATAAAGTCTTCATGGAATATTTGGACAAGTTTGTTGTTGTCTTCATTGATGATATTCTTGTGTTCTCGAAGTCGGAGGAAGAGCATGAGCAGCATCTGAGGATGGTCCTAGACAAGCTTCGTGAGCACCAACTGTATGCCAAATTCAGCAAGTGTGAGTTCTGGCTGCATAAAGTTGGATTCTTAGGTCATGTCTTGACCGAGGAAGGATTATCTGTTGATCCTGCAAAGATCGAAGCTGTGACCCAATGGCAATCTCCAACGACCGTCAAGGAAGTTAGAAGCTTCCTCGGACTAGCGGGCTATTACCGCAAGTTCGTGGAAGGATTCTCTAGCATTGCACGACCAATGACTCAGCTCCTCAAGAAGGACAAGAAGTTCGAGTGGACGCCAAAATGCGAAGAGAGCTTCCAAGAGCTCAAGAAGAGATTGACCAGAGCCCCAGTTCTGGCAACACCTGATATTCACAAGGAGTTCGTGATATATTGTGATGCCTCTCGAACCGGATTGGGAAGCGTTCTGATGCAAGAAGGCCGCGTCATAGCATACCTCTCCAGGCAGCTACGACCCCATGAGGAGAACTACGCTACTCACGATCTTGAGCTAGCGGCAGTAGTTCATGCCTTGAAGACATGGCGGCATTACCTCCTAGGGAAACGGTGTGAGATCTACACAGACCACAAAAGTCTGAAGTACATTTTCACCCAAAAGGAATTGAACATGAGGCAGCGGAGATGGTTGGAACTCATCAAAGACTATGACCTCAGTGTTCAGTATCACCCTGGGAAGGCTAACGTGGTAGCCGATGCCTTAAGTAGGAAGGCTTGCTCATTGAATGACGTTATTCAAGAAAGGCAGCCAACCTTGTTTAAGGAGATCGAACAATTCAGTTTGGAATTGCTCACCCCTGGATTTCTGGATCATTTGGAAGTCAGACCAACCCTGCTGGACGACGTCAAGAAGGCACAAGATGGACACGCAAGCATCGAAGGCATCAAGAGGAAGATGAAGCTGGACAAGGCCCCAGGATTCTCCGAAGACGAGCACGGGATTGTTTGGTACAAAGGCCGCATCTGCGTACCAAACAACACCGAGCTGAAGATGCTGATTCTGCAAGAAGCCCACGACACTCCGTATTCCATCCACCCCGGAGGAACCAAGATGTACCAAGACTTGAAGGACGATTCTGGTGGCACGGGATGAAAAGAGAGATTGCGACCTATGTTGCAAAGTGTGATGTGTGCCAAAGGGTCAAGGCTGAATATCAGCGACCTGCTGGATTGCTTCAACCACTCAAGGTTCCTGAGTGGAAGTGGGATAAAGTCGGAATGGACTTCATCACTGGATTACCAAGGTCGAATAGAGGACATGACTCTATCTGGGTCATAGTCGATCATTTGACCAAGGTGGCCCATTTCATTCCTGTCAAGACCACTTATGATGGCAACCGGCTGGCAGCTCTCTACATCGACCGAATCGTAAGTCTTCACGGTGTTCCCAAGGAGATTGTGTCAGATCGAGGAACCCAGTTCACCTCAAGGTTCTGGAAGAAGTTCCAAGAAGCCTTGGGAACCAAGTTGTCTTTCAGCACAGCTTTCCACCCACAGACCGGAGGTCAGACAGAACGAGTCAATCAAATTTTCGAAGACATGCTCCGAGCCTGTGTCCTGGCATATGGAGCCAAGTGGGAAGATTGTCTCCCTTTTGCCGAGTTCTCCTATAACAACAGTTACCAGTCAAGCCTTCAGATGGTACCATTTGAGGTGTTGTACGGACGCAGATGTCGCACACCCCTCAACTGGTCAGAAACTGGAGAAGGACTAGTCTTTGGACCGGATAATCTCCGCGCAGCAGAAGAGCAAGTCCAACTAGTCAGAGAGTGATTAAAGGCAGCCAAGTCAAGGCAGAAGAGTTATGCTGACACTCACCGTCGGAAAATGAGTTTTCATGTCGGGGACCATGTATACCTGCGGGTAACTCCTCTGAAGGGAACCAAGCGTTTCCATGTCAAGGGGAAGCTCGCACCAAGGTTCATTGGACCCTTTGAGATCACTGCACGACGAGGAGAAGTGGCTTACCAGTTGGAACTACTACCTGAGCTATCCGATGTGCACAATGTATTCCACGTGTTGCAACTCCGGAAATGTCTCCAAGTTCCAGACAAGCCCAATCTCTACAAGGCTGAGGATCACCAAGCCATTGATCTGCAGCCTGATTTGACCTACCGCGAGAAGCCCATTCGCATTCTGGACGAAGCAGAACGACGTACGCGAAGCCGTACCATCAAGTATCTCAAGGTCCAGTGGAGCAACCACACCGAAGCAGAAGCAACCTGGGAACGAGAAGACTATCTTAGATCCGAGTTTCCCGATCTCTTTTAAGCCCTAGTTTAGGAATCTCGGGGACGAGATTCTTGTAAGGGGGGTAGGTCTGTCACACCCTGCATTTTGTAACATGTTATTTGTACCTTTGAAGCATGAAAATTTGGACCAGCAAAATTTTTTAGCATCATTTGGCTTTTATTTAGAATTGAGTTTTCTTCATGTGTTTTTTCTTGTGCTAATTAAAGTCAACTATGACCTCTTGTAGAATTCATCTCCATACTCAAAACTTCTGCCCAATGATCATGCCAAGTGTTATATAACAGTATAGTATTTTCTTACAAATTAATTTGGCCAAAAGGTATTTCATAAATTTAGTTTTCCAAAAAACCCTGAATTGAGATTTGCACTGCAAGTACTTGATTTAGGGTGAGAAAATTATTTCAAAAGGTTTATTTGAGACCTAGTAGTCATAGGACTTCCAGAAACCTCAAAGGCATAATTTTAAAAGTTATTTTCCTATTTTATTTAAAAGCTCTTTCTTAAGGCCAGAAATGGTCTTTAATAGGGGAAAATTATTTAACTGTTTTAAAATAATTTGCCAAAATTCAGAGAGACTCAGAGGACATATATTGTCCATATAAAAGAGTTTCAACACTTGGTCATGTTCAAAATATTGGGCTAAACCCTCTAAAACCCTTTCTGGATATTTCAAGCTTTTGAAATATTTACAAAGGAAATATTCTCCAAAAATTCCAGGGAAATTCTATCATGTCATATATGACATATGTGATGATCTTGCCAAATCCCATGCCTTGGGAAGCAAGAAAACATCCTCAAACCCCTTCATAACCATTCTGTCCATATTTGAAGTTTGAGCAACTTTACATTGCCAAACTTGTCCAAATGCTCTCAAACTTGGTGCACATGCTAGAATGACCTAATAAGGCATCTAGACCAAATGGCACAAGATTTGAAATAGAGCAACTTGATCAGATCACCTCAAAACCCTTTCTGTTCAAATGCAAATTTGAACAACTTTACATTACCAACTTTTTATCTGGAGCTTCAAACTTTGTGGGCATGATCAATACCCCAAATGATGTTGCTTCACCAAGTGGTGCATCAAGGGGAGATGATTAGCTTGACTCAAACAAGATGAAGCTGTTTCTGTTGATTTCTAGGGTTCACCAAAGTTGCATTGGCTAGTTTCTTCAAATGAGCCCAAATTTGGTGAAGCACCCTATTTTCACATGTTATTCAACCCTGTTAAGTGCCATGTCAAGTGGAGGTCATTTACTTGACCAAACACTGATCAAACACCTTCTGCAGATTTACTAAAACCTTCATCATGATCACTTTTACTCTTCTCCATGGCCTCAACTTTTTACCACATGATCATTGAGTTACTAGCAACCCCCAGTAACTTCCCCAGCACCCCAGCTCCATGATTGAGGGGTAAGAACCCTGCTTTACCTTGCTGGACAGCAAGTTTTCACCAAGTCACCAGCATCCTCACTCTCTCTCAGCATCTCCAGGGCATTCAAGGCCGCAGGCCATTTCTTTACTCCCCCCTCAACCTTCTAGACACTCTTGGACACGTTGGTTTTGACCAGAACGGCGAGAGCGCGATGATGCCAGCAATACGCACGCTTTGGAGCGCGCTACAGTGCACCTCCGCACGGTGGCTCCAGCCAATCAGCCTCCCCCGACAGCCTCGGGCCTCCCCTTCGCGCCAGTCGAGGCCTCTCGACGTCCGCAACCTCCCCGGCGCTGTCCCCGCTCCTCCTGCACCCTCCAGTGGCCGTCGTCGCACGCGCGCTGGCCGCCCGCAACGGCCACTCCTCTGCCTCGCACGCGCGCGTCGATTGGAAGGTCCTCCGCTCCTCCTCTCACTTCTACTGGACGTAGAGCTCGTCCAGGAACACCATGGATTCATCCCCTTGGCCTCCCATGCGCTGTAGCCTCGAGCCGGAGCTCGCCGGCGCACTGGACCACGGGCCTCCGTCGACCTCCTATAAATAGCCCCTCCCGAGCCTCTCCAACAGCATCAGCAGCTCCACCTCACTCCACTGAGTCCCCCAGCACCACCCACTCCTCCCCAGGTCGTCCCAGTGCTCGGGATCGACCGGAGCTCCGCCGCGTCGGGCCGCCGGTGATCCCGCAGTACGAGCCTCCCCTGCCCTTCCTTTCGCCCGATCTGAAACCGCCATGCTCCACTGACCATTTCCCCCCTGTTTCCCCCTCCGTTTGCAGTCGGAAACGACCGGAGCAACAACCTCCCGACGAGCTTCCGCTGTCCCACCTCGCCGCCGGCGAACCTGACCTCCCCGGCGTGTCGCACCACCACCACTGCAACCACCACTCGACGCTGGACCCATTCCCACCCTCTGTTGCCGTCGCCGTGGCCGGAAACCTCGCCGGTGAGCTCGCCGTCGCCGTGGCCGCAAGGTTGGAGATGACAGGCGGGCCCCGCCTGTCATCCCCACACCTCTCTCCCCCTCCTCTCTGCCACTGACCCACGGGCCCCGCCCATCAGGTTCAAAAACCTGACGTGCGCGCGCAGGCACCCGTGCGGCTGGGCTGGTCCGCCTGGGCCGTGCACTGTGGCCTTCTCTGGCCCAGTGCACAGGACACATTTTTCTTTTTCTTTTCTGTGATTGTTTTAAACATTTCTACAGAAAAGAATAATGGTCCAAATAAAATAATTCCAACTCCAAAAATCTTGTAATATTCCAACCTATTTAATGGTACCACTTTCACTCAAATCCATGAAACTTTTCTGTTATGTTCAAATTTAAATTCAAATTTGAGCAGTAAAACCCCTGTTCTAAAATCAATATATTTCATTCTGTTACTCCAAAACTCCAACTATGAATTTTCCCCATCTTAGAAATTCCTCTAGTATTTTACAAAAATGAGTTGACATTTTTCTGAGCACTCTGATTTTTCTGTTTTGTTTGTATTCTTATTTTCCCGTGGTTATTATGCGACGTATAAATCCCGTATTTGACGAAGTTGCTGTGGAAGAAGAAGGAGAAGGATTTGAAGACTTTGAAGACCAAGCCAATCCAGGCAAGCAGCCCTTTGACCATGATACACTTGTTTTGCGGAACCGTTGTTTCCGATGCATGATGATAGATTCACGATGGTGACCTAGTTGAAACCACCACATGATGCATGCTTGATCTTGATCTTGCTAAGTGCTAGATGACATGCAAATAGTTGGTCTTGAAGCTTAAATGATGCATGTGTGATTTTAACCCTCGTAGTTTAAATCTTTGCATGAACCCATCGGGTGCCCCTAATGCCCGAGGGTGATGATGTGTTAGGTCATCACTTGAGGAAGAAGTGATGTGCCGATAAAATCATGTGCATGGTGAAATGATGGATTAGATTTATGTGTGACTATCGTCCCAACCAAACATGTGCAACCACACTACCCCTTATGGGACGGGGCTTTATTGATTACTTAGGTCGATACTAGCATGGTGCCCGCATTACTAGTGACGGGAAGACTTGAGGTCTTTCCCGGGACGGGGTCGTGCTTGGATAGACGACCATGACTGTTTTCACAGGGCACCGGACACACCGTTGGTCCCTTCGGGTACGCGTGACATTGAAATTAGGGCAAGTCCCGTGATCTATTGTTTGTACCCGAGGGCCGTGTATGAACGAGTGGACTCTATGTTAGTGTCGTCTAAGGAAAGGTAATGACCGGGTGCTTACCCCGGGTACTTGAGGTACCGCGGGTCGTGGATGACACGGAAGTTCCCCGGATCTTGTGCGTAAAGTGCGCAACCTCTACAGAGTGTAAAACTATTCGAATAGCCGTGTCCACGGTCATGGACAGTTGGGTGGTGCTACTTAAACTATGTCCAGAATTTTACTTCATCGGTGATAGTATGTGTGTGTTAAGTTAAGGGGGTGACTTGACTCGATGAGTTGGATCATATCCATGTTGATATCCGTAACCTGTCTTCGAGGTTACGCGAGGTTACTGATGCATAAACTTGATGGTAGAATATTTGTTCTAGCCTTGCTAGATTGATCATTATTATTCAAATGCACTGTTACTTTGAACCACATCATGGGTTGCTTGCGAGTACATTCAAAGTACTCACTGGCTTGCCACTGGTTATTTAATTGGCCAGGCATGGAAGAACAGGAATATGAGGAAGAATTCTTTGGAGACGAACATGCGAACTAGGACGCTATCCCAGTCAGAATGCCTGTAGGGTTAAGGCAGATGGCATGGGTTCTACCCGTTATCGAAGACTTCCGCTATTTGAGTTATTTGCTATTCAGCCCGTGAGGCTCTATCTATGTAAGACTTGGCCTTAATGGCCTTAATTCGTGTAAGACTATTTGTATGGATGTAAGACTCTTGTTATTCAGCTTCTGTGTGTTCAGTGAGCATTGATCTCTGGGATCACTGTACACGTGCATTCGGTGATCTCGACTTCTAAGTTGGGGTCCCCACAGTTGGCAACAATGTCGGTACCAAGGACGGGTGTCGGTGTACTAAGATGGGGGTACCTTAGTACCCCAACTTGTGCACGGGCAGTAGCAGCTTCCCGCGGCAGGGTTTACCACGTGCTCGCCGGAAACCTTTCTGGTCCCTATAAAGCCATTCAAAAACAAAGTATACAAGTCAGAAGATCAAGGCCCCGGCAAGTGGAGCTTGCCGGGAGGGCTACATCAGGCTCAAGATTATCACATTAACACAAGACCCTGGCAAGAGGAGCTTGCCAGGAAGACCAGAAGACTGCATCTCAGAAGACATGCCTCGGCGCACCCTGCGCCCTGGCAGGACCCTAGGAGCGACAAGCTCCCGGGCCCGGCAAGATCAAGACCCCGGCAAGGTGCTTGCCGGGGGAAGCCTGCGCTGTGTGCCCACGCTCCAGCTCATCGGCCCACGCGTCGCCCTGGGGCCCTTCCAGGGACGCGTGGCGGATGGCTGTGCAGCCTGGGGGACACGGTGGCACGCCACGGTGACGAGGCTACCGCCGTGGCGAACGGAGACGCATGGACGGGTGCTTTTGGGGTCGACGGCGACGGGCATTTAATGCCCTTGTCCCCCACTGTCCAAGTTAGGTGAAGACCACTGTTCATCCACTGTTCATGCACTGTTCCCGCACTGTTACAACTACCACCAAAATTACATTTTTGCCCTCCTCTACGTTGACACCTGTCGGTGACCCCTTGAGCTATAATAGGAGGCCCATGCACAACGTAGAAAGGGTTCGGAACCTAGACAGCTCTCTTGCTCGGTGTAGCTAGCTCTTCAAGCTCCCGAGCCCAGGAACTCAATACAATCTAAGCAGGAGTAGGGTTTTACGCGTCCATCGCGGCCCGAACCTGGGTAAACTGCCCGCGTGTGTCCCTCGATCTGCTCTTCGTGCTCCCTCCGCTCCTTTACCGCAACATAGAAGGGGCTCCGGTCCCATAGGTGCTCGTGGGAGGACAGTTTCCCCCGACATCTTTGGCGCGCCAGGTAGGGGCGTCGAGGTTGTGCGAACCTGATCCGGCGCTCACGCGGGCGCATTCTTCATCAACTTCTCCAACTTCATCAACATCACTAGCAACAACATGGCACCGAAGAAGAAAGTTTCGGAGGTCGCAGGCCCGTCTGCATCGATCCCACCGCCACCAGAACCAACAGTTGGTGGAGGAGATGCTGGCGGAAGGGTGGTCGCCGGCGAAGAAACTCGCGGCGCCGCCAAGTCCAAGGACAAGACGGACGACCGGGCGAATTCCAAAGCCTTGGTCTCTGTAGACGCACCACGTCCCTCTCAACAGACGACAACCCAGCAGCGCCGTGGTACAGGAGGTACCATCCGCTTGCTAGGGCAAGGACAAACCGGGGGCTCACGAGATGCTCAAGGCCAGTACGCTGGTACGAGCAAGGCGCGGTCGCCGGGGCGAGAGACTGCTCCTTCTAACCCCGTTAGAAGTCCGAGCATATCTCGCTCTTCGCACCACTCGCCGCCGCTCCCCTCCTCTCCAGCAGAAGCTCTAGCAAGAGCACAACTACTCCTCGATTTCCCTCCAGCGGTAGATAAGGCCGAAGACTGGAGGGCGACGATTCAAAGTCTCATCGCCTTCGCCAACAACGACACGCCACAGCAGCCGGCGACATCGCGGCCGCGGCAAGTCGACCAGGCGAAGGCCGATGGTGACAAGACCGCCGGGGGTGCAACCACCGTGCACTCCCCGCCGCGGAAGCAGAAGACGCCACCCCGCCGGATTAACGTCGACGACGATTCCACGGCGTCGTTGGATCCGCGGCTTGTCGGGACCAGCACCAAGTCCTTGACGATCGGTGGCAAGAAGACGCTCGGACGCGCATCGAGCGCCGACGAGAAGCCAGGCGACAATCGGACCAGCGCGCTGGGACCGCTGTCGACACAAACGCGCCCGGTGAGCCAGGCGACTTGCCGTACGCGGCAGGTTGCCCTGCGTTCACCCGCGAGCTGCGGCGTGTCCAGTGGCCCAGTATGAAAAACTTCAAGCCCGACGTACCAGAGAAGTACGACGGCAAGACGCACCCCTCGGAGTTCCTCAGCATCTACACCATCGCGGTGCAGGCTGCCGGGGGACGCGACGAGAAGATACTGGCTAACTACTTCCCTCTAGTGCTTAAGCCGAACGTTCGTTCTTGGCTTATGCACTTGCCGGAAGGCTCCATTTCTTCGTGGGCAGATCTTTGCCACCAGTTTGTTGGCGCCTTCACGGGCGGCCACAAACCCCACGGCCAGGAGAGCGATCTCCACATCTTGGCCCAGAAGGAAGGAGAATCCCTGCGCAAGTACATTCAACGGTTCAGCCGCGTGCAGCACAACATTCCCGACGTCCACCCTGCCGCGGTTATCAGCGCGTTCCACCAGAATGTGCGTAACCGCCGCATGCGAGAAGAGATGGCCATGACCAAGATTCGGGATGTCAGCGAGCTCTACGCTCTGGCTGACAAGTGCGCGCGCGCCGAAGAGGGGAGGAGACTCCCCGGGGAGGAAGCTGGCGCAGGAGGAAGCGACAGCGAGGATGCCGCCCCGGCAAAGAAGAGCCGGCGGCGGAACAACAGAAGGAAGAAGAAAAAGGAAGTGCTAGTCGTCGAGCAGTCCGGCAAGGAGGCTCCCGCCAAGAAGGCACAGGTTGGCGGCTCCGGCAAGGAGCCTGCCCCTGTAGCGGCAGCCAACAAGCAGGACGGCTCCGACAAGCAATACTGCAAAATCCACCGCACCAAGGGCCACGACCTTTCGAACTGCAAGCGAGTCGAGTACCTCGTAGAGCAGCAGAAAGCTGAATACGAGCGGCGCGACAAAGAGAAGGCCCAAGGTGGCGGAGGAGAGCCAAGCAAGAAGCGGCCATTCAATGGCCGGGGAGGACGCCGCGGCAAGGCCAAGCAGCGGCAAGGTGATCGACCTCCCCGGGGCCGCGACAAGGATGAGGAAGAAGACGACGACGACGACATGGAGGAAGGAGATAACAGCGAGCAGGAGTTCCAGAAGGCCATAGAAGTTCTGTGTGTCGACGGAGGCGCCTCTCTGCACACTTCCCACCGCCAGCTCAAGCAGTGGGTGCGGGAAGTAAACGCAGCTGAGCCGCCCATTGAGTCGCGCAGGCTCCTGAAGTGGTCCAGCACGCCCATCATTTTTGATCTTGAGGATCACCCTGACCGCACAACGGCGGTCGGGTGCTTGCCGATGTTGGTCTCACCAACCATCCGCAACCTCAAGGTCACCAAAATGTTGGTTGACGGCGGGGCCGGCCTGAACTTGATCTCCTCGGCTGTGATCAAGAAACTCCAGATCCCAGACGGCGAGCTCGAAGAAACCGGTTCGTTCCAAGGAATAAACCCGGGGAGGAGCAAGCCGAAGGGCAAGATTACTCTGCCAGTGACCTTTGGCGGGGAGCTTAACTTCAGGATGGAGAGGATAACCTTCGATGTTGCCGATATCCCATTGCCATACAATGGGATACTTGGACGTCCTGCCCTCACCAAGTTCATGGCAGCTTCCCACTACGCCTATAATGTACTCAAGATGTCGGGGCCGATAAGCGTCATCTCTGTCCCTGGCGACAAGAAGGACGCGCTTATCTGCGCCGACAAGATATACCGGGATGCAGCAGCCGCGGCGGGGAGCAACACACTTGCCGCTGAAGCTCCCGGGGGGAAGACCAAGACCAAGTCCGGCAAAAGCTCTGGGGCCCACTCCGGCAAACGCACCTCTTCGGAGTGCTGCGCTGCCGTCGAGGATGTTCCATCGAGCTCCACCGGAAAGTGCAAGAAGGGGATGGCCGCTCCACCGGCAACCAAGAAGGTGTCCGCCAAGGAGGACGGCACTGGTGGTACCTTCACCATCAGTGCTACACTTGACAACAAATAGGAAAGCACGCTCGTTGCCTTCCTGCGGGGGAATGTCGATGTGTTTGCATGGCAACCATCTGACATCCCCGACGTTCCCAGGAAGGTAATTGAGCACAAGCTTGCTGTTTGTCCTCATGCGCGGCCCGTCAAGCAGAGGGTCAGGAAGCAAGCCGTGGAGCGCCAAGAATTCATCGCCGAAGAGATAAAGAAACTAGAAGCAGCAGGCCTGGTTAGAGGCGTGATCCATCCCACGTGGTTAGCAAATCCAGTTGTCGTGCGTAAGGCCAACGGGAAGTGGAGACTGTGTATAGACTTCACTGATGTGAATAAAGCATGTCCCAAGGATCCATTTCCCTTGCCGCGCATTGACCAGATTGTTGACTCCACCGCTGGATGTGAGCTGCTTTCCTTCCTTGATGCATATTCAGGCTACCACCAGATCTTTATGGCCAAGGAAGACGAAGAGAAGACTGCATTTATCACTCCATGCGACACATATTGCTTTATACGCATGCCCTTTGGATTGAAGAATGCAGGCTCAACATTTGCAAGGGTGGTGCACACTGCTTTTGAGCCACAGATACACAGAAATGTAGAGGCTTACATGGATGACATAGTGGTCAAGAGCAAGAGCAAAGATACCCTGATCCAATACTTGGAAGAAACCTTTGAGAATCTGTGCAAGATCCAGCTCAAGTTGAACCCCGAGAAGTGCGTCTTCGGAGTCCCCTCCGGCAAGCTTCTCAGGTTCTTTGTGTCCCAGAGGGGGATTGAAGCCAATCCCGACAAGATAAAAGCCATCGAGCAGATCGAAGCCCCGAAGCGCGTCAAGGACGTAAGAAGACTTGCAGGTTGTGTGGCTGCCCTCAGTAGGTTCATTTCAAAGTCTGCAGAACGCGCCCTGCCTTTTTTCAAAATCTTGAAGAAGGCAGGTCCTGTGAAATGGACTCCGGAAGCGGAGGCAGCGCTGCAGGATTTGAAAGGGTACCTATCCTCCACTCCAATACTTGTCGCACCTAAACCACAAGAGAAGTTGCTGCTGTACTTAGCGGCAACCAATCAAGCGGTTAGTGCTGCGTTGGTAGCGGAAAGGGAGGCAGAGGAAGAGCCCACACCTCCGGCAAGCAAGTCCAGCGACAAGCAGGGGGCTCCACCGGCAAGCTCTGGCCCCGATAAGGACAAGTCTGCGCAGGAACAAGGAGAAGTGCGAAGGAAGATGGTGCAGCGCCCAGTGTATTTTGTAAGTTCCCTCTTGCAGGGGCTAGATCAAGATACTCTGGGGTGCAGAAGTTGCTTTTCGGCCTCCTCATGGCCTCGAGAAAGCTGCGCCATTATTTCCAAGCACATGAGATAACAGTGGTCACTCGCTTTCCGTTGAAGAGAATATTGCAGAATCCAGGAGCAACAGGCAGGATCGTCGAGTGGGCACTGGAGTTGTCAAGCTTTGGCCTCAAGTTTGAGAGTACCTCAACTATACAGAGCAGAGCTTTGGCAGAATTTATAGCTGAATGGACCCCAACGCCGGATGAAGAAGTTCCAGAGACAAGCGTCCCTATACAAGAAGCAAGCAGTGAATGGGTAATGTACTTTGATGGTGCCTTCTCGCTGCAAGGCGCCGGTGCTGGCGTGGTACTCATAGCACCCACCGGAGAGCACCTCAAGTACATTGTCCAGATGCACTTTCCCAAGGAGCAAGCGACAAACAATACTGCTGAGTATGAAGGTTTGCTTGCCGGCCTCAGAATTGCGGCCGAACTTGGGATCAAGAAGTTGATTGTGCGGGGAGATTCGCAGTTGGTGGTCCGACAAGTAAATAAGAGTTACCAGAGCCCTTTGATGGAAGCATATGTAGATGAAGTGAGGAAGCTTGAAGAGCACTTTGAAGGTCTGCAAATGGAGCACGTCCCGAGAGCTCAGAATGATATTGCGGATGGCCTTTCAAAGTGTGCTGCAATGAAGTTACCTATGGAACAAGGGACCTTCCTGCTCAAGCTAACTCAGCCATCCGTTACACCATCAACTGGGCAGAGTAAGAAGAGAAAGTTGGTCTCCGGCGACTACTTGCCGGCGGATCTTCCAGAAGCCGCCGCCAAGGTCCCCAAGATCAACAACCAAGATGCTGAGGAACAGTTTGCTCCTGCAGATCCAAGGATCTGTACAGTTGAAGCAAACGTTCCCGACGAGCCCTGCCCCGGCAGGCTTGTCGGGGGACCATCAGCTCCGGCGGAGCCGCAGGTTCTTGCCGTAGAAGCTGAGGTTCCCGCAGCAGCCCTCATGCCTTTAGTCCTTGCTGTTGAGCCCCAGGCTCCAGCATGGGCGCAGCAGATCGTCCGTTTTCTGCAAACTGGAGAACTTCCCGACGACCCTGAAGAGATAGAGAAGATAACCAGGCAGTCGAGTATGTACCAGTTCGTTGACAATGAACTGTACAGAAGAAGACTCAATGGCGTCAGGTTGAAATGCATTTCCAGAGAAGATGGACAGAAGCTGTTGGCGGAGATACATGGAGGCATATGTGGCCACCACATTGGCGCAAGGGCACTTAACGAGAAGGCGTTCCGGCAAGGGTTCTTCTGGCCAGAAGCCCTCCAAGATGCAACTGCACAAGTAACCAAGTGTGAAGCGTGCCAGTTTCATGCCAAGAAAATTCACCAGCCAGCTCAAGCTCTCCAGACGATCCCTTTGTCCTGGCCCTTCTCGGTCTGGGGGCTCGATATCCTCGACCCCTTCCCCCGTGTTGTCGGGGGCTTTGAGTACTTGTACGTTGCAATCGACAAGTTCACAAAGTGGCCAGAAGTGGAACCGGTGAGAAAGGTGATAGCACAGTCAGCAGTCAGGTTCTTCAGGTCAATTATTTGCCGTTTCGGAATCCCTAACAGGATCATCACCGACAACGGCACACAGTTCACAAGTCGCACCTTCATGCAGTACGTCCAAGACCTTGGCGCCAAGGTCTGTTTCGCTTCTGTTGCTCACCCGAGGAGCAATGGTCAAGCGGAGAGGGCAAATGCTGAAGTGTTGCGCGGACTCAAGACAAGAACCTTCGACAGGTTGCGCAAGTGCGGAAGAAACTGGATAGAGGAGCTACCAGCGGCTCTTTGGTCAATCAGAACGACACCAAGTCGAGCCACCGGACAGACACCCTTTGCTCTTGTCTATGGAGCAGAGGCAGTTCTCCCCACGGAACTCGTATACGGATCTCCTCGAGTGCTCGCTTATGATGAGCTCGAGCAAGAGCAACTGCGTCAAGATGATGCATTGCTCCTCGAGGAGGAACGTCTCCAGGCTGCTGTACGAGCTGCTCGATACCAGCAAGCCTTGCGTCGCTATCATAGCCGCAAGGTCAAGACCAGGAGTCTCGAGGAAGGCGACCTTGTTCTTCGGCGTGTTCAGTCCGCCAAGAATTCCAACAAGTTGACGCCGAAGTGGGAAGGCCCTTATTGGGTGAGACAAGTCACAAGGCCCGGAGCTGTCCGCCTTGAGACCGAAGAAGGCTTACCCGTGAGCAATTCCTGGAACATAGAGCATCTTCGCAAGTTTCACCCATAAGGCGCGGTTGCCGTGATCCGCTCCGGCAACCACCTTTTGTACGAGTCTTGCCGCTGTTGCATGTAAACCTTTGTACAAAGCCGGGCGCAGATCCCGTGCATCAGTAAAGCTTTTGTGTTTCGCACTATTTGCCATTTCCATGCTTTTCTTTGTTATTTGCATGCATTGTCTGGCAGCTTGTGCAACCTACATCTTCGGTAAGCATTAATGGGCCAAGAAGCCCCGTACTTGTTTTCCCTTCCCTTCTTCTTTCCATCTTAAGCAGAAGGAACGTTCCTCGCGCACAAGTTTGCCGGGGGGGAAGGAGGTGGAGGACGAACCAAGTGCTGTTCAAGAAAGAGAAGCTTGCCGGAGAACGAACAGATTATGAAAGCTAAGTTACCAGAATTTGAGCAGTTCAAATTTTTAATTTTTAGTTATCTTCCTTGAACAACCACACTTTGTATGGTAAACATGTGCGCGGAGGAACCTACCCGTGGCTAGCCGCACCCTTACCTTGTTTCCGAGCACGCTCAATGACTTAAGTGAGCTGCGACAAGTGTCGCGCCCTTATTTCGTTTTCGAGTTCGCTCAGCAAGTTAAGTGCGCTGCGACTAGCTGCGGCAAGGTTACTTGCTGGTAGGACCTTTGCCGGCAGGCTGCTAAGAGTCCAGCACTCAGCGCTCGCGGCAAGGGCCCCTTGCCGGCAAGTCCCCTAAAAGCGTAGGGTAAAAAGCATACAAAGTAAAGGACCAAAAGCAAGGGAGATAACAATGCGTTGATTGCTCAAAAATAAGATAGTATATTACAGAAGATAACTTGTCGCAATAACTAATTGATTCATGTTCATAACACACTTTGCAGCAGCAAAGGAAACAGAAAGGAGGAAGCCTAGTCTACGCGGTCGCCTTCATGCCTTGAGATCTTGTTCACCTTGGCGACGATGTGGGCGACCTATGCCTTCAACGCCTCCTGATCTGCATTGTCCGGCAAGCTGCGGAGGACGTTGACAAGATTAATGCCAGGGTTGCGGTAGACTATCTTCGTCAAGACGCGCTCCAAGGTACCCGCGCAGAGCTGACGCGACTCCTCGGCCAGCTGCGCGGGGAGCTTCTCCTGCAGCCGTGCAAGCGCCGGCGCGACTCCCCTGAAGAAGAGACTCAACTTGGCGCTGTGGGGGAGGTTCTCGTCCGGAGAGTACACAAGATGCTCCACCCTCAGCGCCATCAGCTCCTTGTCAATGTTGGCAGCAGAGGCGACCAGATCGTCAGTCCACTGCTCGACCGCCCGGCTGAAATTGTTCGCTGAAGTGGCGGCGCTCTCCACTAGGCCTCGTTCCTTGCGGAGCTCGTCCTTCAGCTTCGTTTCGCGGTCCCGGGCAGCGTCAAGTGAATCAGTTAAGGTGGAGACCTTCAACTCCAAGTCAGCGATTGAATCTTTGGCAGCAGTAAGCTCGTCGCCCTTCTTGGAGAGGCGTACCTGCAAGTCCGAGTTGGTATGGGTGTCCTTCTCGTGCTCCACGTTGAGCGCGGTGACCCTGTCCTCGCTCGCCTTCAGGTACCGCTCTAGTTGCTCCACCTTGAGCTCCAGGTCCCTCTTGGCGGTTTCCGTGGCGGCAGCAACTTCCTTTGCCTCCTTCAGGGCCCCGCCAAGAGCCTGCTCCCGGGCGGTGAGCTCGTCGTCATGGGCGTCGAGCTCAACCTTCCGCTGGTTGAGCGCCCCTTCCCGCCGAGATAACTCCTCGGCGGCCAGCCGCTGACGCTCCTCTGCCTCAGCCTTCTCAAGGAGGAAGGCTTGCTGCTCCTCGGCAAGCCCTTCACGCTCCTCCGCTAAGTTGCGGAGAGCTGCCTGGTTGGCGGCGCGGAGTTCGGCAGCGCGCTTCTCCAAATCGACTCCAGCCTTGGCGGCAAGAGCTTCCCGGGAGTCCAGCTTCGCCTGCCTGGCCCGGTAAAGGGCCAGTAGCCGGCGAAGGAGCTTCTCCTCTTCGGGCTCGTCGCTCCCGCCAGGCGCTTCAACGACCTTCAACCCCGCGGAGGCGAGGACCTCTCCGTCGTAGGTCTCTCCCTCCATGGGGGCTCGCGACGAGGACCCCCAAGGGGCTTGTATGAAGACGCCATTGGGGGCCTCGAGATAGATGCCCGGCTGCTCCTTAGCGGCGGAGGAGTCGGCGGCCGGTGCAGCGCTCGACGCTCCTGCTGCCTCCGGGCCAGCAGTGTGGTCGCCGCCCTCCTCCCCGGCCGCGGCGTCTGCGGCCGGGGCGGTCTCCTCAGCGGCAGGCTCGTCGGCTCCTGCCATGCCCTCAGCGGCAGTGGCATTGCCGCCGTCGCCTTGCGCACCTTCCTCGCCGGTGGCTTCAGTCTCCATCCGCTCCGGCGCAGGAGGATCTAGCAGAAGAAGAAGAAAAGAAAAGATCAAGCAAATATCCAAAAAGACAATTTCAAGAAGATAAAGCTACAAGACTCACCTTCGCGGACTTCTTCGACGACAGGCTCCCTCGCCGGGGAGTCCTCCCTTGGCGGTGGAGCGGTGGCCCCTGTTGGCGGGGGGCCGCCCGCGCCCTCCCTTGGCGGGGTGGCCACCCTTGTCGGGCTGCTCGCCCTTAGCGGGGTGCCCGCCCTCGGCGGGGTGCCGGTCCTTGACGGAGCGCTCTCTCTCGCCGGGGAGTTCACCTTCGGCGGAGAGGGTGGGACATGCAGCTCCTCGGGGGTGACCTCCGGTTGCTCCTGCGGCTGCGGCTCCATTTCTGCGCAAGACAAACAAGGCAACAAGATATTAGTACAAACAAAAACCTCAAGCGCGCCCGACGAACGGAAGGCTCAAGACCAGACTTACGCTGGGGGCTGCGCTGGGGGCTGCTCCTCGGAGCAGCGGGATGATCCGGCAAGTTCGTCGCCGGCGCATCCCCTGTCGCCGCGACGGGCGAGTCATCTTCAACCTCAACCACGGGGATCTTGGCCCTCTTCGCCATCCGCTGGGTCAGGGTCCTGAAAGCAAAGCAAGAACAAGATCAGAATCATCAAAGAAAGAATCAAGACAGAATCGAAGAAGTTATAGATTACAAATACTTACTCCTCTTCCTCGTCGTCGTCGGAGCTGAGGGCGGAGAAATCGAACTCCACCTGAGGTGCTCCCACGCGTGGAGCAGGGGGAGTGGGGGACGCTCCGCATTTCCCATTAAAGAACGAGGCCATGATCTCTCCCACGACGCCGCAATCGACGTGTGCCGTTAGGGAGGGGCGCGGCGGATGCGGAAGGGAATTTACGGCTTGCCATGGGCCGCGTGCGCCCGTGCACTGTTTTGGGCCTCGCCCAACAGCGCTCGGCACCGTGTGTGGCCCAGGCCTGGGGGCTCCTGTCGGTGTACTAAGATGGGGGTACCTTAGTACCCCAACTTGTGCATGGGCAGTAGCAGCTTCCCGCGGCAGGGTTTACCACGTGCTCGCCGGAAACCTTTCTGGTCCCTATAAAGCCATTCAAAAACAAAGTATACAAGTCAGAAGATCAAGGCCCCGGCAAGTGGAGCTTGCCGGGAGGGCTACATCAGGCTCAAGATTATCACATTAACACAAGACCCTGGCAAGAGGAGCTTGCCAGGAAGACCAGAAGACTGCATCTCAGAAGACATGCCTCGGCGCACCCTGCGCGCCGGCAGGACCCTAGGAGCGACAAGCTCCCGGGCCCGGCAAGATCAAGACCCCGGCAAGGTGCTTGCCGGGGGAAGCCTACGCTGTGTGCCCACGCTCCAGCTCATCGGCCCACGCGTCGCCCTGGGGCCCTTCCAGGGACGCGTGGCGGATGGTTGTGCAGCCTGGGGGACACGGTGGCACGCCACGGTGACGAGGCTACCGCCGTGGCGAACGGAGACGCATGGACGGGTGCTTTTGGGGTCGACGGCGACGGGCATTTAATGCCCTTGTCCCCCACTGTCCAAGTTAGGTGAAGACCACTGTTCATCCACTATTCATGCACTGTTCCCGCACTGTTACAACTACCACCAAAATTACATTTTTGCCCTCCTCTACGTTGACACCTGTCGGTGACCCCTTGAGCTATAAAAGGAGGCCCATGCACAACGTAGAAAGGGTTCGGAACCTAGACAGCTCTCTTGCTCGGTGTAGCTAGCTCTTCAAGCTCCCGAGCCCAAGAACTCAATACAATCTAAGCAGGAGTAGGGTTTTACGCGTCCATCGCGGCCCGAACCTGGGTAAACTGCCCGCGTGTGTCCCTCGATCTGCTCTTCGTGCTCCCACCGCTCCTTTACCGCAACATAGAAGGGGCTCCGGTCCCATAGGTGCTCGTGGGAGGACAGTTTCCCCCGACAACGGGGAACGAAGAGAACTGTTTTCTTACTCGTTGAACGAGGCGAACCAATAGGCAAAGTTCTCGTCCATCGGTGGTTACCGGAATGTTATGAACAATAGTAACAGGTTCTTACTGACAGAGTTGAACACCAAGCTGTTTACATAAGCGGAAAATTATTACTACCTAGATTATATGTAGATCAAAGAAAGGTTAGACAAACAAATGGAAAGGGAAATTGTGATTACACACAATTAATAGGAGTATATCCTTTCCATGGACAAGCAGAACATGGCATACAGGGTAGGGGAGAAAGTACCCAACCATTCAGATAAAGAGGCAAGGATTAATCAAGATGTTACCCATACAACGGTGTCTGGATAACTGACCAAGAAACATTTAGCATCACGCCTCCAATATTCTTGTTGATGAGCGGGGTATCATAGTCATGCTTCGAGGTAGCAATGATATGGTGTTTCAATCAAGGGACAGACCTTGGATACACAAATGATCCATCAAAAGCAACTTATAGAATAAGTGTTACAATCTCCTCCTGGAAGAATGGCTATCCTTGCAAAAGAGATTATAATGATGGGTCCTCCAGCAAGGGGTGCTGGGCATGACATCATATTATCGGGTCATCAAAGGACCAACATTATAACTCCTGGAAAGTTGCCCCAACCATCATATCTGACCGAGATTCAGATCTGATTGGTGTCATGATACCTCAGACCCACGATGTTCGAGAAGAAAAGGTGCAACACAAATCGTCGAAATGCCATTGCAAGATTCTCGGGAATGAACTATGGGAGCGGGTTCCCGAAACAATAGTTCATCATTAAACCAAGGAGAGGATGAAGCGGTGGCTGATGGGCTCAGCGACAATTCATCAAGAGTTCCAAACGGAGGGATTTCCACATTAATGTGAACAAGAGGATGACACTTGTCAATTCCAATGATATAATGTTGTATGCTCGAGGAAGACATACACCATTAATCATTAGTTGAAAGGTGTGCCCGAAATATGACCTTAGGTAGCAAGATCAATGTTAGAGTGATGATTCAATAACCAACAGTCTAAGAACGAACTATCGATTGTTAACTTCAAAGCAATAGGGTTGCCAGAAGTACAGAACTCAAGTAGCATCGTTAGCCTATTGGTATCCCGGTTAAAAACAACACGGGCAACAAGGAAGAATGGTGATGGTGAGAAGTATCATCATACCGAGAATTTCTAAGAGGTGGAGCAATCCCCACAACATTTCCGACATAAAAGACAGTAATACTTCAAGGCAGAACACAACACTAGCTGGAGACCAAGTCGTATTCATAATGTGGACAAGTTCGTGATGAAAGGAAGTCAAGGGTGTTGTCAATGATAATAAAAATCAACGAGGGCAAGGAGAGTATTTCTCACGATGAACATAGTTGACATCTCGGAAGAAGTCAAAGTGTGGAAGGTAATCACGACACATTTGTCGGGAGGTTTCAAGAGGATGCAATCGAAGATCGGCTGCGTCAAGCAAGGGAATGACGAAGTGTCAAGTTATTGGATCAATATAAAAGATGCAAGCTCGGAATCAAAGTTGCCTTACTGAACAAGCAACCAGATGTTGAAAGCTCGACGTGAGTTGTGCTCAATCTCTGAAGAATTCATGCACCAAAGAAGGACGAGGTAGCACAGTCAAGGATAGTTAGACAAGGGATGTACCCGATAGTCTAGGAATAAACCAGATTGAGTTTAAATTTTTCCCAGTAACATCTACTAGGGGTGTTGAATTTTTCGAGCGGAATTGATTTACTAAACGGTGTCCTCGGTTGACGGCAACCTAGAATCCGTAGAGTGATTACGACAAGCAAAGGTATTACTTCATCAAAAGTTCAAAAGGTGTAGTGCAAAGTCATGATATCCTCGAGATATCAGAGGGTAAAACTCGAAGGTAGAACACGATAGGAGTTGAACTAGGTCATTCACCTACGACAGTAGATGCTTTAACCTTGTCAAAAATTGACGAGGCCTGAAATGGATTTATTCCAGATATATTGAATAAGGACAGCATGGTCGGAACCATAACTGCAAGGGATCAATTTTATTGACACCGAAAGAATTATTTAGATGTAAAATCATTTTGCAAGAAGCTCCCGAGACGGTCTACATCGTTTCCATGGGCATGAACAAAAGCTCAAGGTCGACTCCCATTTCTCCAATGCATACGTTTCATTTACCCCTTGCTTTGATAAAACTGTAGTGTTGGAATTTTATCCGGTAGAACACCGGAAGGGTATGACTTGTGAAAACTTTCGGGTTCTCACAATTAGGGGAAGGCATAGGTTCAACCCATCGGGCATCTTAGTAACATATACCACAAGTTTCAAAAGTAAAAACACGAGCTCGAAAGCAGAGCATGGTTGGTCAAGCAGAGGATATAATTTACCAATGGCATTATGTATCATGGGAAGAACTCACAAGGTGATTGAATATGAAGGACACTGTCAGATAACAATCCAACAACGGATCAAGCGATCCACAACGGAGCTGATGTGGGTATCGGTACTCACTCAGAGGAAGAAAGAATGCAAAGGCATCAGATTCAAGAATCACTTGATTTGTTTGATGCTTAATTAGAAAGAAATTATGGTTTTCAATGCGAAGGATTAGAAGCAAACGCTCTGATCAAGGATGTTTAAGTTGAAAACACTAAGTCGGACAATCAATAAAGGATTGAATTGCCGAGAACCAACTCATGTCTGGAATGACGTCTGAGTCGGAAAGATAATTCTATAAAGGATAACCCGATGATTGCGTGCATACGCACACATTGAATCAATAGGCCCAAAATGGCCAAGACAATGGATGTTAACGAAGACTACTAGTCATATGGAATTAACCATAATGCAAGCATGCAATAACTTTAAGGGTAACAGGCTGTAGAGGATTTTAAAAAGATCGAAAAGTATTCCGGAGAATTTTGTGAGACACATGAACAATTGAGAAGAACGGGTCCTCGATAAATGTGAGGAAATAATCGTAAGGGTTTTCATGCGAAATAAAACTGCAAGACAGTAAACTCAAAGGATTCTCGAAACAACGGGGAATATTTCGAGGCATATTGTAACAACAAGAGCGGCGAGTAACAATCATGAGAATGAAAAATGCACACAGATATCCGTAGGGATATATCGGTGGCAGTGAATTGCAAAGGCGATGAGCATAAGGGTCTCTGAAAAATATCGAGGGCTATCCTCAGAATCTTCTGACGAAGCAGGTCATCTTCCGGAATGAGGACTCTCCGGGAGAAATAGTTACGAGAACCTAGAGTCAGAGTTAGTAAAATCTTTTAACCCGAATAGAAGAGAGATCAGAGTCCCAGAGTATAGACGAGGAGTAAAAGATCCTAATACCACCCATTGGTGTTGTGGGCCCGTAAGCCACACAACAAGTTAGTAAATTTGTTTTTCAAAGACTAGACTCAACTTCGGCCAAGGAGTTGGAAAGGGGGATTCCTACAGGCAGTCGGCTCTGATACCAACTTGTGACGCCCCCGATTTATCCGTACACTAATCATGCACGCAAATGTGTACGGCCAAGATCAGGGACTCACTGATAGATATCACAACACAACTCTAAAAGTAAAAATAAGTCATACAAGCTTCATATTACAAGCCATGGGCCTCGAGGGCTCGAATACAAGTGCTCAATCATAGACAAGTCAGCGGAAGCAACAAATATCTGAGTACAGACATAAAGTTAAACAAGGTGCCATAAGATGGCTAGCACAAACTGGGATACAGATCGAAAGAGGAGCAGGCCTCCTGCCTGGGATCCTCCTAACTACTCCTGGTCGTCGTCGGTAGACTGCACATAATAGTAGGCGCCTCCGGTGTCGTAGGAGTCGTCGTAGGTGGCGTCTGGCTCCTGGGCTCCACCATCTGGTTGCATCATCCGAGAAGAAGGAACAGAAGGGGAAAAAGGGGAAGCAAAGCAACTGTGAGTACTCATCCAAAGTACTCGCAAGCAAGGATCTATACTACATATGCAATGGTAACAATGATATGGGTAGTATCGGTGGACTGAACTGCAGCAAGCGGGAATAAGAGGGGGATAGCTAATCCAAACGAAGACTACGCTTCTGGCAGCCTCCATCTTGCAGCAGTAGAAGAGAACAGATGGTAAGTTCACCAAGTAACATCGAATAGCATAACCCTACTCGACTATCCTCCTGCACATCACCCTGTGAGAGAGCAACCACCGAGTTATATCTGGAACTCATCTGGGTGTGTTTTATCAAGTGTCCGGTTCTAGTTATAATGAGGTCGGAATACAACTCCGGGTCGTCCTTTTACCGAGGGACACGGCTATTCGAATAGATTAACTTCCCTGCAGGGGTGCACCACATAACCCAGCACGCTTGATCCCATTTGGCTGGACACACTTTCCAGGGTCATGCCCGGCCTCGAAAGATCGACACGTCACAGCCCTACCTAAGCACAGCAGAGAGGTCAGCACGTCGGTCTAAGCCCTAAGCACACAGGGGTCTGGGCCCATCGCCCAATGCACACATGCACGTTGCGAGGGCGACCGGTGAGCAGACCTAGCAACCTCCATTACTAAGGAAGTTACGTTACGCGGTCCAACCCGCCGCGCGCCGCTAAGCCGCTGACATCAAGAAGGCTTCGGCTGATACCACGACGTCGAGTACCCATAACTATTCCCACGTAGCTGGTTAGTGCGTATAGGCCAATGGCCAGACTCAGATCAAATATCCAAACTTGTTAAGCGTGTTATTATGAAATAACCGCGGACAACGACCAAGGCCAGGCCACCTCTCCACTGGGTGTCTCAACCTGCCCTGTCGCTCCGTCACAAAGATCCACACAGAGGGCCGTCGGGAAAGTATGTCCTTTCAGCCCCCAATCCGTGAATCAACCGCGGGTACTCAACGAGCCGACCCGACTTTAGTCACATCAAGTAATATGTATAAGTGTATGTAGTATATACCCGTGATCACCCCCAAGTGACCATGGCCCGATAGAATAGCAGGGCAGACGGACAAGGGTGTAGGGCCACTGATGGAATACTAGCATCCTATACTAAGAATTTAGGATTGCAGGTAAAGTATCAACAGTGGTAACAACAATGACAAGCTATGCAGCAGAATAGGAGTATCGAAAGCAGTAACATGCTACACTACTCTAATGCAAGCAGTAGAGAGAAGAGTAGGCGATATCAGGTTGATCAAGGGGGGGCTTGCCTGGAAGCCCTGCAGACGAAAGGAATCTTCGGAAGCGTAGCCGTAGTTGAACACCGAAGCATCAATGGTCTCGGGGTCTATCACAGTATCGGAGTCTACCAAAAATAAGCAACGAAGGGGAAACAAATAAATAACAGAGCAAACAATAGCATCACAAAGCATAACATGGAAATACGCGGTGCTACGTGTGACCTAACGCAGTAGGAGGTGATACTGGCAAGGATGAAAAACATCCGGGAAAGTATTCCCGGTGTTTCGCGTTTTCGGGCAGATGAAACGGAGGGGGAATGTTCCACGTTCGGTATGATAGAGATGTGTGGCGGACGAACGGACCGCGTATTCGGATTCGTCTCGTCGTTCTGAGCAACTTTCATGTTCAAATTTTTTCGATTTGGGCTACGGTTAATTTTCTATTAATTTTCAAAGTTTAAATGAATTTCCAAATTATTTTAATAAGTTGACTAAGTGATACGTCCAAAACGTATCTATAATTTCTGCTTGCTCCATGCCTCTTTTGGGTGATATTGCTATGATATTTATACACTTCCATACACTTTTGATCATATTTGGACTAACCTATTAACTCAGTGCACCCCAGTGCCAGTTTCTGTTTTCTGCTATTTTTGTATTTCAAGTTTTCCCATTACGAGAACTGCCAGAAAAATCCCGGAAAAATTATATAAAAAATCAGCGTTCCAGAAGCTTCTCGGTAGCCGAAGTAGGGCCGGAGGGGGGCCACCAGGGCTCCAGGCGCACTGGTGGCGCGGCCCCCCTCCTGGTCGCGCCGGGGGGGGCGCCTGGGCCCCCAGGCCTCCGCTGATGCCCCCCTTTGGCATATATTTATATCGTGTCCCGAAACCCTCGAGACGGGAACCCTTTTTCGCGATCTCATCTCTATTCCGCCGCCGCCGCGCTTCCAAGATCGGGAGCACCAGGAGAACTCTTCCTGGCACCCTGTCGGAGGGGAGGATCACCACCGGGAGCCTCTCCACCACCATGGACGCCTCCCGGATGAGTTGTGAGTAGTCTCCCTTGGACCATGGGTCCATGACCAGTAGCTATGTGATGTTCTCCTCCCGTTCTTGTGCTTCACTAATTAGTCGTCGTGAGCTGCCCTACATGATCGAGGCACATATGTAATCCTTATGTTGTTGCTATGTTGAGTTTGCTGGGATCCGATGGATTGTGAGATTATGTTCAGATTGTGTTTGAGTAATATATTTGATCTACCTCTTTTATATTTATGTTCGTAAGTAATTCTTGCATGTTCTCCGTTGTTATTTATTGCTTTGTCCAAGTAGTAGGTAGTGACTCCAAGAGGGAACGTTATGCTTGATTGTGGGTTCATGCCCCTCGATGACTAGCTTGAGTGACAGAAACATGAGTCTAGGGGATGTGATGTTGCCACAAGGGGGAAAACAACGGTGCTTGTGCCCGCGGGTGCAAGGATTGTTTACTTTACGCAAAGTTCTTTTAATGCAGTTGTCTGTTGCTTTGAGTTTACACTATGGGTGGGACTCGCAACTTAATACCAGCGAGATGTTCTGGATAGATATCTCAAGGTGGACGATTAGTAGTAGATGCAGATGGATTTTGGTCTACTTTACTTCGCGTACCGCCCATGCTTTGAACCTCTACCTTTCTTGCAACATAGTTAGCATTGGTTTGCGCACATAATTCTGTCAATTGCCCAGCTGTAATTCGTTTACCTCACATAGTTGTTTTATCATCTTTTGGGAGAGAGACATCACTAGTGAACATCATGGGACCCCGGTCCATATTACCATCATTGATCACATCCGCTATTTACTTTCCGCTTTTATTTACTATTTGCAGCAAAACCTATCACTATTATCACTTGCGTTTGATCCTTTGTAAACGACAAGGCCGGAGGGATTGACAACCTCTCTGTACTCGTTGGGAGCAAAGTTATTTGTATCTGTGTGCAGGTCCACGTTGATTGCTAATATCTGGTGCCGTTAGCAGTTGACACCTTCTTGTTGAAACTGGGAGTCTCAGGGGAAATCGATCCTTGGTATCTTTGCCAAGGGAAAACTTCCGCTACACTGCATCTCAAACCTTCCACTTGGGGTAACCAACGAGGGGCGAGAAGCCATCAAGCAAAGTTTTCTGGCGCCGTTGCCGGGGACTCCACTCTTCAGGATAGGGGAGTTGCATGCTATCTTTTACCTTTGCTTTTTAGTCTTGTTAGTTTACCTTTCAGTTTTTGCTTTAGTATCTTTTATCAAAAATCACAAAAATAGTTATCTTGCTTGCTTGCTACTATGGGTTCCACCGAGAACACCAAGTTGTGTGACTTCACTAGTCACAACAACGATGACTTTATCTGCACACCTATCACTACACCTGCCACTTCAGCACCTTCTTATGAAATTAAACCTGCTTTACTGAACCTAGTTATGAAAGATCAATTCTCCGGTGCTGGAGATGATGCTGCTTTACACTTAAACAATTTTGTTGAACTCTGTGATATGCAAAAGTACCAAGAAATAGATGGTAATATTGTTAAGCTTAAGCTTTTTCCTTTCCCCTTGAGAGGAGGAGCTAAAATTTGGTTTCAGTCTTTGCCTAGAAATAGCATAGATTCATGGGACAAGTGCAAAGATGCTTTTATTGGAAAATACAATCCACCTGCTAAAATTATCCAACTAACAAGTAACATAATGAATTTTCAACAATTGGATAATGAACACGTTGCCCAAGCTTGGGAACGTATGAAAACTCTTGTCAAGAACTGCCCTACTCATGGTTTGACTACTTGGATGGTTATCCAAACTTTTTATGCAGGCTTGAACTTTACCTCGCGGAACTTGTTAGATTCAGCCGCAGGAGGAACCTTTATGTCAACTACACTTGGTGCTGCCACGAAGCTTCTCGATGAGATGATGACCAACTATTCCCAATGGCACACCGAACGCGCTCCAACAGGTAGGAAGGTAAACTCTGTCGAGGAGATTTCCTCCTTAAATGAAAAAGTTGACTTGATCATGTCTCTACTTTCGAAGCAATCTCCTGTTGATCCTCGTGATGTTCCTTTAAATTCTTTGATTGCTCAAGAACGAGTAGATGTGAACTTTATCTCTAGAAACAATTTTAACAACAATGCTTATAGGAGTAATTTTGGTAGCAATCCTAGACCGTTCCCCTCTAATTCTTATGGGAACAACAATGCTTATCCTAGCACCAAGAACTCCACTACTGAACTAGAGATTATGCTTAAAGATTTCATCACTACCCAAAAAGCCTTTAATAAGAGTGTAGGAGAAAAACTAAACAAACTAGATGATCTCTCTTCGAAGGTAGACAATTTAGCGAATGAGGTAGAATTGCTTAAAATTAGAACTTCTCCTCTTGAGGAGAGGAAGGTCACTCATATGAATGATATTCAAGTGCAAATTAATGAAAACATTAGGATGTTGGCTAAACTTAAAGAGAGATGGGATAGAGAAAGGGAGGAAGAAGATAGAATTAAGAACCTTCCTACCCACCACACTGTTGCTACTATCCAAGTTGTTGAGGATATCCAAACTCTTAGCACCCAATGCACTCCTGGTCCCATTGGACCTATTAATGGTGATGCTATGACTATAGAAACTACCAAACAAGTGAACCTAGAGGACACCACTACCACCTTACTTGATAGTAGTGACCTTGATTTTGATAATTGCACTCTTACCAAAGTTATTGATTTCCTTCACAAGATGTCTAGAGATCCCCGCACTAGCACGCTTAACCTTGCCTTCACAGAGCATATCACTAATGCTCTCATCAAAGCTAGGGAGGAGAAACTTAGAGTAGAAGCCTCCATACCTAGAAAGCTAGAAGATGGTTGGGATCCTATGATTAAAATTAAGTTGAATAACTTCTCTTGCTATGCTTTATGTGATGTTGGAGCTAGTACCTCCGTTATGCCCAAAAGAATATATGATATGCTTAAACTGAAACCTTTTGATTCTTGTTCTTTTGGTGTTCGTCTCGTTGATTCTTCCATAAAGAAACCTTTGGGGAGGATCGACGATGTTCTTATCATTGTCAATGACAATTATGTTCCCGTTGATTTTACTATTATGGACATTGAATGTGAACCTTCTTGTCCAATTATTTTGGGACGTCCTTTTCTACGCACCTTTGGTGCTATCATTGACATGAAAGAGGGGAATATAAAATTCCAGTTTCCTCTCAAGAAAGGGATGGAACACTTCCCTAGAAAGAAGATTAAGTTACCTTTTGAGTCCGTTATATGGGCTAGCTATTCTTTTACTCTTGATAAAACTTGATCTCTTTGCATTATGCCTAGCTTAAAGGCATAAAAGAAAGCGCTTTTGGGAGGCAGCCCACATGAATAAATTTTATTTTGCTTTTGTTGTGTCTTGATGTTGTTACTACAGTAGCATCATCATTGTATCTTTACTTTTCAATTTTGTGCCAAGTGTAGCCTCTGATTGCAAGAAAGTTCAAAAGTTGTGACGTGCTGTCCAGGAAACAGATTATGTCCTTGGATAGAAAAATTCGTATAAAATCACCAGATCATCTTTTTGGTCTGAATTTTTTTGACAGCGTGCTCTATACAATTGTCTTTCGTGCGTCTGTTCTGAGTTTTTTATTAGAGTTGTAGAAGTGCCCCGAAAAAATCATTTACTACCTGCTGTTCTGTTTTTCACAGATTTTGTCCTGTTTTGCCTTTCCTTCATTTTGCAAACCTAGAGCTTGCTTTTTCTTTGCAAAAACCTTTTGGCAATCTTGAGAAACAGTAGACCTTCAAGAATATCCTTATTTCCAGCAAGGAGCAATTATTTTATTAAGGGTACTAACCTCGCTAATCAGATTATGATGAGTTATGTATGAAGGGAGTTTTCAAGTGTGCGTGGGAAGATGATAAAAAGATTCAGGAGTGTCAAACGCTCAAGCTTGGGGATGCCCCCATGCACCCCCAAGAAATATTCAAGGAGACTCAAGCGTCTAAGCTTGGGGATGCCCCCATGCATCCCCTTCTCCATCAACATTATCAGTTCGTCTTTCGTTCCACTATATTTTTATCACTTCATGTGTTATGTGCTATGCTTGGAGCGTCTTGCTTTTAGTTTTCCTTTTTAGTTTTCTTTAGCTTTTCATAACGAGTCGGAACTCAGCTTTCTTTATGTGGGAGAGAAACACGCTCCACTTCTACCTAGAACATAACATAGAATTTTCATGTCTATCTTTGATGTGTGTGTTCTTTGTCTTATAATAGCTACTATCATGCTTAGCTTTTAGTTTTCATGCTTATCTTTTTAAAGAGCTTTTGTTTAGTTGGTTGCTTGAACTCTCTTTATTTATCATGATTATCTTATTAAGAGAGTTTGCTTCTGTTGCATGGTTGATATGTCTATGATAAAAATGCTACGTGCATAATGGTGCTTAGTAGTTCATGTTTTCTTATGGTTAGTCTCAAATAGTTGGGGGTTCCCAATGTGTTATTGGAGTACCAACATGATTTGTTTGCCTATGATGTGGTATGGTTTAGTAATATCTTCCTTCAAGAATTTATTTTGATTGACTTGGCGTATGCTCACGCATATTTAAGACTATAAAGAAAGTATGTCAAGCCTTGATGATCTTTTGTTTCTGAGTAGCAATATAACTTCCATGCCTGATTCAATGTTGCTTTGTCGCTCTGCATGATTATGACTGTCATTGCTCTCTTAGTTGGTCGCTCCCAGTCTTTTGCTAACCTCCACCTGTTCTAAGCGGACTGACTGCTTGTGTATCCAAATTATTTTAAACCAGTTATGCCATATGAGTCCACCATACCTTCCTACATGGTATTTACCTGCCATTCCTAACGGAGACTTTCATGTACCATCTCGAAATTATTAAAAAAAAATGCATTCCTATTTTGTGCCTCTTTTTTAAGTTCATGAGGAAGTAGTAGTTAATTCATGATCTTTTTAAGTTGGACAAGCTTCACCCCGGGATTGCATGTCTAATGTGCAAACCCATAACACGAGAAGGAACTGGCATTGAGTGCGCCCGGCTCAAAATTAATATAACAAACAAACCCTCCTTCACGCTTTGTTCATGAGAAATCAGAAAACTTTGGCAGTGATAAACAAAGGAGATTAAGAGGATGTGATTGTCCTCATTCGGGAGGCGTTCCTCGAAACTTGTCCATCTCAAGAAGTAATTGAGTTATCTGCTAGCATTCGTTGACGGAACATGCATAATCAAAAAAATAATTATTACCTCTGTTTTTAAAAACCAAGACCTCTGGTACATGCTTTGTCTTTGTTTCCGACTACGGGTTTTCAACCTTGCCAACAAAAGCCACGGTTCGAGAGTCTCCACCTTCTTTTAAAGCACCAACTACTGAGAGCATGATTGTCATTCTGAGTGTAATGTGCATTGTCCCAAAGTAGCATTGTCTTTTGCATGATTGTGATATCGTTTATTTTGAAATCATTGTATCTAGTCATCACTTAAACCTTGGAGGTGCCCCTGCATTTATGTTTTGCTTCACTAAAGGGGGCAAGCGAGATATCACTTTATCATATTTGCACACCATGCTCATTACAAATCTACTTGATGTTTCAGTATCATATTGTAAAACTTTCAGTTCTTTGTGATTTTCTCATGAGGCAACTTAATTACTACAGATTCATTGTCTCAGTAAGCTTTTGTTATATGACTATGAAAAATTCCTATATGGTTAATAGCATGTCACCACAGAAATTATTCTTGTTATCATTTACCTACTCGAGGACGAGCGGGAATTAAGCTTGGGGATGTTGATACGTCCAAAACGTATCTATAATTTATGCTTGCTCCATGCCTCTTTTGGGTGATATTGCTATGATATTTATACACTTCCATACACTTTTGATCATATTTGGACTAACCTATTAACTCAGTGCACCCCAGTGCCAGTTTCTGTTTTCTGCTGTTTTTGTATTTCAGGTTTTCCCATTACGAGAACTACCAGAAAAATCCCGGAAAAATTATATAAAAAATCAGCGTTCCAGAAGCTTCCCGGTAGCCGAAGTAGGGCTGGAGGGGGGCCACCAGGGCGCCAGGCGCCCTGGTGGCACGGCCCCCCTCCTAGCCGCGCCGGGGGGGCGCCTGGGCCCCCCAGGCCTCCGCTGATGCCCCCCTTTGGCATATATTTATATCGTGTCCTGAAACCCTCGAGACGGGAACCCTTTTTCGCGATCTCATCTTTGTTCCGCCGTCGCCGCGCTTCCAAGATCGGGAGCACCAGGAGAACTCTTCCCGGCACCCTGCCGGAGGGGAGGATCACCACCAGGAGCCTCTCCACCACCATGGATGCCTCCCGGATGAGTTGTGAGTAGTCTCCCTTGGACCATGGGTCCATGACCAGTAGCTATGTGATGTTCTCCTCCCGTTCTTGTGCTTCACTAATTAGTCCTCATGAGCTGCCCTACATGATCGAGGCACATATGTAATCCTTATGTTCTTGCTATGTTGAGTTTGCTGGGATCCGATGGATTGTGAGATTATGTTCAGATTGTGTTTGAGTAATATATTTGATCTACCTCTTTTATATTTATGTTCGTAAGTAATTCTTGCATGTTCTCCGTTGTTATTTATTGCTTTGGCCAAGTAGTAGGTAGTGACTCCAAGAGGGAACGTTATGCTTGATTGTGGGTTCATGCCCCTCGATGACTAGCTTGAGTGACAGAAACATGAGTCTAGGGGATGTGTTGTTGCCACAAGGGGGAAAACAACGGTGCTTGTGCCCGCGGGTGCAAGGATTGTTTACTTTACGCAAAGTTCTTTTAATGCAGTTGTTTGTTGCTTTGAGTTTACACTATGGGTGGGACTCGCAACTTAATACCAGCGAGATGTTCTGGATAGATATCTCAAGGTGGATGATTAGTAGTAGATGCAGATGGATTTCGGTCTACTTGCCTTGGCGTACCGCCCATGCTTTGAACCTCTACCTTTCTTGCAACATAGTTAGCATTGGTTTGCGCACATAATTCTTTCAATTGCCCAGCTGTAATTCGTTTACCTCACATAGCTATTTTATCGTCTTTTGGGAGAGAGACATCACTAGTGAACATCATGGGACCCCGGTCCATATTACCATCATTGATCACATCCGCTATTTACTTTCCGCTTTTATTTACTATTTGCAGCAAAACCTATCACTATTATCACTTGCGTTTGATCCTTTGTAAACGACATGGCCAGAGGGATTGACAACCTCTCTGTACTCATTGGGAGCAAAGTTATTTGTATCTGTGTGCAGGTCCACGTTGATTGCTAATATCTGGCGCCGTTAGTAGTTGACACCCTCTTGTTGAAACTGGGAGTCTCAGGGGAAATCGATCCTTGGTATCTTTGCCAAGGGAAAACTTCCGCTACACTGCATCTCAAACCTTCCACTTGGGGTAACCAACGAGGGGCAAGAAACCATCACTAAGTCAAAGGTCCAGTCAGCAGATCCAGTCAGTGTTGACTGGGTCAATGTTGACCAGTCAACAGGGTCAAGGGGGACCCACATGTCATAGTCTAGTCTGACCTAATTATAGTTTAGCTAGCTAATTAACTTAACTAAATTATTTAGACTAACTAAGCAGATTTAATTAACTTATTAATTAATCACGAAACTAATTATTTATTTAACATTTTTATCTCATTTTTTAAAGGGGCACTTGGCCCCTCTCGTCAGGCAATGGACGGACATTGTCCAGGACGGCCCTTTGGGGCACCGGACATGTCCAGCTGGGGGGGAGCAGTGGCGCGCACGACCAGAGGCCATGCGGCCGAGGCCGCGGCCGGGCGTGGGCCGGCGGCGAGGGCGGCGCAGGGGAAGGAGGGCGTGGCCAGGGGGAAGCCTGGCCAGCGCAGTGGCCATGGCCGGGTAGGGGTGGCCCGAACGGGGTCGAGCAGGAGGTGCACGGCGGGCGCGTGCGGCTACGGGAGGTGGCACGGTCAGAGCGGGCCGGGGGTGCGCCGGGGCGACGCGGGCGGCGACCGCCGGGGGGGAAAGGCAGGGGAGGCGAGGCGAGCTCACTGGGGGGAGTTGGAGAGGCGGACCGGCGAGGTGGCGTTGCGGGGAAGGACGGAGGCGTGGCGGGGGTCCGGCGAGTCAGAGGGGCGGGCGACGGCGGGGCCGAGCCGGGGTGTCGGGTGCCCTGATCCCGATCCAGTTTTGGATTGGGGGAAGGAGGAAAAATCGGGGGGGATTCTGTTGGTGGGAGAGGGGTTTGGCCAGGGTATAGGCCAGGGAGGGGGGCGCCTGGGCCTCGTGGGTCAGCCAGCTGGGCCGTTCGGCCCAGCGGAGGGGGTGGCTTTTCATCTATTTTTTTTTGTTTATTACTGCCTTGCCCATTTTCATTTCACTTACTTATCTCTTTACCGTTTTATTTTATTTTCTACTTACTATAGTTTTACAAAATATAAAATGAGTTCCTAAATTAGTGTTACTACATATTATATTGCCACAACAACTTGGGCACCCAAATAAATTAGTCTAATATTTTAAACATTATAAAAGGCATTTAATTAATTATTTAAGACACTATTTTAATTATTCTAGTGCATTTAACAATTTATTGAAATATGATTTCTCTACCATTATTACTTATGATTTATTTGTCACCTTTAGAACATCTTAGTTTTGATATTTAAAAACTTTTATAGTTTGACTGATTTTGAATTTGAATATGAATCGGTTTCGAACTAACTCGAGATTAGCAACTATAATCGACGTGACTTGGCGTCATTAGCAGAGGGTTACTGTAGCTTAACTATCCGAGCGTCACAATTCCAACTTCTCTAGGGTTCATATCCTCCAATACTACTCATAGAAGCATTGAAATAAGCAAACAACACACGAAAAACAGAATTTGTCAAAAACAGAACAGTCTGTAGTAATCTGCAGGTTTTGCCTACTTCTGGAACTTGAAAAAAATTCAAACTAAATTGGTAAATTTGCGGAATTTGTCTACCAATCATCTGCAAAAAGAATCAACTAAATAGCATTCTCAAGTAAAATCTGAAGACCACTTTAGCGAGCGCTAACGAATCTGTTTTTCACAGCAAGATCACATAAACTTCACACAAGTCTTCCGAAAGGTTCTACTTGGCACAAACACTAAACAAAACATGAAACCACATCTAATCAGAGGCTAGATGCAATATTTATTCCATAACAGCAACAAAAACTAAAAATATAAAGTTGGGTTGCCTCCCAACAAGCGCTATTGTTTTATGCCCCTAGCTAGGCACGATACAAGATAAATCTAGGTATTTCCATCCTTGGAAGGCAATTCTTTGATTAAGCACTTATGATTCTTCTGCACTTCTTTTTCCCTATGAATAATCAAACTCTTGGGAAAGAAATCAAGAAATTCCAAAGTGTCAAAAGGGTCTCTTGCAAAAGTAAGAAAATTAGGGTGAACACTTATGGATTTGAGATTCACAATTCTAGATGTTTCACCCTTGTCTTTAGGGACATACATGAACTTAGATAATTTAGTAGAGGTATTTGGAGTAGTTTTTATAGTGGAAAGAGCAGATACCACATTAGTGATAACATCCTCAAGCTTATTGATTCTAGTAGAATCCTGATCTAGCTTTTCTTTAACTATGGGCTCCTTTTCCGTAAGATTTTTCAGAACAACTCCTACCTTGGATCCATATTGGGTGATTTCATTATGAATTTTTCTATCCAAGTTCTCTACCAGTTCTACCGTAGCAACTTTGTTTCCAATGATTTCTAACCTTTGCATAACATGCACAAAAGTTAAAACGGTCCCATTAACCATAAGAGGTGGTGAGCCAAGTAATTCAGTCATAGCATTATAAGAATCAACGGTGTGGCTACCCAAGAAATTCCCTCCGGTAATGGTATCTGAGATAAATATATTCCACGGAGTTATGCCAACATAAAAATTGTGAAGAAGCACGGAAGTGGAAAGCTTCCTATTAGATCTATTTTGAGCATTGCAAATTCTATACCAGGCATCTTTTAAGTTTTCTTCCTCCCTTTTTTTAAAGTTGAGGACCTCACTCTCGGGAGTGGTGATAATGATAGGTGTGCTAAACATGATGACAAGCAAGCAAGCAGCACACGCAAGCAAACAAGAAGAAAGCGAACGATAAACACACGGCGGAAGAAGGGCAAATAAAACGGCAAGGGTGAAGTGGGGGAGAAAAAAACGAGAGGCAAATAAATGTAATGCGAAGGATAAGGGTTTGTGATAGTTACTTGGTATATGACTTTTGCGTAAGCCTCCCCGGCAACGGCACCAGAAATTCTTCTTGCTACTTCTCGAGCTTGCATTGTATTCCCTCGAAGAGGAAAGGGAGATGCAGCACAGTAGCGTAAATATTTCCCTTAGTTTTTGAGAACCAAGGTATCAATCCAGTAGGAGACCACGCGCGAGTCCCTCGCACCTGCACAAACAAAAAAGAACTTCGCAGCCAACGCGATAAGGGGTTGTCAATCCCTTTACGGTCACTTACGAAAGTGAGATCTGATAGAGATGATAGTTTATATTTTTTGTATTTTTGGTTTATAAGAACAGCAAATAAAAGCGATAAAAGTAAAGTAGATGTAGATTGATATGTTGAGAATAGACCCGGGGGCCATAGTGTTCTCTAGTGGCTTCTCTCATGATAGCGATATTCTACGGCGGGTAAACAAATTACTGTCGAGCAATTGATAGAAAAGTGAATAATTATGAGACTATATAGGCATGATCATTGTGTATAGGCATCACGTCCAAGACAACTAGACCGAAACGATTCTGTATCTACTACTATTACTCCACACATCGACCGCTATCCAGCATGCATCTAGTGTATTGAATTCATACGAACAGAGTAAGGCCTTAAGCAAGATGACATGATGTAGAGGGATAAACTCAAGCAATATGATATAAACCCCATCTTTTTATCCTCGATGGCAACAATACAATACGTGCCTTGGTGCCCCTACTGTCACTGGGAAAGGACACCGCAAGATTGAACCCAAAGCCAAGCACTTCTCCCATTGCAAGAACTATAGATCTAGTAGGCCAAACCAAACCAATAATTCGAGGAGACTTGCAAGGATATTATGAGCACACATAAAAAGTTCAGAGAAGAACCAAATATCTTTCATAGATAATCTTGATCATAAACTCACAATTCATCGGATCTCGACAAACACACCGCAAAAAGAGATTACATCGAATAGACCTCCTCGAAGACCGAGGAGAACTTTGTATTGAGATCCAAAGAGAGAGAAGAAGCCATCTAGATACTTGCTATGGACCCGAAGGTCTGTGGTAAACTATTCACAACTCATGGTGAGGGCGATGATGATGATGATGATGAAGAACTCCGTGATGGATCCCCCTCCGGTGGAGCTCCAGAACAGGCTCCAAGATGGGATCTCAAGAGAACAGAAGGTTACGACGGTGGAATTAGGGTTTTCTCTCTGTTCACGGAGGTTTTGGGGTACGTAGACTTATATAGGAAGAAGGAGGACACCGGGGCAGTCACGAGGGCCCCACGAGGTAGGGGGCGCGCCCCCCACCCTTGTGGGCCCCTCATGGCTCTTCTGACGTGGTTCCCAAGTTCTTCGTGCGTGATTTTCTCCAAAAATATCTCTCGCGAAGGTTTCATTCCGTTTGGACTCCGTTTGATATTCTTTTTCTGCAAAACAATGAAACAGGCAAAAAACAGCAATCTGGACTGGGCCTTTGGGTTAGTAGGTTAGTCCCAAAAATGATATAAAAGTGAATGATAAAGCCCATTAAACATCCAAGACTTCATAAATAATAGCATGGAACAATCAAAAATTATAGATACATTGGAGACGTATCACCTCCCAACAAGAGCTATCGTTTAACGCCCCTAGCTAGGCATGATACAAGAATAGATCTAGGTATTGCCATCTTTGGTAGGCAATTCTTCAATTGAACACTTATAATTCTTAGGAGTTTATTCCTTCCTACTCCTAGGCAAGAAATCAAGAAATTCATTTATAGCAAAAGGTTCCCTAACAATAGTGAGAAAGTTGTGTTGAACACTTATTGATTTGAGATCCGCAGTTTCCTTACTAGAGGATTCACCCTTATTCTTAGGAACATACATAAAGTTGGCCATTTTAGTTGTAGAGGGGTTTGAAGTATTTCTCTCAGCAGAAAAAACAGACCCTATATTGGTAATAATATCCTCAAGTTTATCAATTCTAGTAGAGTCTTGATCTATTTTCTCTTTAACTATGAGTTCTTTTTCTTTAAAAAATTCAGAATAACTCCTACCTTAGATCCATATTGGGTAATTTGGTTATGGATCTTTTTATCCAAACTCTCAACCAACTCCACGGTGGCAACTTTATTTTCAATAATTTCAAGCCTTTGCATTACGTGCTCTAAAGTTAAGATAGTTCCATTAACCAAAAGAGGTGGTGGGCCAAACAAATCTATCATAGCATTATAAGAATCAAAAGTATGGCCACCCAAGAAATTTCCTCCGGTAATGGTATCAAGAATATATCTATTCCAAGGAGTGATGCCTACATAAAAATTGCGAAGAAGCACGGAATTGGAAAGCTTCCTAGTAGATCTATTCTGCGCATTGCAAATTATATACCAAGCATCTTTTAGATTTTCTTCCTCCCTTTGTTTAAAATTAACACTTCACTCTCGGGAGTATTAATAATGATAGAAGGGCTAGCCATGACGTCAAAGCAAATGATAAAGCACACGGAGCAAATAAGATGGCAAATAAATCGGCAAAGGGTGAAGTGGGGGAGAGGAAAACGAGAGGCTAATGGCAAATAATGTAATGCGAGGGATAAGGGTTTGTGATGGGTACTTGGTATATGACTTTTGAGTAGATCTCCCCGGCAACGGCGCCAGAAATTCTTCTTGCTACCTCTTGAGCTTGCGTTGTTTTCCCTCAAAGAGGAAAGGGTGATGCAGCACAATAGCATAAGTATTTCCCTCAGTTTTTGAGAACCAAGGTATCAATCCAGTAGGAGACCACGCACGAGTCCCTCGTACCTACACAAACAAATAAGAACCTTGCAACCAGCGCGATAAAGGGGTTATCAATCCCTTCTCGGCCACTTGCAAAAAGTGAGATCTGATAGAGATGATAAGATAATATTTTTCGTATTTTATTATGGATTGAAAGTAAAGATTGCAAAACAAAAGTAAAGTAAAGATAAATCGTAGATGGAAGTTTTATATGATGGACGATAGACCCGGGGGGCCATAGGTTTCACTAGTGACTTTTCTCATGAAAGCAGATTTCTACGGTGGGTGAACAAATTACTGTCGAGCAATTGATAGAAAAGTGCATAGTTATGAGAATATCTAGGCAAGATCATTGTATATAGGCATCACGTCCGTGACAAGTAGACCGAAACGATTCTGCATCTACTACTATTACTCCACACATCGACCGCTATCTAGCATGCATCTAGAGTATTAAGTTCATAAGAACAGAGTAACGCCTTAAGCAAGATGGCATGATGTAGAGGGATAAACTCAAGCAATATGATATAAACCCCATCTTTTTATCCTCGATGGCAACAATACAATACGTGCCTTGCTGCCCCTGCTGTCACTGGGAAAGGACACCGCAAGATTGAACCCAAAGCTAAGCACTTCTCCCATTGCAAGAAAGATCAATCTAGTAGGCAAAACCAAACTGATAATTCAAATAGACTTGCAAAGATATTTAAATCATGCATAAAAGGTTTCAGAAAATAATCAAATATTGTTCATAGATAATCTTGATCATAAACCCACAATTCATCGGATCTCAACAAACACACCGCAAAAAGAATTACATCGAGTAGATCTCCAAGAGGATCGAGGAAAACTTTGTATTGAGATCCAAAGAGAGAGAAGAAGCCATCTAGCTAATAACTATGGACCCGAAGGTCTGTGGTAAACTACTCACAACTCATCGGAGAGGCTATGGTCATCATGTAGAAGCCCTCCGTGATCGATGCCCCCTCCGGTGGAGCTCCGGAACAGGCCCCAAGATGGGATCTCATGAGTACAGAAGGTTGCGGCGGTGGAATTAGGGTTTCGTTGTGCTCTCGGATGTTTTCAGGGTACGTAAGTATATATAGGAGGAAGAGGCAGGTCAGGGGAGCCACAAGGGCGGGGGGTGAGCCTACCCCCCCCCCCCCCCCCCCCCCGGGCGCGCCCCCTGCCCTCGTGGCCGCCTCGTTCCTTCCCTGGCGTGTACTCCAAGTCTTCTATGTTGTATTTGTTCCAAAAACGACTCTCCCGAAGGTTTCATTCCGTTTGGACTCCGTTTGATATTCCTTTTCCGCGAAACACTGAAATAGGCAAAAAAAACAGCAATTTGCACTGGGCCTTGGGTTAATAGGTTAGTCCCAAAATAATATAAAAGTGTATAATTAAGCCCATTAAACATCCAAAACAGATAATATAATAGCATGGAACAATAAAAAACTATAGATACGTTGGAGACATATCAGTAACTATCCCATGTGGATGTACTCGGATCCAGAAGACACCGCTCGAACCCACCCGGAGGAGGTTGATGGGGAGACGGTGGCCCAGTGGCTTATGAGCATTACTGGCAACAAGGATAACCCCAGGGGGTCCAGGAGGATTCTACCATTCGACGCCAACAATGCTCCAGACGAGTTCATGCTTAATTTACCGAGTGTTTTTTCCTTTCGATATGAAATTGTTCTTGAATCTGACTGATACTTGTAACTTGTGTCTTGCAGATTTTCACCAAGATGTACTCGATGCCTAACGGAGAGCAGTACCAAGAAGGAGTTGAGAGTGACGAAGGGAGTGGTGATTATCAGTATGCAGATGACAGTGAAGATGACAGTGAGGACTCGGGCGGCAGCAAAGAAGTTGATTCACTGCCCCGCTCAGAGTGTCGTTCCAAACAGTCACAGGACCGTGCTGGGGACGTGGCAAAGCTGCCGCGTCGAGTGCAAAGATTCCAAAATGCACTCGGACGTCGACTCCCGAGCCATCAGAGAAGGCCGGGAAGCAGGCTAAAGTTGCCATGCCCAAACCTCGGAAGGCCCTGCCTAGGATCAAGGTGGCTGTGCATGTTGCTTCAATGTAAGAGTTTTTCCCCTTTGTTCTTCTGTGTTATTCTGGACTCGTTCGCTTGCTTGACCGAATGAACTCTAGAACTTCCAGTGCTGCTACTTCTGCAACATCCATGGACATCGATGAGGAGCGTGGTGATGTGACGTGGCCATCTCTCGAGCAGGTATGGTTCCATAGCAGCGTCCATACTCCATCAATTGTCTTTCTGGTCGACTGAAATTTCATTGTCGAGTGTATGAAGTACCTACAAATGTTATCCAGCTTCCTGACAATGATGATGAGGATGTGCCTCCGAGGAATACTGGGAGGAGAGGCAAGACTTTGACCAAGAGGGTGCCTGCTAGAAGAACATCCCGCTCCGAGCCTATAGTTCATCAACCTGAAGATCCAGTACGGGTTACAGTCTCTTTTGCCGATCCATTGTCGACTGACCAACATTCAGCATCAACTGTTTTGGCTTCTGGTCTGATTGTACCACCTCAAGCTCCAACCCCACTAGCCACGTCATTTGTTCTATCATCTCTTCCATTTGTTATGCATCACGTCCCGGAGGACCAAATAGGGGTTGCAGAGGAAGCTATGATGCAGGAAGGTCTAATGATGGACCGGCTGAAAGTGGTGTATGACACCAGCAAGGCCGCCTATGACGCCAGCTCTGCCCTCCAAGCCAATGTCCGAGTAAGTGGGATTGTAAGTTGATTTCTGATTGGTTTTTCCAGCTTGACCTCTTTCTCTGTTAGGGTATGGTTCTTGAGAACTGCTGCTTTATTATTCGTAAGATGTTCGTGGATGAGCGTTTGGAACCTTTAATGTGCATCTATCATGAGTTTGCACCTTGTATCCGCTCACCCACTGGGTGTTCTGACTTTTGCTTTGTAGTTCTTCTACTTGAGTCAACCAGATCGTGTCAAATGGAATCTTGGTCCAGTGGGGGCATGCTGAGTGCACCCACTGGGTGTAGTCCCCGGGATCGCCATCGAATGTTTGATTCGGCGGGGGTCTTTGGTGATATGTGTCGGGGAAACTGGACGCCCACGAACACCTATGGGACCGGAGCCCCTTCTACGTTACGGTAAGGGAGCGGAGGGAGCACGGAGAGAAGATCGAGGAGCACACGCGGGCAGTTTACCCAGGTTCGGGCCGCGATGACGCGTAAATCCCTACTCCTGCTTTGGTTGTATTTAGTTCTTGGACTCGGGAGCTTGAAGATCTACAGTACCAGCTACACCGAGCGTAGTGGTGATCGAGTTCCTGGGATCGAACCCCCTCTACGTTGTGCATGGGCCTCCTTTTATAGCTCAAAGGGATCACCGACAGGTGTCAACGTAGAGGAGGGTAAAAATGTAAAAATGGCGGTGGTTGTAACAGTGCGTGAACAGTGTATAAATAGTGGATGAACAGTGGTCTTCACCTAACTTTGACGATGGGGGACAAGGGCATTGAATGCCCGTCGCCGTCGCCCCAAATAGCATCCGTCCATGCGTCTCCGTTCGCCACAGCGATAGCTTCGTCACCGCAGCTTGCCACCGTGTACCCCAGGCTGCACAGCCATCCGCCACGTGCCCCTGGAAGGGCCCCAGGGCGACGCGTGGCCAGATGAGCTGGAGCGCAGGCGCACGGCATAAGCTTCCCCGGCAAGCACCTTGCCGGGGTCGCAACCTTGCCGGGCCCGGAAGCTTGCCGCTCTCTGGGTCCTGTTGGGGCACATGATGCGCCGCGATATTCCTCCTTGAAGTGCCGTTCTTTTGGCCTTCCTGGCAAGCACCTCTTGCCAGGGTCTTGTGCTGGAATGATAACTTTGAGCCTGGTGCGGCCTTCCCGGCAAGGTCCTCTTGCCGCGGTCTTGTCTCCTAACTTGAATACTTTGTTCTTGAATGGCTGAAGAGGGTTCTGGAGCAGGCTTTGGCGGGCGCGTGGTGAGCCAGACCACGGGACGCTGCTACTGCCCGTGCACAAGTCGGGATACTAAGGTACCCCTATTTTAGTACACCGACAGGAGCCCCCGGGCCTGGGCCACACACGGTGCCGAGCGCTGTTGGGCCAAGCCCAGAACAGTGCACGGGCACACGCGGCCCATGGCGCGCCGTTTCCTACTCCAGATTCGCCGCATCCCTCCCTAACGGCACGCATCGATTGCGGCGTCGTGGGAGAGATCGTGGCCTGTTTCTTTAATGGGGAAATGCGGAACGTCCCCCACTTCCCCCTTAAAAGCAGAGGAAGCAGGGGCAGTTTCCCCCATTGCTTTCATTGCGCCTTGAGTCCTCAGAAACCCCCACCGCTCCTTGCTTCTGCCCTTCCTCCGCCGTCTTCCCCACCCGCAGCGCCGCCGTCCTCCCTCGCCGTCCCCGCCATGGCCCCGAAGAGCGACCAGGCGAAGAGCGACAAGGCGAAGAAGGAAAAGTCTGAGCAGGCGGCGAAGCTGGCAGCCATGCGGAGAAGGAGGGTGGTCTTCCCGCCGAGGCTCGGTCCGAGGGAGCTGCGGGACAAGTACAACTTGTTCTGGGCAAGGGAGACGAAGGATCATCCCCGCACCCAAGTCCTCCCCGCCGTGGCCGTCGATATGTTCCCGGGAGGTTACTACTTCTTCGCTGCGTTCTTCTATTGCGGTCTCTGTCCTCCATATTCGGAGTTCTTCTCTGATGTGATGAACACGTACGGCCTCCGCCTCTTAGATTTCACCCCAAATGTCGTTCTTACCTTGGCCGTTTTCGCACATCTGTGCGAAAACTATGTCGGGGTCCACCCAAACGTAGCTCTTTTCCGCCATTTCTTCACGCCTAGAGTAGAGTCCGGATCTCCACTCTCCGGCGGCATCTCCTGGATCTTCAGGCTGAACAAGAAGGAGGCGTACTTGAAAGGAGAGCTTCGCGGCAAGTGGGAGGAGTGGAGGGCTGACTGGTGCTGAGTCCTGGAAGATGAGCCCGAGCCGTTTACCTTGCCGCGTCAGACTGCAATAGTGCGCGGCAAGGATTGGAGTGACTTGGCCCCGGAGGACGACAAGCTGCAGATCGCTCTTACTAGGATTCTTCGTCTCCGGGCTGCCAATCTGACTGTGGGTGAAGTTGGGGCTGACTTCCTCCGCCGCCGCATCGCCCCTCTGTAGGAAAGGAAGAGACCCGCTTGGGAGTTCGGCAACGCGGCAAACCGCATGAGGCTGCGCCCCGGGCTGAACTACAATTTCATCGTCCTGGAGCTGAAGGGGATGGTCCGGGAGCTGTTTAAACACGACCCCAAGCACCCGGAGTGGTTCAAACCGTCGACCGGAGTAGTTCCCTTGTGCAACAATACTGCCCTTAGTGCCATCCGCGCGGCAATGCCTGAGTGCGACTCCCACGGGGTCGTCCCCACTTGGCTGGAGCCTTCGGCGGAGACCGTGCAGGCTTTCTTCGACAACCTGGTTGAAAAACCACGCAACGCCGAAGAGAGGAAGGGGCTCACCCGGGAGACCACCGCGCGAGATGTGGCGTACATTGCCTCCAGGATGGAGGAGGCCGCCGCGGCTACGGCGGCAGGCGAGTTTGGGTACACTGTGGATGAAGCGGAGGCGGTGGACGCGGTGAGCCAGGACGAGGAGGAGGAAATCCTCAAGCTGCTGAAGATCACGCCCGAGGAGTTTACCGGGGAGCCTGCCGGAATGGGCGAGGCTGCCGGGCAGGGTACCGAGTCTAGCGGGCCTGCCGAGGAGGAGGCCGAGTCCGGTGATTCCGGTGAAGATTATGGCGGGTCTCTGAATCTTAACGATGACGCCTCCTCATCCTCGGAGAACTCTCCGCCGCCACCAAGTCCTCCGGCACAGCAGAAGAAACGCCTCCGCAACGCGGCTGAGACGACGAGGCCACAGGCGCCCCGACAGCAACCGAAGCACCGGGCGACGCGCGCCACCACGACGAGCAAGGTCGTCAAGGAGGCGCCCTGTGCCCGAGCGACAAGCGGAGGGGGATCTTCCCGGAGTGGCTCTGGGGTTCCTACTGCCCCTCGGTCCTCAGCGACGACCGGTGCTGGGTCTTCACAGCCCGCAGCACCGGAGCCCGCCAAGCGCCCGAGGGAGCCTTCTCCTCCAGCTCCCCGCGCTGGAGCACACGAGGCGGGGTTTGACTTCTCCGCCCTTAGCTCCGACGAAGAGGAGGAAGAGTAAGTACTTGCAATTTTCGTTTCCTTCGATTTTTTCTTGATTTCTCTTGCTTGATTCTGACCTTGTTTTGGCTTCCAGGACCTTGACCTAGAGGATGGCGAAGAGGGCAAACATCCCTGTGGTCGATCTCGAGGACGACGAGCCCGTTGCAGCGGCAGGGGACGCGCCAGCGACGGACTTGCCGGACCAGCCTGCTGCTCCGGAGAGCAGCCCCCAGCGCAGCCCCCGTCGTAAGTTCGGTATTCATTTTTCTGCTTGATGGGCGCGCTTGAGTTTTTAATCCTTATTGATGTCTTGTTGTCTTGTGCAGAAGTGGAGCCGCAGCCGCAGGAGCACCAGGAGGTCGCCCCCAACGAGCCGCTTGCCCCACCCTCCCCGCCAAGGATCAGCTCCCCGGCAAGGGACAGCGCTCCGCCAAGGACGGGCACTCCGCCGAGGGCGAGCACCCCGCCAAGGGCAAGCACCCCGCCAAGGGTGGACTCCCCGACAAGGGAAGGCGCCAGCGGCCCTCCGCCGGCGGGGGCTTCTTCTACACCGCCAAGGGTGAACTCCCCGGCGAGGGACCCCGTTGTCGAAGAGGCCCGCGAAGGTAACCCTTGTACTTTCTTCTTCTTGGATTCTTCTTTTTTGGATATTTGCTTGACAATTCTTTCTTTTCTTTTTCTTCTGCCAGACCCGCCCGCCCCAGAGTCGATGGAGACGGAGACCATCGCCGAGGAGGAGGTGCGCGGCGACGCTGGCGATGCCACTGCCGCAGAGGGAACGGCCGGCGTCGATGAGCCAGCCGCCGAGGAGACCGCCCCGACCGCTGATGCCGCGGCTGGGGAAGGGACCGGCGATCGCACTGCTGGCCCGGAGGCCGCAGGAGCGCCGGACGCTGCATCGGCCGCCGATCCTTCCGCCTCCGCGGCTGGGTCGGGCGTCTATCTGGAGGCCGCCAACGGGGTCTTTATCCAAGTCCCGTGGGTGTCCTCATCAAGGGCACCCGCGGAGGGAGAGACGTTTGACGGAGAAGTCCTCGCCTCCACCGGATTGAAGGTTGTCGAGGCGCCCGGCAGCAGCGACGAGCCCGAAGAGGAGCGACTCCTACGCCGGCTCCTGGCCTTGTACCGGGCCAGGCAGGCGAAGTTGGAGTCTCGGGAAGCTCTAGCTGCCATGGCTGGTGCTGATTTGGAGAAGCGCACCGCGGAGCTCCGCGCCGCCAACTAGGTGGCCCTCCGGAACTTGGCGGAGGAGCGCGAAGAGCTTGCCGGAGCACACCAAGCATTCATCCTCGAGAAGGCCGAGGTGGAGGAGCAGCAACGTCTGGCCGCCGAGGAGCTGTCTCGGCGGGAAGGAGAGCTCAACCAGCGGAAGGTCGACCTCGACAGCCACGAGGACGACCTCACCGCCCGTGAGCAGGCCATTGGCGGGGCTCTACAGGAGGCGAGGGATGCCGCTGCTGCCGCAGAGACCGCCAAGAGGGATCTGGTGGCCAGGGTGGCGCAGATGGAGTTGAACTTGAAGGCGAGTGAAGACAGGGTCGCCGCGCTCAACGTGGCGCGGGAGAAGGATGCCCACACCAACTCGGAGCTACAAATCCGCCTCTCCGAGAAGGGCAAAGAGCTCACCGACGCCAGGGACTCCATCGCTGACTTGGAGATGAAGGTTTCCACCCTCACCGGCTCGCTCGACGCCGCCCGGGACCGCGAGACGAAGCTGAAGGACGACCTCCGTACCGAGAGGGCCTTGCTGGAGAGCGCCGCCGTCTCGCAGAACCACTTCCAGCAGATGGTGGAGCAGTGGACCGAGGAGCTCGTCGCCTCCGCTGCCAACATCGATATGGAGATGGTGGCGTTGAGGGCGGAGCACCTCGCGTACTCCCCCGACGAGAACCTCCCCCACAGCGCCAAGCTGAGCTTGTTCCTCAGGGGGGTGGCGCCGGCTCTCGCGCGGTTACGAGAGAAGATCCCCGTGCAGCTGGCGGACGAGGTGCGCCGGCTTTCCACGGGTACTATCGAGCGGGTGTTGTCGAAGATCGTCTACCGCAACCCCGGGATCAACCTTGTCAACGTCCTCCGTACTGTGCCGCCCGAAGCTGACCAAGAGGCGTTGAAGGCCCAAGTTGCCCATATCGTAGCCAAGGTGGGCAAGATCCATAGGATTGATGGAGACCGCAGAGATTAGGCACCTTGCTTCCCTCGCCGCTGCCAATTAGGTCATAGGCAGTAGTTGTTTAGAACAGCGGCAAGTTATCTTTGTAATATATACTCTTATTTTGGGTAATCAATGCAATGTTATCTCCCTTGCTTTAGTCCCTTCACTTTATATGCTTTCCACCCTGCGCTTTCAGGGAACTTGCCGGCAAAGGGACCCTTGCCGCGAGCACTGAGTGCGGGACTCTTAGCGGCCTGCTAACAAAGCCCTTGCCGGCAAGAACCTTGCCGCAGCTAGTCGCAGCACACTTAGATTGCTGAGCGAACTCGGAAACGAAGTAAGGGCGCGACACTTGTCGCAGCTCACTTAAGCCGTTGAGCGTGCTCGAAACAAAGTAAGGGCGCGGCTAGCCACGGGTAGGTTCCTCCGCGCACAGGTTTTCCATACAAAGTGTGGTTGTTCAAGGAAGATAACGAAAAATTTAAAAATTTGAATGCTCAAACTTTGGTAACTTAGCTTTTAGGGATTGTTTGCTTCCCGGCAAGGCTTAGCTTCTCTTGAACAGCACTTGGTCCATACTTCTATCTCCTTCCCCCCCGGCAAACTTGTGCGCGAGGAACACTTCTTCTATTTCAAAGAGAAGGGAAAAAGAGGAGGAAATACAAGTACGGAGCCTTGCGGCTTGTTACTGCTTACCGGGGATGTGTGCTGCACAAAATGTCAGATGACACATGCAAGTAAAAGAAAAAGCACGAAATGACAAATGGTGCGAAGCACAAAAGTTTTACTGATGCACGGGGTCTGCACCCGGCTTTGTACAAAGGTTTACATGCAACAGCGACAAGACTTGTACAAAAGGTGGTTGCCGGAGCGGATCACGGCAACCGCGCCTTATGGGTGAAACTTGCGAAGATGCTCTATGTTCCAGGAGTTGCTCACCGGTAAGCCTTCTTCGGTCTCAAGGCGGACAGCGCCGGGCCCTGTGACTTGTCTCACCCGATAAGGGCTTTCCCACTTCGGCGTCAACTTGTTGGAGTTCTTGGCGGACTGAACGCGCCGAAGAACAAGGTCGCCTTCCTCGAGACTCCTGGCCTTGACCTTGCGGCTGTGATAGCGACGCAAGGCTTGCTGGTATCGAGCAGCTCGTACAGCAGCCTGGAGACGGTCCTCCTCGAGGAGCAATGCATCATCTTGCCGAAGTTGCTCTTGCTCGAGCTTGTCGTAAGCGAGCACTCGAGGAGACCCGTATACGAGTTCTGTGGGGAGAACTGCCTCTACTCCATAGACGAGAGCAAAGGGTGTCTGTCCGGTGGCTCGATTTGGTGTCGTCCTGATTGACCAAAGAGCCACCGGCAACTCCTCTATCCAGTTTCTTCCACACTTGTGCAGCCTGTCAAAGGTTCTTGTCTTGAGTCCGCGCAGCACTTCAGCGTTTGCCCACTCCGCATGACCATTGCTCCTCGGGTGAGCAACAGAAGCGAAGCAGACCTTGGCGCCAAGGTCTTGGACGTATTGCATGAAGGTGCGACTTGTGAACTCTGTGCCGTTGTCGGTGATGATCCTGTTAGGGATTCCCAAACGGCAAACTATTGATCTGAAGAACCTGACTGCTGACTGTGCTGTCACCTTTCTCACTGGTTCCACTTCTGGCCACTTTGTGAACTTGTCGATTGCGACGTACAAGTACTCAAAGCCCCCGACAGCGCGGGGAAAGGGGCCGAGGATGTCGAGCCCCCAGACCGAGAAGGGCCAGGACAAAGGGATCGTCTGGAGAGCTTGAGCTGGCTGGTGAATCTGTTTGGCATGGAACTGGCATGCTTCACACTTAGTTACTTGTGCAATTGCATCTTGGAGGGCTTCTGGCCAAAAGAAACCTTGCCGGGACGCCTTTCCGGCAAGTGCTCTTGCGCCAATGTGGTGACCACATATGCCTCCGTGTATCTCTGCCAACAGCTTCTGTCCATCTTCCCGGGAAATGCACTTCAATCTGACACCATTGAATCTTCTTCTGTACAGTTTGTTGCCAACGAACTGGTACATACTTGACTGTCTGGTTATCCTCTCTATCTCTTCTGGTTCTTCGGGAAGTTCTCCAGTCTAAAGAAAATGGACGATTTGCTGTGCCCATGCTGGAGCTTGAGGCTCAGCAACAAGGACTAAAGGCATCAGGGCTGCTGCGGGAACCTCAGCTTCTACGGCAAAAACCTGCGGCTCTGCCGGAGCTGAGGGTTCCCCGGCAAGCCTGCCAGGGCAAGGCTTGTCGGGAACGCCTGCTTCAACTATACAGACCCTTAGGTCCGCAGGAGCAGACTGTTCCTCAGCATTTTGGTTGCTGATCTTGGGGACCTTGGCGGCGGCTTCGGGAAGATCCGCCGGCAAGTAATCGCTGGAGACCAACTTCCTCTTCTTGCTCTGCCCAACTGATGGTGTAACGGATCCGGGGCAAGGCTTGTCGGGAACGCCTGCTTCAACTGTACAGACCCTTGGGTCCGCAGGAGCAGACTGTTCCTCAGCATTTTGGTTGCTGATCTTGGGGACCTTGGCGGCGGCTTCGGGAAGATCCGCCGGCAAGTAGTCGCTGGAGACCAACTTCCTCTTCTTGCTCTGCCCAACTGATGGTGTAACGGATGGCTGAGTTAGCTTGAGCACGAAGACCCCTGGTTCCACAGGTAACTTCATTGCAGCACACTTTGAGAGGCCATCTGCGATGTCATTCTGAGCTCTTGGAACGTGCTCCATCTGTAGGCCCTCAAAGTGTTCTTCAAGCTTCCTCACTTCATCGACATAAGCTTCCATCAGAGGGCTCTGGTAACTCTTGTTTACTTGTCGGACCACCAACTGTGAGTCTCCCCGCACAATCAGCTTCTTATCCCAAGTTCGGCCGCAATTCTGAGACCGGCAAGCAAACCTTCATACTCGGCAGTATTGTTTGTTGCTTGCTCCTTGGGAAAGTGCATTTGAACAACATACTTGAGGTGCTCTCCAGTGGGCGCTATGAGTAACACGCCAGCGCCGGCGCCTTGTAGCGAGAAGGCACCATCGAAGTACATTATCCACTCCTTGCTTGCTTCTTGGACGGGGATGCTTGTCTCTGGAACTTCTTCATCTGGTGTTGGGGTCCATTCCGCTATGAATTCTGCCAAAGCTCTGCTCTGTATGGTTGAAGTACTCTCAAACTTGAGACCAAAGCTTGACAGCTCCAGTGCCCACTCAACGATCCTACCTGTTGCTTCCGGATTTTGCAATATCCTCTTCAACGGAAAGCGAGTGACCACTGTTATCTCATGTGCTTGGAAGTAATGGCGCAGCTTTCTTGAGGCCATGAGGAGGCCGAAAAGTAACTTCTGCACTCCAGAGTATCTTGATCTAGCCCCCTGCAAGAGGGAACTTCCAAAATAAACTGGGCGCTGCACCATCTTCTTCCGCACTTCTCCTTGTTCCTGCGCAGACTTGTCCTTGTCGGTGCCAGAGCTTGTCGGGGAAGCTCCCTGCTTGCCGCTGGATGCGCTTGCCGGGGATGTGGGTTCCTCATCTGCCTCCCTCTCCGCTACTAACGCAGCACTAACCACTTGATTGGTCGCCGCTAAGTACAGCAGCAACTTCTCTTGTGGTTTAGGTGCGACAAGTATTGGAGTGGAGGATAGGTATCCTTTCAAGTCTTGCAGCGCAGCCTCCGCTTCCGGAGTCCATTTCATAGGACCTGCCTTTTTCAAGATTTTGAAGAAAGGCAGGGCGCGTTCTGCAGACTTTGAAATGAACCTGCTGAGGGCAGCCACACAACCAGCAAGTCTTCTTACGTCCTTGACACGCTTCGGGGCTTAAATCTGCTCGATGGCTTTAATCTTGTCAGGATTGGCTTCAATCCCCCTCTGGGACACGAAGAACCCGAGAAGCTTGCCGGAGGGGACTCCGAAGACGCACTTCTCGGGGTTCAACTTGAGTTGTATCTTGCGCAGATTCTCAAAGGTTTCTTCCAAGTCTTGAATCAGGGTATCCTTGCTCTTGCTCTTGACCACTATATCATCCATGTAGGCTTCTACATTCTTGTGTATCTGTGGCTCAAAAGCAGTGTGTACCACCCTTGCAAATGTTGAGCCTGCATTCTTCAATCCAAAGGGCATGCGTATGAAGCAATATGTGCCACATGGAGTAATGAATGAAGTCTTCTCTTCATCTTCCTCAGCCATGAATATCTGGTGGTAACCTGAGTATGCATCGAGAAATGAAAGCAACTCACATCCAGCCGTGGAGTCCACAATCTGGTCAATGCGCGGCAAGGGAAATGGATCCTTAGGACAAGCTTTATTCACATCAGTGAAGTCTATACAAAGTCTCCACTTCCCATTAGCCTTGCGCACGACAACTGGATTGGCTAACCACGTGGGATGTAGTACACCTCTAACCAGGCCTGCTGCTTCCAACTTCTTGATTTCTTCGGCGATGAATTCTTGGCGCTCCACTGCTTGCTTCCTGACCTTCTGCTTGACGGGCCGCGCATGAGGACAAACAGCAAGCTTGTGCTCAATTACCTTCCTGGGAACACCGGGGATGTCAGACGGTTGCCATGCAAACACGTCCACATTCGCCCGCAGGAAGGCAACGAGCGCGCTTTCCTATTTGGGGTCGAGTGTAGCACTGATGGTGAAGGTACCACCAGTGTCGTCCTCCTTGGCGGACACCTTCTTGGTTGCCGGTGGAGCTGCCATTCCCTTCTTACACTTGCCGGTGGAGCTCGACGGTGCGTCCTCGACGGTAGCGCAGCACTCCGAAGAGGTGCGTTTACCGGAGTGGGCCCCAGAGCTCTTGCCGGACTTGGTCTTCCCCCCGGGAGCTTCAGCGGCAAGTGTCTTGCTGTCTGCCGCGGCTGCTGCATCCCGGTAGATCTTGTCGGCGCAAATAAGCGCATCCTTCTTGTCGCCGGGGACAGAGATGATGCTTATCGGCCCTGGCATCTTGAGCATATTGTATGCGTAGTGGGAAGCTGCCATGAACTTGGCGAGCGCAGGACGGCCAAGTATCCCATTGTACGGCAATGGGATATCGGCAGCGTCGAACGTGATCCTTTCCGTCCTGAAGTTGAGCTCCCCACCAAAGGTCACTGGCAGCGTAATCTTCCCCTTCGGCTTGCTCCTTCCTGGGTTGATTCCTTGGAACGTCCCGGTTTCCTCGAGCTCGCTGTCGGGGATCTGCAGTTTCTTGATCACAGCGGAGGAAATCAAGTTGAGGCCGGCCCCGCCGTCAACCAACAGCTTGGTGACCTTGAGGTTGTGGATAGTTGGCGAGACCAACATCGGCAAGCACCCGACCGCGGTTGTGCGGTCTGGGTGGTCCTCAAGGTCGAAGATGATGGGCGTGCCGGACCATTTCAGCAGCCTGCGCGATTAGACGGGTGGCTCAGCTGCATTCACTTCCCGCACCCATTGCTTGAGGTGGCGGTGGGAAGTGTGCAGAGAGGCACCTCCATCGACGCACAGAACTTCTGTGGCCTTCTGGAACTCCTGCTCGTTGTTGTCTCCTTCGTCCATGTCCTCGTCATCTTCTTCGTCTTCGTCCTTATCGCGGCCCCGGGGAGGTCTGTCTCCTTGCCGCTGCTTGGCCTTGCCGCGGCGTCCTCCCCGGCCATTGAACGGCCGCTTCTTGCTGGGCTCTCCTCCACCTCCTTGGGCCTTCTCCTTGTCGCGACGCTCGTATTCAACCTTCTGCTGCTCTACGAGGTACTCTACCCTCTTGCAATTTTGGAGATCACTACTAGGAAAAGGCCTATTAATGGCACACCTAGTTTGGCCATTAATGGCGCATTGGTGGTGCGCCATTACTAGCACGCCATTACTATACTTTACTAATGGCGCACCACTGATGCGCCATCAGTATGCACAGTGGTGCGCCATTAGTATGCCTCCCAGGGGCCAGGTGCTTTGGCATACTAATGGCGCACCCTGCAGTGATGCGCCATTAGTATGAATATTTTGTTTTTTTTTCTGTTTTTTGCACAGGTTATGCATATATATAAATATAATTTCTCGTGGAGCCAACATATATGGTACGCACATCGAAACTATTAGAATCTACTCCCTCCGTTCCGATTTACTCGTCGTGGTTTTAGTTCAAATTTGAACTAAAACCACGACGAGTAAATCGGAACGAAGGGAGTATATAATAGCTCATAGAACAACTTAGCATCATGCATCATCGATCATAATAATAATAAAAACTCAACATAGGTATTAAATAATAAGTCTTACACATCATTATCGACCATACAACTTCTACTACGTAGCAATTTTCTAAGATAAAATGGCATAAAACAAGATGGCGTTTGTCTCTAAATCAATTAGATTTAAAGGGCCATTATGAAGAACGCAGATTATCTTGTCTCCATTTCTTGCCCTTCTCACTCTATTGCTTCCAAGTACCTCCTTACGAGTTTTCATTATTTTTCGCCATTCTTTGATTCTCATTCCTTCATTTTCAGAAGAAATCCGATATGGATACATGTGATTTGTAGGTTCACCTGGCAGAATGTTTAAAACTTGTAGTTGACCAGATTGAAACATGACAGGAGGCACACAGTCACTAGGGAGAATCTGTTGCAAAACATATAGTAAGACTTCGTAGTTAGCATTGTAGTTCAGTTCGAGAAGAACTAATGCAAAACATGCACGAATGTCGTAATAGTACAAAAATCTTACCATGGTATCTCCATTGATATTAACGTAGTTCAAGACGTGCACTAGTGGGACGTATTGACTATATTGTGGATCAATATTGCGATGTTGAATGTAATCCAGAAGAAAGGAATAAAAGAAGATGATCTGCTCTTTGTCCTTATAAGTACATTCTGAGCCAGGGGTGTAGTAGGTTCTGTCTAGCATCATCCTCACATTATTTGAATAATCAAAATAACCTATCAATGGAAATAAGTTGTCAACTATTTTGAAATAAACAATATAAATTACTAAATAACTATGTTTGATAAACTCACTTCTCGGTAGAATTGGAATCATATCGTCAACAAGGACCCAAATGTCCAAATCATCTTCGGCGATGGAATCCGGATTACCAAGATCCATGGTGAGAAGCATACCCTCATAAAAACCATATATCATGCAAAATGATTCCCAATTCTTGCAACCAAAAGTGATTACGTTATCTGAATTGTACAAATCCACTTCTAAATCAACATTATGCATGGTCCTTAGTGGAATTTGCTTTGTCTCCGAAGTTTCATGATCTTCAAATCCCATCCTCTCCAAGACATAGCGTCTTGCATGACACGGGATAAACTAGTTGCATGTAAAAGAAGAAAATTAATTACTTACACGTTGAAGTAGCTAGAAATCGTGCTTAATTAATTACGAAACAAGACTTGTCGTTGCGTACTGTTTCGACATCGAAGGTCTCGTCGAGCTTAATACTGAAGTAACGACCGTCTACCAGGTGAGGCCTGTCGCACAGACCCCGGTCGTCACCGCACCAGGAGCACTCCGGGATCCTATCGTCGTCGGAAGACGACATTTCCTATGTTTCAAAGAGATTAAACTTTATAAACTAAAAATATGTACCTAGACAAGCTAGCTGTGGCACCATCCTAGGCTCATTAGGACTAACATTGTCAACACTTTTGCACTAGTTCTGCTACATACCATCCTCACAATCTGATTACTATCCTCTCTATAAACTCATTAAAAGTTGGTTATTGTCAAGGAACAAGATCATGGTCTCATCATTTAGGGTTTTCGACACCGAGGCATCCTAAAAGCTAAGCTTTTATAATTGAGGGTTTTTCGACGCCCAGGCACCCTAAAAGCCTAAGCTTTCATCATTTTGTTTTTTATCGACACCGAGGGACCCTAAAAGCCAAGGTTTCATAATTTATGGTTTGTCGACACCGAGGCATCCTAAAAGCTAAGCTAGGAAGGAGAATTGTAAGTTGGGCCTAATCACTTGGCTCTAATCACTTGATCCTACCTAATTAACCACTAAGATACCCCGGCCCATGCATTAGTCACAAGTACCCTATATGTCCTATTTTTAGCAAAGTCATGCTAAAATTCACGGAAAATTTCAGTATGACCTTTGCTGAAAATAGGACATATGGAGTACCCGAATTTGCCGGAACGGAAGTTAATCAACATTCCAGCAAACTCAAGGGCCTCTCGGGGTACCTGCAAAATCATTATCCCCGCCTAATGAAGTCGCCAATGGGTCATTTCAGAAGATCACAAGTAGCATCATCACAAGTACAACATCATGACAAGTACAGTAGCAACAGCAGTGAATTCATAACAGCAGCATGAAAAGTTAAGAAAAAGTTGCAGAAGCTTGTAAAACAATAGTTTGAAGTTCAAATATTTACAACAAGGAACCAAATACATGACCACCATATTCCTTTCCACACAGAAAATTGATGTGTAAAACAATAGTTTGAAGCTTGTAAAACAATAGTTTGAAGCTTGTAAAACAACAGCAGTGAATACCCCGGCTTGATAGCAAACTGACAACAACTCAAAAATTGATGTTGCTGCCAGTATTAATTAGAAAGCAGCAGCAATATGGCATATTTAAGTAACAGTGGCTATCCTTCTGAACTAATGGGAGTGCATGGGTTTCAAAGAGCTGGCCACCATAGGAGCTTAAATAAATTTCAACTAATAAGGTAAGAGACGCCTCACACCCACACCCGTCAAAATCTATAGACAAACATGCCCAACAAAAAAGAGGTGCAAGCAAGCACAAGCCTGTAAATGATTTGCGATAAAAGTCCATACATCACGCTAACACATGATGAATTACCATGATCCAGGTTTAATTTTGCTTTCCCACCCAACCTGTTTCCTCACTGTAGATACATATCCTAGCTCCTAGAACATATCTAGACAAGATAGGCTCGCACAGAGGCATTTGTTTGCTGGCTAGAATGACAGCAGCCAACAACTCAAACAGAGACATCCTTCAACACTAGAAACACAAAACGCACCAAGTAAATCAGACAATAATCATTTAAGCTCCGGTGGGACTTGTCTTTTTTTGTTCTGCTACGCTATTTACTAGAATCACTAGAATCACAACTATTTACTTTTTGTGCAGTGTTGTATTACTGGGTACATTATTGTAATTTTGAGTAACCAGAATCTATAATAATAAAATCAAGGTGAATAAGCTGGGTAATGTAAACATATGTTGTTCACTGGTGTGAATTTGTTTGACAAGTAGATGACTTCTTTGCCCCCTTGTTGGTTGTTATTGGTCAGCCGAAAAATCAAACTACCCACGGCAGGCATGGATGCAGAATCATGTGCTGTGAAAAATCATGTGCTGAACCCTAGAACTAGCAGTGAAGGAGGGAGGGAGGGAGGGGGAGGAAGGAAGGGGGGAGGAGACGGAGTGGTTACCTGGCGGCGGCGAGGTT